>CM069069.1:33107867-33590367 GCA_035220775.1 Malus fusca
CCATTGAACTTTCTACTATTACTGTGATTCTTCGAAGCTCCCCCTGGACGAGAGCCTCCATTTCCTTGGTGATTTTTCATCTTTTCTCCATCCTTTTTAGATTCACTACCAGTGTACCGCTTGAAGGTGCCTTTGCTTTTGTTGGTGTAGAGCGCTTCCTCTTCACTCTTCAACGAAACTCTTCCCATTTGCTTGGCCATAGCTTCTTGACTTGCAAGCAAATTTTCAAACTCAACAAGTGATGGTTGTGTCGGCCATCCCTGTATAGCGGCAATAAACCCACGATATTCGGGTCTCAAACCATGGATAATTATTCTCTTCATCCTGGTTTCCCCAATAGGAGCTGTTGGATCTAACTCTGAAATTTCGCGGCATATCGACTTCACCTTGTGAAAGTACTGGGCAATCGTCATGTCGCGTTGCGCCATCGATAACAGCTCGTTCTCGAGAAGTTGCAGTCTTGTATCATTCTTCTTTGAAAAGAGTGTAACAAAAGTATCCCATGCTTCCTTTGGCGTTTTAGCATCCCGAATGTGCTCCAACATTTCTTCTTCTATTGTGGTCTTTAAGACAAACATTGATTTGCCTGCTTTAATTTTCCACTTCCGCAAGACGCCGTTAGCATCTTCCGCTGCCGGTTGTGTAACTTCACTACCACCGACAACCTCCCACAAGTCTTGACCTTGAAGGTAAGACTCTATACACGTTGCCCACGTGTTATAGTTTTGGTTGTTGAGCTTCTTGATTCCTCCAACAACTTGAAGATCACCCATCGTATCGGCAAGACTTTGACTACACCGAACAAGCTTGAGTGACTACCGTGCAGAGTAATACACTACTCTCGACACAAAGAAGCTCCCTCTCAAGGTTTGTGATAACCCCAGCAATAATCTCAAGAAATCTTTTCTGATGTGGAAGATCAGTCAAAACTGCAACCACAGAGCATACTCGGAATTTCAAGAGACTTTACAACCAATGCTCTACCAAGAACGATCCCTGACCGACTTGGCTCTGATACCAATTGTCGAACAAAAAGAGTATACAAGATAACTCTAATGATCCAAGAAGAAGAAAATAAAGCACACTCTAAAGAAAGCTCACAAGAACACTAATTAGCAAAGCTTCTCTTATTTAGCACTTAGCTTTGTTTTTCCTTTGGATGAATTACAAGGCTTGGGGACTTGGGTATTTATAGCAAACCAAATGAAAGCTACTTAATTAAACTAAGATTATTTACTACCACACAAAACACATTAATTGCACCTAATTATGTTTTCACACAACCATACCTAACATTGCCTAACATTGCCTAACTTTGACATTGACTAACATTGCCTAACTTTGACATTGATTCTCAACATGGCAATCTGTTTGAATAGCGGGAGCTGGGATTTCAAACATAGATAACCCGGATTGCTGACTTGGCACACTTTGCGACTTGTATTGCTGACATGGTTTATCATTTGGTGCTTTAATAAGTTCATGATATGTCTTGTTTTCTGTGATTATCGTAGAATTATTGAAATAGGATGGTGTATTATCTGCATTTTTTGTACATTTTGTAGGATGATCCCGTATGTGTTGCTGCTCGAAATGACGCCAATACTCTTGTCACCGCTTTATGGGTTCATCATAGTTTTGATGTCGGACTCCCCATTGATCCCACTTGGGTGAGTTTTTTTCCCCTTTCTCAATCTTACTTGTCTTATCATTTTCCAGTTTTGATCCTTTCTTTTGTTTTGGGATCTGGCTTCTTAAACCTGTCCTCATTCCCAGCGAAGTTTGCCATTTATTCATTTAATTAATACATGATAAACGAACCATGTTTATTGCAAATGCAAACTCTAGCTGCCATAGTTTAAAGCACCTATGAGCCTGCAAATACTGTTCCGTATTAATAGTAGCCTTTTGCACAGATTATATACAGACCTCTTAGAGATTTGAATGGTATTCCGGATGCCAAGAGACTAATTGTATGCTTGACTGGATATCAACAAGAAGATAGAGATGACATTATGGTACGAATTTCTACTTTTTTGCAATGCTTCTGATATGGGCCCTACTGGAGACTGGAGATTTGTTTCATTGAGTGCCTGTTTCATGATTTGTTTCTTTTTTCTTTATCAGACAATGGTTGGGTTAATGGGTGCTCAATTTTCTAAGCCCTTGGTGGCAAACAAAGTCACTCATCTCGTATGCTACAAATTTGAGGGTACGCATTTTATCTATTCTCTGTTATGCATTCTTCTTTAACTCTCTACTTTTATAACAAAAGTTATGATACATATGGTTTTTATATCGTTAGGGGAGAAGTACGAACTTGCCAAGAAAATCCCAAAGATGAAGCTTGTCAACCATCGTTGGTTGGAAGATTGGTAAGTTTATGTTTTGTTCACTCTCTTATGTTTTAAGATATCATTTGGCATCTATTCAGATTGTTTCAACCAAAGAAAAGAGATTTTCCACCACTATGAATTGTTTATTTGTTGGATGATGCACTCAAGGCAAGCGCGGAATCAGAGGAGAGAATTATTGTTTGGTTGTCTGCCAATGATGGAACATGGCTTGGTTGCCACCGTCTCTTGCTTCAAGACACATGGCTTTAGGTTTCTTAGGTATCCTGTGTGTTGACCTTCCTTCAAAATCAAGTCTAGAGGAAAAATTGGTTTCTGTCAGCGGTGTCTCTTGCTTTGAGACATTACTGGAAATTTGTCTTTTGGTTATTTTCAGAGTTTTTGAGAATTGTGAGATTGTGGAAATTCTATATCTACCCCTAAACCCTTTATTTTCAACAAAAGTGTCCGTAGGTAGATCAAAAATTTGCCACACGTAAGCTTCTGAATCAGTTGCTGCCCTGTCTCTAACAACGAGATTTCAGGTCTACAAAAGCTGCGCAACAGGATCCTCTGCTACTTGGGAAGAACTCGACGACCAAATAGTGTTGTTCATTTGGTCTTAAGAGGAGCAGGCTTCCGTTTTCTGATATTGTCAAGGATCCATTTGAATCTGCCGGAGGATTTTCTCTGTCGGCCACCCATACAACAATATCTGGAAAATTCTTGTACCATGTTCCTAAATACCGAAAACTGCCAGCAGAGAAGAGGCCAAATTCGAAGCTTGCGCTGGAAGAAACCAAGTTATTCGTGCCGGTGATAGATTGTGATGGAGAAATGGTATCAACTGCCGTGGAGAATTCTAAGACTAGAAAATGAAGTAGAGAGGTAAGGAGGATGAAAGGAAAGGGCTTCATTCTGTGTTGTTTGGCCAGAAAATGGGAAGTATTGGAACTTAATGTTTGGCCTTTGCGGCCGGCTTCTCTCCTTGATAATTTAGACTTTTATTTCAGGATACCATGTAGAATTATGAGAATTGTTGATATCGCAAGATACATATATATACAAGTATATAACTTGAGGCATAAGAACTACTAACATTTCATTGATAAATTCTCGAACTGTTCTTATGTATCAAAGTGTCCTTTTGTCGCCACTTAGTTCTACGGTCTGATGGTATTTCTCTTCACTTGGAAGTGAGAGGTCATAGGTCCGAATCTCATGAATGACGAATTTGATACCAATTTAGGCTGCCCATTGTGTGGCTTAACCGAACTCCCTTATCATAAAAACAAAAAAACAAAAAAAACACAACTTGTATTAAATGGTTCTACGTCTAGTTGTACTGAGGTCTTTTGCATAAAAATCATACCCTTGTTGATTGCACTGGTGATCACTTGGGGAAGTATCAATGTGTGCCGCAACCCGCTCTATGAAACTTTGACAATTATGACAAGGATTGAAGCAACATGAATGTCTTGCGTCATTGGCGACAACACTCACCAATCACACCCTAATCGGCCCTTAATTCAGGTTTCCGGGCCCGTATTGACTACTAGCATTTCAATTTCAACTGATGTGAAGACGACCCTTCAATCACTAGTAACCTAGTATGAGTTTCCAACCAAGGAGTCCCCAACTCCAAGTTGTTGAACATAGATGATGTCTTCTCCTACCAGGCCATGTCGCTTGACATGTATAACTCTCATGCCCGCTGCAAGCTCTTGGCCGTCAAAGTCCTTTGCCCCAGGCGGTGCTGGCATCGGAAAGGGATGCTACCTGGTTAGTTTGAAATATGGAGGAAATACTTGTCAAAACGAAAAATTGCAGAGAAAATAGTGCAATCGAATTATTTTTCAGTCTTAGAATTGAATTATTTGACATTACAAGCAATCCTTAAACTATATGATAAAATGTGCAATTGAATTATTTGGCCTTACTCTTACAGTTCTGATAAACAATACTAAGTATGAATAAAATTTCAGATTTTATATTTCTCAATCAACCTCTCACTCATGTGAGTCTTTCTGTTACTGACTAAACGCAAATGAATCAGCATCCATGTCAAAATACCAGGATGTACGAATCCATGTTTACATGTGTCAATCATCTAGCTTCCACTGTTGTAAGGGTGATTGTGCTTCCTGTCTGACTTCTACCTTTGCCGGCTAAGGTATCTTCGAAGTCCATGGAACTTCTTTCTGTGAAGAAACCAGGCTCCTTCGGTTGTGGCAATATCGCCGCCTCGTTGCTTAACATTAGAAACACCGATGACATTACTGGTCTGTCTTTTGGAAGCTTTTGAACGCATAGTAGACCCACTTGAATGCATCTTAGCACCTCAAACTCAACATATGAGTACTCTAAGCATCGATCTACTACTTCCAAGCCCTTGTTTTTGTTCCACAGTAGCCATGCCTGGAATAATTGAAAATTAAATTGATTTAGTAAAACACATGAAAAAATGAAAGTTCGAAATTAGAAAGACACAAATATAATTAAGCATAAAATATTTACATGTCCCAAAAGACTGTGATTGTGATCTGCATGATGAAATCCTCTGTTCTTTCTGCCACTAATTATCTCTAACAATAGCACTCCGAAACTGAAAACATCGGATTTCACTGAAAACTTCCCATCAATTGCGTACTCTGGAGACATATATCCGCTGCATGCAAAAACACATTCCTTAGGTACCATTGAAGACATTTCCTTTCTGTTAGAGAAATGAAGATTCATGGTCTATGTTAGTGTAACTCACTATGTTCCAATTACACGTTTTGTTTTCGCTTCAGTTTGATTGCGTTCGAAAATCCTTGCTATTCCGAAATCAGAAATTTTGGGGTTCAGCTCATGGTCAAGTAAGATGTTGTTGCTCTTGAGATCCCGGTGAATGATTTTTACTCTTGAGTCTTGGTGGAGGTAGAGAAGTCCTCGTGCGATTCCCATGATAATGTCATATCGCTTTTGCCAATTCAGAAGCATCTTTTGGTTTTGATCTGCACATGAATTAATTTTTGTTCAAGTTTCCTCCTCTATGATATAAAGAGAGCTGCATAGGACTGTTTAGTTCCATAAACTGCACTACAAAGTAGTAAAATCAAATTTTAGGTACATAATTAATCCAAAAGAAGGAGAGAGTGTTAGACCGAAAATAAAGCAGTCCAAGCTTTTGTTTGGCAAGTACTCATAGATAAGCATCCTTTCTTCTCCTTCAATGCAGCATCCCAAAAGTTTCACAAGATTCCAGTGTTGAAGATTGGCTATCATCGTAACTTCATTTTTAAACTCCTCGATACCTTGCCCAGAATCTTTTGAGAGTCTCTTGACTGCTATTAGTTCATCTTGTCTTAGGCTCCCCTGAAAATTTAGAGGAAAATATTTAGTTCAGTTCGTATAAGTAGGTCAGCTATAACGTTGTTACCTTGTAAACTGGACCGAACCCTCCCTCTCCGAGTTTGTTTCTGAACGAGAAGTTATTGGTGGCAGTTGCGATTTCCTCAAAATCAAAGAGTGGCAATTCCAAGTCCTTAGGAGATGTTGAGCCTTTCAAATTGGAAAAACAAGAGGAAGAAAAGATTATGATATAAAGCAACATCAACGGATGAATTTGAATTCTAAAGTGTATGCATGCTTACCACTTTTCTTTCCTCTCTTCTTCCGAATTATTAGGCGCAAAAAGCACATAAATCCCAGGAAAAGAAGCACAGAAACTGCAGATATGACCGAGATCAGCACTACTCGTTTATCCTTCTGAGTGGAATTACCTAAAGATCATGTAGTAAATAACATTGAGAAATTAAATTACAGATTATGCTGACTTATTCAGTAAATCTCACAAATTATTCTCTTGTGGTCTAGTTTGGTGTATTACAACTAGGCATGCTTAAATTGATGCCTAAACAAGGATTTTTTTAACTAAATATAGCATTGTGACATACAAATTGTAAGCAATAAATCTTTGAACTTAATAAAATAGGGCTGCAGAACCTAGCTAGATAACATTGTTAATGAAAACTGATCATTACCTAGTTCGGACGATGGCATTCGAATGTATATGTGTTCCGGGTTAGCTTCTTCAATGGACTCTCGCATATCAATTAGGTCGCCAAACCACATAAGGCAGCCACTCCCTCCATTCCTGACATCTGAATTAGTATAAGCTACACAAGAACAATTCTTTAAGCAGTCTGCCTCACATTGTTTCACACTCATGCTCTTGTTCAACTGAAAATCCAACAGGTCCGGCAATTTCACATTTGGAACTTTCAAAAACCCATCATCCTTCTGGCAATTCAGTGATGTTTCCCTTATGCACCCACTTGTCCAGTTAAGCACCTCCCATTCGTTCTGCGATTTTGGAACATAACCCTGCAAGCACTCACAAGGGGGTGAATTGGAAATTTTGCAAAAACCATTTGCTCCACACTCCCTGTAATTATCACACCTATCATTTTGGAGAGTATACATAACAGACCATTCAGTGCTCCCTCTGTTGAGCACCACCCGCTGGGCTAAACCCGACTCAGAAAGCTTTACTCCTGTCATAATATCAGTAGCCATGTACATGTAATATAACTCATCGGTATCATAGACAAAGATCGGTTTCACAATGAGCTCGTTTGAAGAACTAGGAAAGCCAGTAAATCGAAGACCATTCCAAGGCCCCGTGCGGTACAATTTCTCTGTTCGTTTGGCAACAACGAGTTGAGGCAATCCAAGAGGATCGATCCGATAAGTATATTCTCCAGGAGATGGATCACTAGCGTTTTTCCAAGAAGTCAAGAATCTGTCAAGACCTGTTATGAAGTTCCACCCAATCTTCATTTTTGGTAACGAAGTGTCTGATGGGAAATCAAAACTTTGCCATACATAACTTTCGGAATCTGTTGCAGCCTTGTCTCGAACAACGAGATTTCCGGTCTCCAAAAGCTGTGCAGCAGGATTTTCTGCTATTTGGGAAGAAATGGTGGACCAAATTGTGTTGTTCATTTGGTCGAAAAGAGCCATAGTTCCATTTTTGGTTAATGTCAAGGCTCCATGTGAATCCGGAAGGGGGTTTTCTCTGTTGGCAACCCATACAACAATATGTGGTAAGTTCTTAAACCATATTCCTAAGTACCAGGCTTTAGAATTACCCACCTGGAAGAGTCCTAATTCGAAGCTTTGGCCTGAAGAAACTAAGGTATTAGAGCCATTGATGGATTGTGATGCAGATATGGTATCAGTTGCTGTGGACAATCGTAAGACTAAAAATTGGAGTAGAGAGGCAAAGAAGATGAAAAAGGGAAGGCCCTTCATCTGTGTTGTTTGTCAAGGAAGGGGGAAGGAGACTGATTACTTTGTACCTTGCAGGTTTTTTATTGACAAACAATTGGGTAATTACACTAGATTCATCAAAACCTCAGAAAGGGAGATTCAAACTTAAATGAGGAGAAGTACATTACTCTACCCAACTTAACTAAACCCAAACCCGCCCTTACGGACTTTCTTTGAAGCAGCCTTTCAATTGTCTGTTGATGTGTTCAACTTCCTTGTCACATTTTTTTCAGGGTGTCCATCATTCAAAAAATATCCGATCACGTATTAATTTTCAAACAAAGTATTTGTATTGACCGTATATGCAGAAGATGGACTATTGGAAAAAGATAATATACATTGCATATTTATATACATGGTCAGAGCAATTTATAGAAAATATAGTTTGAGATATATTATTTAAAAGATGTGTGGGACTTTTTCTTGCTGGCATAGATCATATGACTTAAATAATCTCTCACATCTTCATAATACTCTTATTTTTTGTCTATTTATACGAAGCTGGTTTTGTTGTAGCTCCTTTACACACGAAATCTTATATTCAATTTCTTCATCCTTCACATGGTTGTATAAAAAATAAAAATAAACGTTTCCGTTATGTGTTGTTTTCTTCTTTACCAAGTCTTGTTGGCTTGGAGAACAAAATTTTGTCCTCCATTTGTACGGAACTGCATTAGAATGCCACTTGTCTTGTATATGTAAGTATTTACCCATCTATTTGACTCTTTCCAAAACTCAGCTACCTTGAAATATTTGACCGTTTTCCCAAATTTTCACAATAAATCACTACATTATCAACTATGATAGCAACTCTAGCTCCTTCTCTATCAAACCACATAATCCAAAAGCAGAAAGAAGAAGCAAACTCAACTTACTCGTGCGCAATACGATTACAAGATCTAGTAGTCACTTATCGAGACAAGTTTTCTATTAGTCGTACAAGTTGCCCACTCACTGTTCAGCGGCTTGGTTAGAAGTTAGGTTTCTTCTTGCCAAGTTTTCTATTAGTCATACAATCCATTAGGCATTTTTCAATGCTAATAGCCTGATAGTGGCATGCTCACCACAATAACTAATCACTCAAGGTTCTTGATGCTTCAATTATCTAGCAACCATGGTCGAAAGAGTAATAGTATTTCGGGTATGGCTTCTTCCTTCTCCCATTAAGGGATCAATGCCCATAGAACTTCTTTTTACGAATAATCCAGGCTCCTTTGGTTGGGGCAATGTTGGTTCCTCGTTGCTTAACATGAGAAGCACAGATGATATTGCTGGTCTGTCTTCCAGAAGCTTTTGAATGCATACTAGACACACTTTAATGCATCTTAATTAATACCTCAAATCAAGGACGGAGCTAGAAATTTCTTTTAGTGGGGGCAATCCGAAAATCAATTCAGAAAACCTTATTATAGTATGGCTTATAACCAATATGAAAATATGGATGATTTCAAATGATAATGTATCACAATTCCAATGTTACAAAAATTTCAGTGTAGTAGTGGAAAGTGGCAAAGTGATAAGAAAAATATTAATACATAATTACGCAAGAGTGAGGTTTTTCGGTTTGAATGACAGAACAAGAGCATTTTTGCTCATATAATATTTGATATGGAGTATACGCAGTATGAAAGTATGTTGGATACTAGGTACATATATTTTCTTCAAAAATAACGCGTGTGTATTATATAATTATAGTCTACAACTTAACAAACGAATCACTTGAGTGGGGGCATATGCCCCCAGTGAGCCTTCATTGGCCCCGTCCTTGCCTCATACTCAATGTATGAGTCCTCCAAGAATTCATCTATTACTTCCAAGCCCTTGTTTTTGTTCCACAGTAGCCATGTTATAGGATTTTTACCACTTGCAAGAGTACAAGGTTATCGTAGTATAGCAGCTCAAGTAATGTCGTTTTCCATAAGGATTGATTGAATAATTTGTATTTAAACTAATTCTTAATTAACTATTTAAAACAAAGTTTGGAAAATATTGGTTTTGGATTTTAAAATTAAAAAAAAACAAATTTTAATAAATAAAAAAATTAAAGAAACCAATTTGAAAGGGAACAATCTTAGAAAATAATGATAAAATGACACTAGGGTTCCGCCATCACTTTAACAATCTTATGTAGTTTTACCAATTAATTATGAATTACACATGCAACTTTGAAGGTTAGGTTTTCCTTATGCATATTCTACTTGTGGCATTCCAGTTAGAACGTATATCAAACATGCAATCTGTCTGTGGCATTCAGATCAAATATAAACATGCATGACTCATTACGCTTTGTGAAAACCCTTTGAAAAACCATGCAACCCTTAAGATGTGGCATTCGCCCGAGGTGAAATTACAACTACAATACTCAATCCTCTGGTGGCATTTTGACTAAATTGCATCCAATTACTTATCTAAACATCTTAATGGTCGCGAATCATTAAGATATAGAGATAGTTTAAACACAGTGATTAATAATTCAAAGCATGCATGTATAATATCATAAGCAATTAAATAAAAACTACATATTCATGTTAAGGCTCAAGGCATCACCCTAACAAACGGAAATTACTTACGAACAACCATAAAACAAAAGGAATTGAAATAGAAAAAGGATAGAAAACACCTTGAAATACAAATCGTCAAAATCTAGCTAAGTTCTCCAAATTGATGCATAGCCTTATTTATACTACTACAAAATAAAATTCTACCTAGAAAATGACTTCTAAAAACTAAGAAACATAAGAGAATAAGATAACTAGGAAATAAAAGGTTTCTTATTTAAACTGAAATTTGGACTGCAGAGAAAATCCATCTTTTGACCAACCAAATCAACTCTGATTTGGTCCAAAAATGTCTATTTTTAAATCTTGAGACCTCCCTAACAAATCCTCAGAAGGAATCTTCTTCAAAATATGCCATTTTGACCTTCAAAATACCCAAAACGTCCACAAACGTCAATATGGGAAAGCTGCGCGTTAGGCCTTCTTTTCTTCGCCACGGTCAAACGGCTTGATAGAAAAATCTGAAATTTTGATACAATCATCTTGAAAGGCTCACGAACATCCCCCAATTGGAATCACTTCAAAATTCATCCGTTTGATCATTTTTTTCTCCAGATGAAGCCGAATGTCCTACATTGAAAATACATAACAAAGTATCAAAGTTCTCACAAAATAACTAATAAGTTAATACTAAGATAAGGATAAAATACATAGTATAATATCGCCTCATCCCTGGAACATTGGCAAATCATACGAGTTTAGTCCTACGCATGAAAAGCTATCTTGAGGTCCAAAATTACCAGACACATATAGCATAATCACAAAAATTACCTACATGCCTGAGAAGACTGTAATGATGAGTCGGATGATGAACCTCAGCGGTTTCTTCTGCCACTTACATCTCTAACAAAAGCACTCCGAAACTGAAAGACATCTACTGTTTGGAAATTGAATGTTTGAGATCTGGATGGTACCTTTCAACTATACTTACAGCAATGTGTAACATCAATTCAGCAAACAATAGTTGAAGGTTGAATAGAGTTATATGATTGCTTTGACAGAAAGAACAAGAAAAGTGGCTTGTGTACTAGTGCTAATAATTGAGTTATATGATTGCTTTCATATAATGGAAAACAATAGAAAAACATAGAAACATTAGTTCTCGAAAACCAGAAATCGTTTTCTGCCAAGACTTTGAACGGTTAGATTATGTTTGGTACACCGTGTAACACTATAGGATCGTCTTTAGTCTTCTCTTCCAATTGGCATAACGGCATAGATCCTATAACTGACAAGATAATATAATTAAATTCATAATATACATGCATTGGTTAAGTAGCATCATAATGCTCAAGCCTTTTCTTTCGACCTTCCACCGTTGGGCTTATTTCATTTTGTGTATGAGATTGCTCCCCTCTTGTCCTTGTATCTAGATCAGTGGAACATCTTTCCATGAAGAAACCAGGCTATTCAGGCCAAGGCAACCTTGCTCCCTCGTTTGCCAACAAGAAAACTACAGACGACATTGTTGGGCCGCTCGGCTAGGAATTTCTGAACAATAAACCCACATGAATGCATCTAAGTACTTGAGATTCAATGCAGGATTCTTCCAAGTATTTGTGCAATATTTCCAAGGATTTTTCTTCATTCCATAGCAACCATGCCTACAAAATTTCAATAACAATGCTTAACTAATCCTGCTAAAGAGAAATGACATGTAGTACTATATATATAGCTCTTCGCGTTTACATGTCCCAGGAGGTTATGGTTGTGATCAGGGTGAGAAAACCTCCTGTTTATGTTGCCATTTATTATCTCTAACAAAAGCACACCGAAGCCAAAGACATCTGATTTTACAGAAAACTTCCCATGAACTGCATACTCTGGGGACATATAGCCACTGCATGAGAAATTTGTATATAAGTTTGTTTATTTGACTAGTGAATATCAATGTAAATTAGCTGAAGATGTATATCCACTGTACATTAGCCATCTTGTGATTCCCATGATAATGTTAAAGCGTGTGTCTCATCCCAATAAAGCACTTCTTGTATCATCTGCAAATCAATTTCAGCCCTTGTGAATCTTAGATGCATGGAGGGTTCAAGCTGAAGCATAAAGAATCTAGACATTAAGTGCCGAAGATTCAAGATGCTCACTGAAGATGAAAAGATCCATGCTTGACATGTACTCTTAGATTAGCATACATTCATCACCATGAATACAGCAGCCCAAAAGTGAAACAAGATTCCGGTGTTGAAGTTTTGCAATCAAAACTACTACATTCTTGAACTCTTTTAGACCCTGACATGGGTGTGATACCCGCTTCACTTCTATTTCTTGTCCTGAAAAGCTGCCCTGTATTTGATCATATTGAACATGCATTTTTGTTATAATCAGGTGAACGTCAAAACAAACGCCTTCTTGTTTACTGTACGTAACAAATTGTAACCTTGTAAACAGGGCCCTACATTCCTTGAGATTCATACACTCGTTGAGTGAAAATTCTAACATGTCAGGCAATTTCACCCCTACAAGCAGTAAACATCCCTCTCTGCTGTGGCTGTCCAATGGTGTCCATCTCATGCATCCACTGGTTATATTAGAAAGTTCCCATTCTTCTTGAAACCTCGGAGTGAACCCTTGTGACACATATGGGATGCCTGTTTCTACAAATACCATTAGCACCACAGTATCCATAATTGTCACATGAATCATCTGGTAATGAAAATATAACATCCCATCTTGTGCTTCCCCAACATTCAACACAAGGCGTTGCAAAGAACCGAATTGATCTAACCTTAATTGTGAGGCAACTACATTCTTATTAGCCTCAAACTAATAATACCACTCATGTTCATGTAATTCCATAACTGTATTGAACATTGAATCCGCTGGTGCAGGAAGACCACTGAATCGAACTCCATTTCATGGCCGTGTTTGGTACTTTATGGCTGATGCTCCCATGACAACAACTAGTTGTGGTAACCCCTTCATGTCAATTTTGTAAGAGAAGTCACTGGTGGATGGATCATCAATGCTTTTCCGTGATGTCAAATGTCGCTCTGATCCGGAGTTTATGTTCCAGCTTATCTTCATACTTAGTAACAATGTGTCACATGGATTATCCAAAACTCTGCCACACATAAGTTCCAGCACTACTTGTATTTTCCATCAAAACAAGATTTCCAGAATCTAAAAGCTGCGTAACTCGCGTCTTTGGTGTTGTTGATACATTTGAAGACCAAATACTGCTCGCATTTCGATTAAGAAGAACAAGATTTCCATTGGTGCCAATCGCGAGTTTCCCATATAAATCAGCCAGTGGACTGTTTCTGTTTGCAGTCCACAAAACTTTGCTAGGTATGTTAATGTACCATATTCCCAAGTACCTATTCATGGGGTTTCTTGGCAGAGAAAAGAAGCCTAGTTCAAATCTTCCACCCAACAAAGTTAAAGTCTCAGAATCATTGGCAGGCTGGCTAGAGGTTATGGTATCAGCAGCAATAGTCAAATTCAATTATTCAATAAGATTAATAACAAGCAAACAAGGGAGGACAAGAAGGCATTGGAATGAAGCATTTCCAAAAAAGGATCTCAATGACTTTTCATTTCCATGAACGAGGATTATTAAACGCGCCATCAGGTAACAGAAAGAAAGAACGGCCTCATCATTGACTTACTGGCTATTGACTGGCCAAAAATTGAAGAAGGTAAGGTTCCACAACAAAATTAATTGGCAATATGAGAAGAAGCTCAGTTACTTATAAGCACATGCAAGGTCCTTATTTTCTGATGTTGGTGTGGGATCAAGACTCTCAAGAAAAATATTAAAGTAGTTATAGAACAGATGATCCATGTCAAACCTTTACATGGTTCTATGTGGTTTTTCAAATAAAAAAAATGTTATACTTACCATCTATTTGTACCATTATTTGTTCATCTCTCTAATAGAGATGGGGATCCACATGTATTTGTGAGCTCTACCTCCATTAGAAAGATAGTACAAATAGATGGTAAATATAACACTACTCATTTCAAATTGCGAAATAATTTATAATTTGCATAAAGTATCAGGTTGTGGTGTGGACTACAAAAATTAAAGAGAAATTGCCTAAAATGACCAATTTTCTTAATCTTTAGACTAAAATAGGACAAACCAGTCATGCACACCATGCACAAAAGTGAAATGACGAAAATACCCACATATAAATTGTAAAAACTCACAGATGATGACGTTATTTTATTAATTTCAAAGAGAGAGTTGTGAGCTCTAGGTTTTGGGGTTGCTCAGATCTGTGAACATATCATGTGCATATCATGTGCATGTCGTGTACATGTCACTGGAAACAGATGATTTTTAATGGAATTTCTAGAATTTAGGTTCAGGTCAAAGATTTGTAAACTACAGATCTTTTAAGGATTCCAGAATTGGGCCCCCACATATCATCTAACGCTGTTAATTGCACGATGCTCATCTACAACAAAACGACGTCATTACATGTATCATCCACAATTTCATTTTCGACCTCGACGGCGACGACACCAAACCTGATTTCCCAAAACGGAGGCAAAATACTCACCACATTCCTCAAAGGTTTGCTCCAAAACTCTCACGCTCGAAGATTCCCTCCAAATATTGCATCAAGAACCCTAATTTCTCACAGTAAAAACAAAAATTCCAAATTAAAAAAATTGAAAGCTCCGATCTTTGCCGCAAAACTCAAATTGCTCACATTTTGCAATCTAAATTAATCATTGCCACGACACTGGAAGATTCCCAGGCATTGATGCCGAGGTGGAGGCATCCGAATTGCTTGCGACGTTGGAGTTGTGGCGCGGAAGAAGAGGTGTGCAGTGCATGCACGGAATCCACTCGACGAAATGCCAAACCAGAATCCGCGAGAGAGAGGTGCTGGGTTGAAATTTCTCTCCCTACTCTCTGTTTCTCTCTCTACAAAATGAGAAATGAGAAATTGAATTTTTGGGTAACCCATTTATATGGGAGGGCAATTTGGTAATTGTAAATTTTAAAAAAAAAATCATATTTATGTTATATTGTTGTGCATGTCGTGTGTATATCCAAAAAATCATATTTTAGTCACAAGATTACAAAATGAGTCATTTTTGTCTATTTTCCAAAATTAAAAACAATATAATGAAAGTTAAGTTTGAGATCGTACCGTATATATCAATCAAATATCGTAATATATACTCTATACATATACTTTGATGCTTGTTAAAAATTTAAAATAGACAACTTGATTTTGAATATTGGATGTTGATCAGGACTAAACCAGAATAATCATGAAAATGTCATCAGCATCACCATCCTTTTATCATTTTTATTATCCTGGTTGTTTTGTGATGGAAGACTAATACCGTTTTAAAAAATAAAAACAAGAAATTAAGGTAAAGCCTTGCTTGGGGGAGTGGGGACCTTCTAAGATCGGCCATCTTTCAATGTATGTTAACTCAATAAATTAGTTATTACGCGCAAAATCAAGAGAAAAAAGAAACTCATGAGCTATTAAAGAACTGTAGTTTCTTTTTTATTGCAAAAGAAAAAAAAACTTAGTTGAACAAAGAAAATGTCTCCCAATTATTGCTAAAGGCGAATTTGACAAGTCTTAGGCCACTTTTTTTTTTTTTTTTTTTTTTTTTTTGGAGAACCTCGGCGGGTTCGATTAGCAGGTTCGATTATCGTCAAAGACGAATTTGAACCACATTATTGCTAGCTCATTCTGAAGTAAGCTCACCCCCTCTCCCTCAGTATAAATAATATCGTTTGTTCAAAAAAATATTTAAAAAAAAAGTGTCCTAATTAATTACAAGCTTAAGTGGGATATTCAATATTATCAAGCAACACAAACAACATTTGTAGGAAAATCTTTTCAACAACACAACCAAAGTTTTAAGCGAAACAAAAAACCTTTCAAAAAATAAACATTTGTAGGAATATGATTGCAGGTTCCATTAAAAAAGGAAGTGATATTAATGTCACCAAGTCTTGGGTGACCGATCGGGGATGAACAAAGTCAGAAGGTGCAGATAAAGCAATCAAGTTACTCAGAGTGCTCGACATCAATTAATAGGCGACCGGTTGCGCTTTTGCTATAAGGAATTTTTCTATTTTCGGGTTTCCTAGTTTTCTAGGGTTTTATCTTTCCTATATATATTTCAGATTTTATGGAGCTGTACGTGGGAAGATTGGAGCGAGTTTATCGGTAGTCCTACAGGAGAGAAGACGGAGGCATCAACGAGGCTTTGAGCGTGAGAAAGATTAAATACCCTTTTCTTTTTCTTTTTTTGCAAGAGAGAGATTAAGACCTAGCTAGGGTTCCTATAGAATTCGTGTTCATATATTTACTTTAGGACCCATATTATTGTTTGGATTTCAATGATAGAGAGCTATTGGATTCTTAACATCTTATCAAAATTCCAATAAGGAAAATGCTTGGAAGATGAAGTTTTTTTACCATATTTTATAGATCACATGATGTGGCAGTTGATGGCTGAATTCCTTGTTTAAATTATAGAACCATCAACTACCACATTATATACTTCAAGTAAATGACCTCTCTAGCATCACTCGTGATAATAAGTCAAATACTTAGTATAGTACTCTTCAACTATACGTACGATTGATATACTCAAATGAGGGTGGTGTTGAAGGGTTAAAATATACATATTAAGACTTATGCTGTACTCTAAGTCTAACAAAGTAAAGGATGAAGGAAGTTGCATAGAAATTTCCCTTTTGTTGGACTGATGCTACCAAATCAATGTGGACGTTGCCACATCCACTGATCACCATGTATTAAATTTAACTTTGTAATTTTTAACAACAAAGATAAACTTTAAAAAAATGATAGCACGAGATCAGCATAGTGTAATTGTGACATCAAGATTACAAATGTTAAGTATATGTGGCTCGATCATGAAGTTTGAAAAGGATGTGAAGCTAGAGAAGTCTCAAATGGGAGATGCAGCACAATAATCTAAGATTTAAAGTAGGTACCAAGTTCAAATCATATACTAGGATGTTGAGTTTTGATGATTGGGCATTTTCTGCCTGGGTTTTCGAGTTATCTGTTTGTAAAGGAATTGTATATTTTCACAGATAAACACTTACGTAGAAGTGGTGAAGAAGAAGGTGTGCGTTTAAGGATTGCTCCTTTAGGCTTTATCTGGTTTTTGGTTTATCCAAAGCCATTCCAAACATGGCATCATCAACATGCAACGGCTTATTGTTTGGTCGGACTTTTTTTTGCAAGCGTCTAACCAAATTCAAGTTGACCTAATTTTTTTTGTTGGAGAGTGGGTTATGGATGGTACTCCATCGCGAGGCAAAGCTCCACTACTAACCATAAACTCCCCTACCTAAATTATAAGGCAGTAAGTGGGGTACTCATTTGCATTTACTTACACTTCCCACCATCACCACCCAATCTGTGGTTTGCCTCATCTGCCTATATTTAAGTTAACCTTTTTTATTTTTCTATTTTAAAGAAATCACGTGGCGCAAAACTCAAGCAACCGCAACATCATTATATATTTACTAGCATTCATGCACGCGCTCACGCGTTTGCAGAAGACATTTTTTAAATCATAGCATGCTACGTGTAACATACACGTTTTAAATGTATTTATATGCGTGAATTGACAAAATGAAAGTCAAATATTTGAAGTAGATGAATAATCTTAGATCATGCTAGAAAAAACCTCTCACAAACCAATTAAAGCAGCTAAATTCACATAATAAATTGGTCTTTCAATTTCCATCTACATTCTATTGAATTTACATTAAGAATAGAGAAAATAATATTTAAACAACTGGTTGAAACACATTATTGCTAGTCCATTGTGAGGCTAAGCCCACTCCCCCCTCCCCCTTAGTATAGATAATACTGTTTGTTAAAAAAAAAACAATCATTTGACAACTAATTTAATCACATTATTATGAGTGTTCGAAAGACCTCTTTATAACCGGCATTACATGTCTCTTAAGAAGTTTTGAACGTGTTTAAAAATAGAGAAAATAATATTTAATCAACAACTGATTGAATCATATTATTGCTAGAATATTGTGAGATACTAACTAAAAAAAACTGTACAAAAAGAATTAATTATTAAAAAACACTATTAAAATGATAAAAATACCCTTTCATTATTTGGTGCATTTTTTTGGGTTGCTTTTGAATATTTTTGCTTTGGGGTCATTTTTGTCCAAACATTTTTAGTGAAGTTTGTAACCCCAAAAAAAATTGTTGGCTTTATATATAAAGATTAAACAAAAAAAAAGGATAAAGAGACAAATTAATTAAAGTGATCAGAAGTTAAATTTCGTTGAACTAATAAAAGCAAACATCTATGATATCGAAAATATTAACAAAAGAGTGAACCACTGAAAGATATCAATGACATTATGACAAAATGATTAGTTCAGATTTTGAATTATTGAAAATTACCGTTTCGGCCAATTTCCCAAGAGAAAAAATTCCTAGAGTTAGTACAAACAGCCTTTGGCTTGGCCACGACGCTCCCACTAAATCAGCCAAAAGAAGGAAACAACAGCAGCATCACTCCTAAATTTAAGGCAGCTAGGTAGAGTTTTTTTTTTTTTTTTTTTTTTTTAACAAAAAATATTATATAAACTAAGAGGAGAAGGTTGTTAGCCTCACAATGAGCTAGTAATAATGTGGTTCAAATTCTTCTTTGGTGAGAATCGAACTTAGAACCTTTCACTTACAAGTTAAGAGGAATGCTACTAGACCGTAATAATAAGTGGTAGTTGAGTAGAGTATTTAAAAGCAATTTATTTAAATTTTTTAAAGCACGAATTTAGTATGGTTAATCTGTAATTTCCTCTCCTGAACTGAGCTAAAGCTTATAACTTTATAAACTTGGGCCAATAATTAAGCATAAAATCCCCAAGATCCCATGCAGCTTCCAGGAAGGAGATGAGCTCATCACAGAACCAACGAAAAAAGAAGCAAATAAAGAAGGTGCTGCTAACAGTTAAAAGGAGCTACCAAGAAAGTCACAATAATAATTTATTAATATTATTCTCTTAAATATTCGCACCTCAGCTCATCACTCCTCAGTCCTCACTCACTCGTTAATAAATAGCCCCCCTCCGGCCTCCATATTCTCCATCATACATATCTCTCAATTAGGTTACAAATAAAGCTTTCGATCATTTTAGTTTTGAATACTAATTGTTCTATTAATCATGACAGCATTCGATCATCATTATCAAAACATGATGACTGCAGTTGAATTTGTGGACTACTTTCCATCCATGATTGCAAGGTTGGGAGACGAAGGGTTTATAGGGGAGCTTTGCAACGGCTTTCGATTGCTGATGGACGTGGAGAAGGGGCTCATCACTTTTGAGAGCTTGAAGAGTAACTGCCTTCTGCTGGGATTGCATGACATGGGAGATGATGAGCTTGTGTGGATGTTGATGGAGGGTGATTTAGATGGAGATGGAGCTCTCAGTCAGATGGAGTTTTGTATTCTCATGTTTAGGTTAAGTCCAGGCCTAATGGATGGATCTAAGGAATTGTGGATGGAAGACTACGATCATCGTCGTGTAAATGATCACCAAATACATGTAGGCTTCCAATGATCAATGTATTGTCTTCTTGTCTGTCTTTGGTGCATCTTCTTTAATTAATAATGACTTTGATCATGTTGTATCAATGGTTGTACGTACTTTGTAATTTGTGAATTTGAAGATATCAATCTTTGTACTAGAAAAGTTGGGAAGTTAGCAATTTTAATTCATTATTATGTTATGGTATTTCGCTATTTTATGTATTAGGATTTTCTAATAGAATAAGATTCAGCGTTTGCAATTCGTTTTTCTTCTTTTCTCATCCTTTGATTTGTGTAACATATATATGTCTAGTTCAAGCACTCATATGCTATATGTACTTTTAAGTACTTTCTCCTTGATTTAATTACATATTGCGATGTCAGTATAAATGCTTGCTGGTTCAATCCCAATTAGTTGACATGCATGGGAAGCAATGGTGCTATAATACTTACGCGTAGTTGAAGATCATTATCCGGCCTTTAGCACAACTCTTGAAGCTTCCTGATTCAGGAATCCTGAACCTCAAAAGCTAATAAGGTGCTAATTTACCCACGAAGTTCAAATGAGTACCCTAGTCAGTTGGATTCTGGCTTTTATAGTTATGTGTGGTGCCTTCTATCCACACACCCACAGGGAAAAAAAGAGTAATTCTTATATTTCATTGGTAGCTACAACTATGTCAGAATGCTGGAAATGGTGTTGTAATATTAGGTGACATGTCCACTGAAAATAATGCATGTAAAGTAGACCTGGTACCAAGTCATTTTATTTATTTGGTCCGTGTTGATATATCACAAACTGTATTTTTAACATGTCACTGTTAACGAATCACTAAGCTAACAAATGATGAAGAATGATCAACCCTGACCGCTTGGTAACAGTTTGTTAAGGGATGAGCCGCTAACAAAAAAAAAATTGATTAAAACTCTTTTAAATCCATGATTTAAACTTATAATCTAGAGACCAAGACAAAGTATTTATTGAAATAAGGGATGGGTCCATGACACCATAACTTTTGACACAAGTTTTTGTGGAGATCGCTCCGTAATGTATTTTAACAATCCGAACTGTTTATCTTTTAGAACATCATTCATAAGTCATCATTGCAAAAAATTAGACAAATTCAAAATTATTAAGACATCCATTTGTGGTGTAGAAAATGGACGAATACGGTTCTATAAAAAAACCCTAAACACTTATTCCAATGGTCATATGGTTTTAGATTTGGGCTTTTGGTAGACATGATGTTTGAGGATAGACCTAAAAGATAAACCGTTGAGATCGTTGAAATACATTAATTACGAAGTGGGCGGCACAAAACCTATGTAAAAAAAGTAGTGACACATATCCATTGGAATCTAATATGCATAATACAACACAATACATCTCTAAACTAAGAAAAAAACACATGAATACATCTTGAACAACTCCATGGAAAAAAAAAATTGAAAAACAACTCCAATGCAAGAAAATTAAACGTGACACCATCTTCTTTCAACCATAAACTTGCCGGATGGAAGTGTAACACCCTCTCGACGGCAGGGAAATTGACTCTTATTGAGGCTTCTGTTTCTGGGCATGCCGGATCCTGTTTTTTCTTGTTTTCCTTGTTCTCCTAAGTTGAACCCCATTGCTCGGAAAGATGTTTGTACCCCAAAAGATAAAGGTGGCCTGGGAATCAGATCCAATAAGCATTTTAACAAGGCAGCCATTGCTAAGCTAGGATGGAAAGTTTTTACTGATCATTCTAATTGGTCAAATCGTCAAAACGAAATATTTGAGGAATGGCAACTTCTTTTTGTGTCGAAAGAAAACTAATCACTCGCTTTCTTGGAGAGGTGTTCTTGACACCAGAAATATTCATTACAGAGGAATTAGATGGATTGTGGTCACTCTATTAATTTTAGGGGTTTTAATTGGATGCTTCCTTATCCTCTGGCTAATCTTGTCCCTCATGATCAAAGTTCTCAGCTGGAATGGTCTCTTATTGTGGACAAATTTTTCTGTAATCATTCTTGGAATGTTAGTAAGCTTCGAATGGTTCTCCCTTCTCATATTGCATGTCAACAAAGTGATAGCAGTTCCTTTTTCCCTTATCTGACATGGATGGTGAATTTCTTTGGGGCCCCTCACCAAATGGCATGGAAAATATTATATAAAGTCCGCTTCTGATATGCAGTCAGTTCATCTCCCTCCCCATCAACAAGTTAGCTTGCTCAAAAGGATTTGGAGGCTTATTCCTCCGAAGGTTAAGACTTTTTCTTGGCTTTCAGCGCACCAAAGTCTTATTACCAGAGGAAGACTTCAATCCTCAAATGAATCCTAGGAAGAAAAGTTAGGTTTCACCATAACCATTGGCAATATCAGGAAATAGTCCAACTTACTTATAAGTCCATCTAAGGTCCTTCCTCCCATCAATGTGGGATTCATTATCAATATGCCCCCTATGACGAATTTTTAAGCCTAACATGTGAATAACACAAACAGGGTGATATGAAGTGCATGTGGCTGTTGAGCTTCATATATACGTGAGACAACCAGCTGTGATATCATGAAGAAGGTCTCACCATAAAACTATGAAAATATGAGGAGCGGCCTAACTTATTTATAAGTCCATGCAAGGTACCTTCTCCCACTAATCTGGAATTCACTTTCAACATCTTACATGTGCTCTTTGTTCGGAGGAGGTGGAGGATATGGATATTTGTATGTGGACTGCTCTTTCGCTAGACAAGTTTGGCACCATGATGTTTTCAATTGCTCCTCCTTATGCTGGGACAGGTTTGCTTTAATGATTATCCACTTTAAACGGTAAGGACAACTCTTCTAGACTCGTTCATATCATGGTAAAGTTCTTATCTATTGCCAGCTCTGGGATACGAGAAATCAATGCACTATTAGAAATTATCATTTGCCCAACGACATTTTGCTTAACTAAATTTAGTTCGTCGGGTAAATATACTTTATCTAACGAAATAATGCTTTGTCAGGCAAATCTGGTCACCATTTTTGTTTCTTAAGAGATTTTTGCCCGACGATATCGTTCTATGGGCAATGTTTCCTTCGTCGGGTATATATATAGTTTTCGCACCCAGGGAAAAACTTGGCGCGTAATATGACATCTTTTGTGCAACAAACAATTCAGGTTTCATTGTACATAGGTATATTTTATGATTCAGGGTTTAAGGTTTAGGGTTGATCATTCGTCAGGCAAAGTGAGGGACATTTTAACATTTTTAATTCCTTCGGTGATTTTCACAGTCTACAAAATTAATTTCAACAATCCAACCGTCAAATTAAACTTTCAGGGATTAGATAACGGGACGAAATCCTTTAACGGTAAGAAACGAAAAACCACAGATTTAACGGTTATTTTAGCTCGGATTGTGATGATTTTTTACAACTACACTTCATGACTCTAGAAGAATAAAATGAGCAAACCCAATCTTCAATTTAAAATATTTCCACTAGTAGTGACTCCAAAATCTAACGTTCTACATAATGGAAGTATATAATAAACTCTAAATGTTTGTTGAATCTATTGTTTAGATGGGATACATAGTCTACGGAAATAATTTCAACGATTCAACCATTAAATGTGTTTGTATTTACTTTGAGATAGCATATGCCAAAAATCACCAAAAATAAACTTTCGGGAATTAGGTAACAGGACGAAATTCTTCGACATTTAGAGTGGGTACAGGGGTGGTGGGTGGTGGGGTGGGTAGTGGTGGGTGGGTGGGTGTGGGGTATGGGTTGAAGTTTTTTAGGAAATTTGTGCAATTTTTGAAATATTTTAGGAAAGAAATGAAATTTGTAGGAGAGAAATTAAATTTGTGGAAAAAAACTAAATTTGTAGGAAAAAATTGAATTTGTAGAAACGAAATTAAATTTGTAAGAACGAAATTAAATTTGTAGGAACAAAAGAATTTTGTGAAAGAATGTCATGTTATGAAATAATAATTGAAAATTACTATATCTTTATTATGTTATTTTTTTAGGAAAACTAATGAAAATGACTTAAAAACTTTGAGTTTTAACGATAAGGACAAAATAAAGGGTAAAGTGAATAGTACCAGGATTGACTTTTTAGTGTAAAAATGTGGTTTTTCGTTACAGTGAACAGTACCGAGAACTTTTCGTTAAAGTTCCCTATTTTTTTTACAGATGTCATCGCAGTTGATCATCAGTGGCTGCCACTCAGCCTCCGTGTCGGGTCAGAGTACTTGGCGGCAGAGATACTTAGCGGCACCCATGCAGAGAGATTTCATTCCTTCATGCTCGTCCCTTCATGGAAGAAGCTCTCCCTCCAAGTGTAGGAGGAGATGAGGCGAGAGAATTCGAAAAGTGTGGAAGTTTTTTACTTTATTATTATTATTTTTTATACTTATTTAACATACTTTTATACTTATACATTTGTTTATTTTGTCGATTTCAAACCAACTTCTCCATCAATATGCAGCACCTGGGCACGAAGGAGTATATAAACCAGGTGTGGACTGAGGGGTACAAGGAGTGGAAAGACGAGCTGCACATGTAATACAATACTTGTGCATCTCTTGTTGAAGCTCCAACCATCCACCCCTAGAGTTTACGAATACGATTGACCAGTGGGAGTGGTTGTGACATCATTTTTAGAGCTCGAAATTTCTAGTAAGATTTTTTTTTTTCCAATTTTCTTTTCTTTTGTTTTAATTTAAGTGTTTTCAGTTTAATTAATCTTTTTAATTTATAGCAGAAATCGACAACAAATAAGGCTAATCGAGAAGCGTACCATCATCACTCTAGTTCTCGACCCTCCACTTTCCTGGTCGAGGAACAGCATGATTGCCCAAAAGTCGAGGCTTATGGGGGATAAGCATGTCAATTATGGCAACCAGGTGGCTGACAATATTTATGTAAGTATTCCATTCAAAAAATTTTTGTAGGCCTCTACATTGCATAAGAATGACTAGTACCTCGTCAACCTCTCTAGTAGCAACCAGACACACTAATGGAGGAGCTAACACTTGATCAATAGGCGTCGGTGTAGTTACTATTAGACAGGGTTGGGCAACAGAAAGACGAAGAACTCTATAACCTAGAAGCAGGTAGGGTTCAGGACCTCGGGAAATCTTCTTCATATAGCTCTCAGCCTTTCAAGATGAACGTCTTCTAGACTGCAGCAGTTGGAGATTGAGCTAGCAAACCAGCGATAGCGAGAAAAAGAAGCTCGGGAAGAAGCACACTAGCGAGAAGAAGCTCGAGAAGCAGCGGCACACCAGTGAGATGAAGGCCTTCTGCGGTACATTGCTAGGATGGCCCAAGCAGTGGCAGCCTCTGGCATTCGTCTTCCTAATCCTCCGATTGACCTTCAACCGCCATCCCACCAACTACCCTAGTAGTAGTAGTTAGTTTAGGATTTTTTATATACACTTACACGAATATTTTATTTTTAATATAATTAAATAATTTATTTAATATTGTATTTTCAGATTAATATTATTTTTAATATAATTTAAATTACGATTTTTTTATTTAAAAAGTTAGAAAGTTTGCCTGGCAAAATATTTTAAATTTTATTTATTTATCGAAACCCAACGGAACAATGGTTTCGGGCAAGAATGATTTGTCGGCCGTACTTGATCAACGCACTTTACTCGATAAAATATTCTCATCGGGGTAAACAGTATTACCAGACGACTTTTTACTATTTGTCAAGCCAATTCTGTAGCGACAATGTTTGCATGACAACATTTGCGCAACAAATTTCTGTCGAGCAAAAATGTAGACGACAAAACTCAATTTTGCTCAACGATTAGTTTTCGTCTGAAAAGGGTTTTTCTTTTTCTTTTTTTGTAATGATTGGTGTTGAGACAAGTTAAACCTCACTCAACAAAAGTATTTGCCTTGCTGCTCATGTTGGTAATAGTTTCTTGAGGTATTCATTGATTCCCTCTTTCCAAACTTGTAAGGAGCTATCAATTTCTCCAATAACTTTAATTACTTCCTTGAACTTTTATAATTGGTCAGTTTCTCCTTAACTTTAATTTTAGCAGATTACTCCTTGAACCTTTATACTGGCCAATTTCCCCCCTAAACTTTAATTTTAGCCGAATACGTACTTCCATGAACGTTTATAATTGGTCACTTCCTAGTAATGAATTTATTACGATGAGTAATTATTTTTCTTATTTTGAATTTGAGTCTTGATTTGAAATAGGTGAACCGAGACGGTTATATGAATCAAGTCACAAGGAAGGTTAATTAAATGGCATCACAACCCGAACATGTTGCTGAAAAAGCAAGACCATGGAGAAGATTCTTAGTTGTCCACGTTAAGGAGAAAATTCAAACAAAAAGTGTATGGAGTAAACTAGCGAAAGAGAAGAAGAAGAAGAAAAATAATACTGTGTCCAGGTTATGGATAAAATTGCCTGTTTACCTTCAGACAATTGCCATGTGTCGTGCACATGACCAGGATAGATAGTAAATTTGATGAAAAATTCTAAAATCTAATGCTAAGGGGAAAGTTGGCCAATTGTAAAGTTCAAGGGGGTAATCGGCTAAAATTAAAGTTAAAGGGAAAATTGATCAAATATAAAAGTTTAGGAAAGTTTGACTAAAATTAAAGTTCAAGGGAGAAATTAACAGTTTTTTACAAGTTTGGAGGAAATCTTAGTTTCCTTAATGAAAATGATACAGCTCCTTCTGCTAGTCATCATCATGAAAGTATCATTTGTTGGGAACCTCCCCCGATTCTTTTGTGAAGTTAAATTTTGATGGCTCAATTTGTCACAACCCGGCCCGGGCCCCCACCACAACCCGGGCTCGACTCCACCGTAGCACGATATTGTCCGCTTTGGGCCCCGACCACGCCTTCACGGTTTTGTTTCTGGGAACTCACACGAAAACTTCTTAGTGGGTCACCCATCATGGGATTGCTCTCGCGCAAACTCGCTTAACTTCGGAGTTCCTACGGAACACGAAGCTAGTGAGCTCCCAAAAAGCCTCGTGCTAGGTAGAGATGGGAATATACATGTAAGGCTTACAGGATCCACACCCCTAGGCGATGTGGGATGTTACATAGTTAGATTTCAAAATCAAACTACAGTTTTGGGATCAAAGACTCTCGTGGTCTGCTTTTGTATGCAGATGCTTGAAACACGGGTGATACAAATGTTCTTATTACTGAAGGTCGAGCCTTACTTGATGGTCTTCAGTGTGCTTGGTGATAGGTTTTTACCGCCTACACAAATAGGGTTAAAATCACACAAAATATTTGCAAGAATACAAGGATGTTGTAGTATAGATGCTTATGTAAGGTCGTTCTCCACAAGGACTATTTCAATAATTTATGTAAAAACAATTCCTAATTAATTACTTAAAATTAAAAATTGAGAAAGGAGATTCTGAATTTGGGTAATATTAAAAACGAATTTTAATTAAAACAAATAGTAAATTTTCCCAAAACTAATACAATAACAGAAAAGAGTTTTAAATATCAATTTATAAAAGCACTAGGGTTCCACCATCACCTAGCAATCCCATGTATTTTTATCAATTACTTATGAACTACACATGTCACTTTGAAGGTTAGGTTTTCCTAATATATATTCTACTTGGAACCTCCAACTTAGAACGTATATCTAACATGCAATCCGTCTGGTCATTCGGATCAAATATGAACATGAGAGACTCATTATGTTTTATGAAAGCCCTTTGAAAAACCATGCAACCCTTAAGACGTGTGATAACTCATATATTTCATACATTTATACCATCCATTCCTAGTCCCATTGTGATATTTTTGAGTTAAACTAGTTGCATTTTACCCTCTTTTGTGTTAGTGTGCAGCTAATCGTATTTTGGAGCTCAGTTGAGGACAGATAAGGCAAAATGGTGCTAAAAGTGGAGAATTGAATAAGGATGCTGATGTAGACAAAGAATTAAAAGTGGAAACTGAATATGGTGATGAATATGGCCCCTTTTAAGAGACCAATAACAACAAAAAAACGTCTGAAATAAATGCTCCATTACTGGGATGTCTTGGCATTCTATAACAGTCTCTTTAACCTTATAAAACAGAGAGCTTCAACCACTTTTACAGAAGCTCCCCCTTGGGGTCGCCCAGAGCTCGTTCTCTTCTCTTTCTTTGGCTTTTCTTCCAGAAACAAAATCATTTCTCCATTCACCATCAGCAGCCACCAAAGAAACCACGCAGCCGCGCTGTTCTTGGAGAAGTTCAACATCAGAATTGCTTCAAGGGGGTTTCTTCTATGAACTTTAATTTCACTCATGTTGTTCTTGATATTTATATATTATGTAATCATGTTGTGTAATTAAGTTCATAGCTGGGGATTTCGATGTAGCCTTGCAAAACTATTCTATGTTATTAAGTTAAAATATTCGATTCATCAATCTGTTTTCTTGTTTCATTAACTGATTTCATAGTTCAATTTGTTTGTTTATCTTAATGTTTGATCACCTTTAGGGTTTCTTACAGATTATTTGATCAAGGTTATAGTACACATCATGCTTAATCTTGGTAGACATGTGAATGAATGAAGAAACTGCTATGCATACATCCTACCATGTGATTTCTTTGGTTCTTTGAAGTTTTCTTGTTCTTAATGGTTTCTTATTTGGTAATCTAAGTTAAACATCACAACTAGGTTGCAGATTAGGAGTACTTGATCACAACCACACATCAAATGGATGATCATAAATGAGTAAAACAAACCCTAGTTGCAGATTGGAGAGTTGAATGTGTTTTGACTTAATTTTCATGGAATTGGCTTGTAATGGTGAAATCGGTATCCCTATTTCTGTTCCCATCGTTTCTGAATCAATTTATCATTCATCTTTATCTTGTTTTGCATTTTAAGTTACTTTATCTTTCAAAACAAAAATCTAAATTCAGTTTTCATTTTCATTGCTTAGTTAGGGTTCATATAAAGCAAGTAATTTGTAGAGTTCTAATCAATCCATATGGTTCGACACCCTTACTTGTGCCATTATACTATCCTTATATTTTCACTTGAAAGGAACACAACAACGTGGTGTTCATCCTAAGTGAAATTACAATTGTATATTAATCACAACACGCCATCATCAATTTCAAGGAACCTTCCGACCAAAATTGCATCAAATTACTTTTCTAAAGACCCTAATGGTGATCAAGCATTAAGACAATTAGATAGTTTAAGACGGTGATTAATAATTCAAATCATGAGCAATTAAATAAAAATTACATATTCATGCTAAGGCTCAAGGCTTCGCCCTAGCAAAACGAATTAGTTACGCATATTCATAATTAAAATCATAGAGAATATTATTATAATGAATAAGAATGACAACACCTTAAAGTAAAAATCTGAAATCCTTCAAGAACCTTAGCCAATTTCTCTCTGTCTCCAAAATTGCATAAAAGAACATAGCCCAAACTAGGGCCGGCTTAAAACCATATAACCCTCCTAGAAATCGCACAATCCTAAAAACCAAGTCTTTTATTCCAACTAGGAGACTAAATAATAATAAAATATCTTAGAAAATAAAGTCCTAATTAAACTAGGAGAATCTGCCAAGTAACTGTACAACCACGTTTTAGCCTCAAACATCCTTCAAATCCAGCCTATGATAGCTCGTTTTGAAGATCAGAACGTTTTGAACACATCTCCAGAAGGCCAGGAACCCATCAGAGGTCATCTTGGGCTCCAAAAACCAAGGTTCTAAAAAATGATAGGCCTTAGTCAAGAGGCAAGTTGGGGCCTAGCGCCTAGGAGGCTAGGCGGGCACCTAGGCGGATTTAGGTAAATCTATTGTATTTCGTGTAAATAAGTGTGTGTTTATACTTAAAATATATATAATTTCATCATAAACTAGAAAATAGAATGACATATATATATTATGAAGTATTGGAACATAATAAAAATATGGGGAGCAAACATATAATGTGTGTTTATTTAAGAGTTCAATAAGTCTCTTACAATTTATTGGAAAAAAGTAAAATGCAAAAGGAAAGTTATCTATTTTCTATCTAAGTGAGTTGCAACCTAGGCAGGTGTCTAGGTGAGTCTGGGTGGGATAGGCGGGCGCCTCAACAGGTCTAAGCGCCCTTTCTTAATTTTCAAACGCCAAGGCATTAATCGGGGCTGTGGCTAGCCGCCTAGAGCCTAGGCGGGGATTTTTAGAACAGTGGTTTTTATGTTTTTGTCTCTCATTGATATGTCTAAAAACTTGTAGAGTTCCTTGAAATATAGTTAAAGTTTTGATCTCTATATATAAAGCTCCCAAATAATTACATAATATATTATTTAATAGTGGAGTGGGTAATTGTTTTTATTATAATTTATAACATATAAGCCCAAGTAGTGGAAATCAATCAGATAAGGGGAGTTGGTCTTGACACCTTGAAAGTCGGGGGGCTTTTATTTTGGGGTGTCCCGTTTTCTCTTACTCCGCTTCTTCTTCGATTGCTCCACCTAATTCTCTATCGTCTTCTCCGCCTAATTCCCCATCTTCTTGCCCTACAAAATTTCCCAAAATCCAGTCTAGCGCAGCAAAGATCCTCGAAAATGTTGCCGACTCAGGCGAAGAAATCTGAAGAGTCCAGGTCAAATTTTTCGTTTTTTTTTTCTTCATCAATTGCACTGTTATTCTGATTCCTTCTACTGGTCTCTCTCTCTCTCGCTCTCTCTTCCCTCACACTCTCTCGCTCTCTCTCTCTTTCAAATTTTATGTTGTCGCCCTCATCTTCTACACGGTGTAGTGAACCAGCGACATATAATTTTTTAACAGAATCGCCTAGTTCGTAGCCGAGACCGCCTAGCCCGCTGCCAAGGCCGCCTTGACATTGCCTAGTACCCTTGCCGATTTATTGAACGTTTTTGGAAAAATAACGGCGGCGGTCCAATGCCCAACGCCTAGGCGCCGCTTAGGCGGCCATCTTGACCGCATTTTAGAACACTGCCAAAAACGCAATTCAAGCCCAAAATGTCACTTTTTCAGCACCGCGCACTGCTCCTTTATTCTATCTCCAGAAAATTACCTCTTGGTAGAAAAATTCCAAATTTTGATACGATCAAGCCAAGTGACTCAATAACGCCCTCCAACTGAAATTACTCCAAAATTCATCCATTTGATCATATTTTGCTCCAGATGAAGTCGAAAGTCCTATATTGAAAATACAATTCAAAGTATCAAAATTCTTCCAAAATAATAACCAAATATACTAAGAATAGGGTTAAATATGTAATATAAATTCTACTCATCACTTGGCAGGAGGGGTTCAATAAAATTCATGTAGAAGGAGAGATGACTCTAAAGCTCTCATTGATTCAATTATGCGGAACTGTGCAATTCCGTGGCGTATCAAAACGATCTTGACTAATATATGTTTGCTTGCTCGCTCTTTTGATGATATTCGGTTCAAGCATATCTTTCGTGAAGCGAATCGAATTTTGTGGCGGACGCAATTGTAGCCAAAGAACATGTTACAAATGATTTACAAATTTGGTGTAATGTCTTGCCTCTTGGTGCTTTGTATGCCTGGTAGTATCTAGTAGGGGTTGTTGTGGCTTCTCTTTAGAATTTTATTCTTTCTTCTCGAAAAGTAACAAACTTAACTTTAACTTTAGCTGTATGAAATTATTAAACGTTCGAACCGAGGTTGTGAACCGAAGCATTATTTTAGCATGTCCATAACGGCCCCAACTGTTATCAACATGAACTAATAAGCCTTCAAGCCAAGACAGCAATTAATTGTACAAATTTATGTCGCAATCATATGTATTTATACCTTCAACCCTAATCTCTATACCAAACGTACGTTTTAAAGTTTTTGTGGACTTGTAATTCATTCCAGTACGTCACATGGTGTTCCCATAACACACAATAAGCTAATTCAGTGTAAATTACCTCATCCCACCCTAGTAACAATTTCCACACTTCACCTTTTCGCACCCAAGACAACTCCAATTCCAACCATACATGCACGTAGTAGATAAAAAAGAAACTAAAGCACATCGTTTTGAAAGTTCATCGCTTCCTCACCTTAACCTAGAGATTGGGAACCATATACAAAAGTAATGGCATATATGTTGACGTAATTATACATGACAACCTAGTTAAAGTTAACTAACTAGCTAACACTTAATTACAACTTGATATTACAATAATGTATAACTTCTCATTGAACGTACTCACCATATATGTAAAAGAAGAATGAGAAATATGAACCTAGCATGGAATATATGAAACAACGTTAATAGATGGCTGGCTAATATATATCTGTGTGTGTGATGACCAAACAACATGATGAGGGCTTGGTATAAGCAACATCTATGCAACTTCCAAGAAGCAGAAGAAGAAACTGTCCAGAAAATGATGAGCGCTGGACCTGGTCCCTCGGCACTTTTGGTTGGCTGCTTCTTCCCTTTCCTGGAAGTCCTCCATCCGTTTCCTCCTTTCGCTTTTTGTCTAATTGCTAGCCACTTCGGACAATAATGTACATGTACTTATCAATAGGTTTCCTGTTTGCATGGAAATTAATATATTGGTGATGAAATTTAGATTTTATCCATTTTCCTATCCAATTTCATGCATGCATGATAAGTACGGCAGGTTCTGTTTGCATATATGTCCATTTGTGTTAGGGTTTGGATGGTGATGAGATGTGAGAGTCAGAGATTCATGTGGATGGATGGATCTAGCTGAGTGATCATGACGTGCATGAATGTTTACTTTGATTATTTGGAATCCATGTAGCTTGTAAATTCAACTAGTACATTAAGTTTCACTGGATTGGACTCCCTTAGATAGGAATCCTAGCCCGTGTTTGGCGCAAACAAAGACTATCTTTAATGACGTTAAGTTGGACTCGCTCCGACTAAAACCTTCACTAGCTGTTCTTAGACCATCTCCAACCCTTGGGCTCAAACCTAAAATTTTTAGCCCATAAAATTTGGGTTTTAGCCTAAAAACAGCTTTTCTGCTCCAATCCTTATGGCCTAAATTTTTTAGCTTGAGATTATTAAAGAATAAATTTAGGCTAATTTTTTTCTTTTAAAGTAATTTTAAAAAAAAAAATTATGTACACTATCATAATTTAATTTTATGAATATTTTAACCTAAAAATATTTAAATTATGATAAATATTGAAAAATCACTAAATTTGGGTGAATTTTGAGTTAAATAATTTTTTTAATTATTTTAGCCCGTTGGATCAAAATTTGGGCAGTTGGATCTTTGTTTTACCGTTAGATTTTATTATATTCGATCTCAACCGTTGGATTCAATAAATCTTGAGATACATGCTCATGTGGGTGGGGTCCCACTGGTGTTGCCCACACCATTTTCTGGGTTAAATCCTGGAGGGAATTTGACTTTTAGCTTTTAACCCACACATTTAGCATGGGTTGGGTTTGGGGGGAAATAAAACTTAAAAAAATAGCATTTAGCCGAGGGTTAGGTTTGGCCTTAGCGAGGCCCGTCCAAAACTGGAGGATTGCTAATCCCGTCTCTAGCGCCTGCGTCATCTGGCATCGTCGACCCCATCATCCCGCAAACCCAATCACCAAATCTTGCATTCTCCTTTGTACATGAGCTGTAGCGCCCTTCTCCAGCCACCAAATCAGATTAAAGCTTCAATTTGAAGATTAAAGCTTATAAATCCCAAATACATAAAACACCAAAATCTGCGATAAACCCAGAAAATTATTACTTTGGGTGTAATGCTCTTCTCCAGAAATCCGTAGGCATAAACTAAATCGAATTTGGAGATGAAAATCATAAATTATATTAGAAACTTGATTTGGGATTTGTGAGTAAAAGAGATAGCTCTCTCTTCTTTGAGAAACAAAAAGAAATACTTGTTGGTCTTTGGATCCAAATGAAATCAGGTGTATAATCGGCTTCTTCCTTTGAAAAGAAAACATGGAGAAAAAAAGAGACAGGGGAGAGAGACGGTTGGCTGGAGAAAAAGGGGTAGAAAACAAGGGAGAGGGAATGGAGACGGTGGAAAGGAAGCAAAAATGTTTGACCTTTCGAGAGAAAGGAAGAAATTTCCTAAAAGGAAAAATAAATTAATGATAAAATATTAATTGATAGGAGTAAAATAATATAATATTAGAATTTATTAATTATTCTGTTTTTTAGTCCGATACTATACCAAACACTTCACTAACTCAGTCTAGATTAGACTAGTCTAAGTCAGTCTAACTTAATCCCTGAAACTAATCTAGTCTAAGATAGTCCGGTGTAACAATCGCATCAGTGCATATTAACTAAATAGTGAATTAGAAAATACACGCCACCAAACTAAGTTTTATAAAAGAACTCTTCCGAGTGTTAAAAAAGACGACTCTACTAATGTCCTAAAAAACTCCCAACTTCTCGTGCTCTACCCACAAACGTTTCTTCCGGTTGCCATTTTGAGAGTCGGTGACATTCTTGCTCAGTGTTCCTCATCGTTTCTCCGGTTTTTATCATCGCTTTTTGTTGTTTTCGTTCCCTTAATTTTCCACTCATCCTATCTTCTTGTTGTCCCTTTTCAAATCTAAACAACCATCACCCCACGTCTCTGCTGCTCTGGTTATGTTGGTGGGCTTTTGCCCTTTAATGAAGCTCATGTTTCCAGAAAGAAAAATCTATATAATTGAAATCAGATAAAAATATAATGAAATTTAAGCCAAATTGAAAAAATTGCAATGAGAATAGCTATCAAAAATTGGAGTTGGAATTAGATATGTAGAGCCGGATTTAAGCCAAAAAGATGACGATTGTTGTTTGGTGGCTGGGTTCGAAGAAGACGGTGGTTGGGTTCAAACAAGAAGAAGATGAACTTTTTTTTTTTTTTTTGAAACACTTTTCTTTGAAAAAATTAAAACCTTTTCTCTAATTTACATGTCATCATAAAATTGAAATAGGGGCTCACAATGTACCAAGTTAGCACATTAACAGAAATTTTATATTATTCCAACGGAAGGATGACATTAATTTACAATGGATTATCTTGATAGAGCGTGTCAATTTGAGTGAACATTTGTGATAAAAACTCTTTGTTTTATGCTTATGAAAGATAAAGATATATGTTTTTTTAAGTTTGTCTTTTTGCTTATTGGGCTGGGTCTTGAAATGTAGTTGGGATTCCCCATTATATTTTGGGTTGCCTTCCTTTGTGTTGGCCCATGTAACTTTTTTTCTCTTTAATGAATGTAACTTTTCAACAAAGAAAAACAAATTCTTCAAGTGCTTAATATGAGACCTCATCATCTATCCACTTGGGATGCTCTTGATTCTTAATTAGTTGTAAAATTCCTATAGTGTTATAAAGTAAGTTGAATTTCTCTACCCTATTAAGTCTGAGGTGCTTTTCTCCTAAATTTGATGCTATCAAGAGCTCATATGTGAAAAGCCTTAATTAAACTCAAATTGTACATCAAAATCCTCAAGTGAAAGGGAGAAGGAGGATAAGAGGGGAGAAAATCATACTCCAAGTGAAAGAGCCATGCTACAGGATAGTCAGCATGCAACTAGCAACCACTCACATGACTATCGTGATCAACATCAGTTAAATTTATATATGCAAAGAAAATTTGTGAGCAATAGCATCCCATGTCATTTTTCTAACTGGCAAGTGTGGTTACCAAATTTCACTGACTTCATAATTGACGCCGTCTAAAGCATACCTAGTTGATGGAATTAACTCTAATATTTTGCCAACAGTTAACCTTGAGGTGGATTAAGTGTTAAATATAAGAGATGATGACTCTATGCAAATCACACCCGACATGAGTACAGCCTTAACTACCAAGACAATGGACCTGACTTCTCTGCCCTTCCACTTCCCATACATTCTTATCATCTCCTATTTGTGCGGTTACAGTTAAGTCACGTCAACATTTTAAATTACTATTGCTTTTTGTCTTATTATCTCTATATCAATATAAAATGTTAATGTAGTTTAACCGTGACCGCACAAAATAGAAGAGAATAAGAGTGTATGGGAAGTGAGAAGCCAGGTCCCAAGACAATACAACTTATAAACATATAAAGAATAAATGAATTTGTGTGTGTACGACTGATCTAAGAATCTTTAACATTTCCTAATCAATTAGTTGTATTTTAAATTGGCATGTTATAGGAAAAGATACACTGCATGCGTCGCCCCTCGTGCTAACAGTGCAACGCTATGTGTAAACTTTTCGATACATAATTTAAGATTATTTTATTTATGCAGATACCATATTGACAATATGTCATGTAACGGGTGTGGGGTGCTTAAAAGACATCACTGTAGCGTCGCCCTCCATCTATGGTCGGGGATTATACCCAAGGAAAATGAACATGCACCTTCCCCTCTGTCTTGATCCAAAGAACCTGTCTTGATCCAAAGAACCTGTCATATCTTCAACCTCCACCACACACAAGAAACTCTCTACAACTCGCCATACCTCCACCTCACCAAACGAAGATTGTAATCATATGCCACATAGGATCACGTGAAAATTTTCCAAGTCATCACTGTTTTGTTATAATAATGTTATTTGACGTACTAAATCAAAGGGAGATAAATTTCTTCGCACGTTAATTTTAGTAATGGGTTAATCTCAGTTTACTACATTGAAATATCGTGATTTTTAACATTTAGTACATTAAGTTTTTTTCATTCCAGAATCATACCTCAAATCTTAATTTTGTAATAGTTTTATACATCTGTTAAGTTTTCCGTTAGAACTTCTGTTAACTGATGACGTGGCGCTCACGTGGACAATAACTGAGCACCACGTGTCAATATGGGCCCACTTCAAAATTATAAAATAAAACTAAAAACCACTGATTCCAACTCCTAGGTCCAATTTGGCTCCCAGTACTAAATGGGTCAAATTGATGGAAATGAAGATCTTTGTTGCTTTTCCCACATAGCACATTTTGATTTTGCTGGGTTTCTGCTGGGTTTTGCAGGGTGTGGGTTCAGAGAGATTGGCAGAGAGACTGGCGGTGGTGGTGGGATTTGCTGGGTGATTCTCGTCGTCTTCTTTTCATGGTAAATAAGGCGGAGGAAGAGAGTGAGGGTAGTGAGAGGGAGAGAGAGAGAGAGAGAGAAATCGAGAGGTGCTGGGATTTGGGTGGGGTGGGATTTGGCTGAGGTGCTGGGATTTGCAGGAGAGAAGAAGGGTGCGGGGGTGAGGGACAGGTTGGGCTTTTTCTTTTTCTTTTTTTTTTTTTTTTTTTTTTTTTTGTGTTTTGTTTTTGTTTTTGTTTTTTAATTTTTAATATTGAAGTGGGCTCATATTGACACGTGACGCTTAATTATTATCCACGTGGACGTCACGTCATCAGTTAACAGAAATTCTAATGGAAAACTTACGGATGTATGAAACTATCTCAAAATTAAGACTTGAGGTATGACAGTGAGATGAAAAAAACTTCATATACCAAATTTTGAAAACTACGAAACTTCAGGATAGTAAATTGAGATTAACCCTTTAGTTTTTTATACTCTTCTTTGATTTTGTTATAATAATGTAAAAATTCAGTCGATAACAATGTTTAACCTGATTTATAATCGATATCAAGTTTGTTTGTTATTATGATTAACAGTTCAAACGCATTATGTAATTAATCATAATTATATGCAACGAAAATCTTCAATTTATTTTCATTTTCTGCTACTAGATTATGCATGTCTGGTATTCTTAAATACACCAATATATTTATAATGAGAATGAAAAAATAGATATTAAACTTGCTGTAAACGAGATCTAGAACTAATATATTTTACTTATAAATAATATCAGTTTTTCGTAATACTAAGTAGCTATACCCAGACTTGATTTACAGGTTAATGTCATTATCTCCTAATATGTAATCCCTAAGAACGAGGATCCTCTGGATCCTCTTTGTGAGGATCATCACGTTCAATCATTGTACATCGTACAGTAAAAAATCATTGTAAATTCTTTTATTTAAAATTGAATATAAACAATACCTAACAAAAACTAACTGCATGATGTACGATAAACCGACATAATTGGAAAATCCTCACAAATATGATCCGGATAGGATCCTCATCCTAAGGGCATGGCCACAATCAAACCCTTTCCCTGCCCATAACTTGTGGCCCTAGTATTTATCTCAAAATTCTTTGTATATTTTCTATCAAACAAAACAAATCAATAATGTTGTCACTTAATACTACGATCTAGTGATATTCCTCTTCACTTGTAAGTGAGAGGTCTTAAGTTCGATTTTCGCCAAAAACAAATTTGAACCACATTCTTGCTAGCTCATTATAAGGCTAACCCCAACCCCTTTCAATTAGTGTAGATAGACTAAATTTATTCACTTCTTCTTAATTTAAATAATATTATTTGTTAAAAATAAAAATAAAAAACAAACAAAGTGACATCTGCTAATACAAATTCGATTTAAAAATGCAAAAAGATTAACGCAGAAGAATTATTATTGTTATAACTAATTATTACCCATTGGCGGCCGATAAGTCATAGACTTGTGTAATGGGTCCAACCCTTCTTTAAGAGGAAAGCCAGGTGGGCGTCACGTGGCCGCACACCCCAATTTCTTCCCCTTGTGACTTGCAACTGTCCAAGTTGGCAAACTTTGAAAACCGGAGGCGCCCACAGACTACAGGCTCTATATTGGTGGGGTGGGTCGCCACGTCAGTGCAGAATCCAAGGCTTTCTATACAAATGCTGCTGGAATATATCTGTTAAAATTGATAATTTAAAAAATTAAACTTTTTAATTATTTATATAATAACAGATGATGTATCATGTTCCGGTTATAATGAAAAATTTCTCGACATCCGAAAAACTCATCCATAAATCCCACGACACGTGGCGATGAGGGATTGTAGTCGTAGGGCGAGCATGTACAGGAATAGAAGGCCTAGGAACGCCCATACCATTCCAACTCGACAGCCACCAGAACGCCGCCACGCGGAGAGGAATCAAATCGTCAATCGTCACGTGCTGGTCACGTGGAGGAAAATGCGTGGACCTCAGCGCGGGATATAAAAGCTGAACTGCAGCCGCGGATAGCTATCGTGGAAGAAGAAGCTAAAACAACTTCGAAGAAATTGGTGAAGACATTTTTCCAATTTGCTTCACTCTTGTTGGATTGACGAAACAGCCCCCGATCCTACTTCCCTTTACCGTGTAAAATCACGTAATTAAATCTGAAGTATAGGGGTATTTCCGCCACGCGGTACAAGGCTGCGAGCGCGCGATTCGTACATAAATCTTGGTGTGCTGAGACGGAGGAAGCAGAAAATACGAGAGGCGGAGAAAAATGAGGGAGTGCGAGCTTTGCGGAGTTCGGGCGCGGGTTCACTGCGAGGCGGACCAGGCGAGGCTGTGCTGGGACTGCGACGGGAAGATTCACGGAGCTAACTTTCTGGTGGCGAAGCATCCAAGGAGCCTCCTCTGCCACGGATGCCAGTCGCTGACGCCGTGGACGGGGTCGGGTTCCAAGCTCACGCCGACGGTCTCTGTCTGCGAGACATGCGTGGAACGCCGCGGGAGTAAGTTCGAGCGGCGGGCGGAGGTTCAAGAAAGCGAAGCGGAGAATGACGGCGATGATGAGGAGGAGGAGGAGGAGGAGGAGGATGACGATGATGATTGTGACGAGAGTGATGACGATGAGAATCAGGTGGTTCCGTGGTCGTGTTGTTCGTATTCGGCGGCGGAGCCTCCGCCGGTGGCTAGTTGTTCGAGCAGTAAAGAAGAGGAAGAGGAAGAGGAAGAGGAATATTCGGTGTCGAAGCGAATGCGGGGAAATGCGGACGAGGCTTCTGATCTGTGCGAGACGACGTTGCCGTGTTCGTTAAGGATGTTGAAGCGACAAAGACTGAGCGAATAGAACCGTTTATTGAGTCAGAGATCAACGGTGATGGTGAGCAGGTGATCAAGGTGATCAACGAAGATATGATCGTGCGTCCGCAAGAGATGATGAGAACCGTTAATCTTAATTATGTTTATTTAACGATTTGCTAGTTTCTAACAATACATCAGAGGTGTAGTAGCTAGTTGTTGAATGGTGTCGCATGTCCATAACCACGTGGTATAGAATCTATCCCCCCCCCCCCCCCCCCCCCTTCATTGGATCCAATTTAATATATGGTGAGTAATGTAAATGACATTCCTTAGTTTTGTATTTTGGTTTGTGTGGGAATTTGAAGTATGACATAGATTCATAGTTTTAAGGATAATGTTGGAGATATCAAAATTTGTAAATCAAATGCCGTTGTTGTAGATGATTGAATTATTAATTAAGTGTTGATTAACGTATTTGTTTCTTACTAGTGACACATAGTTTTGTTTAAAAAATTTGGTCTTTCTAGTATTATTCTAATTTTAGTTCTCGAAGTGATAGTTGTCTTCGCTTAGTACCACTAGTTCTTACTGAAAAGTAGTCACTCATTCAGTATAGTCGTAATATCATCTTCGCACCTATCTTTACTCTTAAGATTATGTTCGTATGGAAGATAAATGTTAAGGATATTCTATTAAAATGAGATTTCAAATTCTCTCAAAAATGGTTTAACATTAATTTATGTGTTAGCATTATAAAACATGAGATGACAAAAAGTCCATAAAGAGTTTCACTTTTAAGTGAGTCTTCGTAGGATTTCTCTTGGATGGAGACTTCCGAATTCAAAGAGATTTAGTCCAAGTAATAAAGGATGAAGCAAAAAATGTGAATAACAGAGGATTAGTAATGTCTTCCATGAGCATTTCAAAAACATGTGTACGAGATATGAAACATTTTGAGTTGAAATTTACAAACCGTGTCAGCGTTGTAATAGCGTAATTTTTATGGCAACTAAAAGAAAGAAAAAAATGGAGATAATATGGGGAGAGGGGACCCGCCGGGGCTGTGGGTGCACTCAGAATGGAAAGAATTAGGTGCGGATTGACAAGTTGAGAGGCCAAGTGGCTGGTGGTATGAAAGTAAGAGGTCGCTTTAATTTCCATTTTTGTTTGGTGAAGAAATAGAAATGTTTATCTTGTGTTTTGGTTTAGTTTTAAGTTTCGACTTTATCGCATCACTTCTTGGAAGGTATATCCAGGAGAGTTCAAATTCAACGGACTAAACTTGAGAAGGATGTGAAAAATAAAAACATGTGTAGATAGCATTACCCTATATATATTATTTCGGATATGCACACGGGACATTACAATATCGTTGTTACCGTTATTTCAGGTATGCACGTGTAGGAACATTACGGTATCGTTGTTACCGTGTCATGTACGTCTTTATCCGAATGCAGACAAACCATTTCTATTAATAAAGTATTATTTTTGAAACACTTGGCTAACCAACAATTTCTCAGAATCGATCATACCCCGTTGACATTGGCATCACAAAGTCGGTCTGAAAAAAGATTCAGTGCGTTACTACGATGTCATTGTTGGACTGTTGCTTGATGCTTGCATGCCAAAGCAATTCACTTGTTAGGTACATATCTATTCGAGTTGAAAGAAAAGCCCAACATTACGCTCCCCTCCAGAACATCGGACTCTACGACAGGACGGAACCCACAGCGCATCAACGGCTTACAGCCACTCATGCGCACGTGGACGACTATCCTTAGCATCACTTTTTAGGACAAATCCGACACGAGAAAATGAATGACTTTGAAAAGTAATGCAATCAAGGTTGTGGTAGAAAGTACATTACCATACCAAAGAATCCAAATATAAACATCCAATAATTAAATTTGCATCGTACTAGCAACAACAAGCACATCCCTCGAAACTAAAAGGAGTAGGTGAGTCACAAAGCGGTCGAACAAAGTAGGAAATGCGTCATAGAAACCCTAAACCTCATTCACCACAAATACCATCTCCAATCATCCCAAAGTTCATACATGAGAAAGAGCTGTTGGTGAGGAGAGAAAGCAGTCTGGACTCAACGTATCTTGACACCACTCCCAGTCGACTCAAACATCTACACAAACTGCACCATATAAAATGAGTTGAATTGGTCACCCATACTCATTCACCATAAACGACTCAAAAACTGAACGTAGACTGGGTAAAAAATGAAGCCCCTAGGGAATATAAATTTACAATAACAAGTTACAAGCAAGAAATAGAGACATTTGGCATTAAATGCGACCTGTACTTGAAAGGATTCAACTACGAATCGGAATACCTGCTAAGCTTCTGCCACAAGAAAAAAAAAAAAAAAAAAAAAAAAAACCAAATAATAGTGTCATTAATATGAAAAATACAGAAAAGATTTCAAGCCAAAACAATATTTGCTCACCCTCCACTCTTTTTGAACGATACAAACTCACTTGCATACGCACACAAAACAAAAAAAAATATCTTAACAGCTGCAACGGCATTTCAGCCCTTCCAGAACTAGTTGCAAGGTCTCTTCTTTCACACAACCTTACGATATGTCTTTATTATCAATCAACCTTGAGGCTAAAATAGTAAATACATATATGTGCATAGGGTAGCGTTATTCACACACCCCTTTTTACCTCCCACACACCCTTGTTAATTTTTGTCCATTGATCTTCAATTCATTCAATCCGACGTCCGGAAATTGAGAGGGGTGTGCAAGAGGTAAAAATGGGTGTGTGGATAGCACCACCCATATGTATATGTTGTAATTATTATCATGCCCATTCTTTCAAGCAGCCCAAATTTTTATCATGCAAAATCGCTGAAATGTTACCAATGCACCAACTTGTACAGAGGAAACACTATCCCAGAGCTAATAAACCAAATTGAGTAACAACTGAAAATCACAACAAGACAACTACTACTTAGTGGCTAAGATCATCCCAAAAATAATGTATATTATTTAAAGTACAATATGTGCGAAACAAAATAATAAGAATATTATTTAATGTACCTCACATGTTAATGTTGTAAAGCATCGCTTAATCAACTAGTTCAGAATAAACACATTAGAAAATAGTTCTTAGTTCTATCATGGCTAAGGGTGAAAAACATATCCCAACTAAGGGTGAAAAACATATCCCAACTCTATACGTGTTCACCTATTCATACGTGAGAGATTAAAAAGGCACAAAATATTCTTCAGGGAAAAGCCAAAATGATAAACAAGAGGACATTTAAAACCAGTATGAATAAGCATTTTGACAAAATTTTAATTCCAGGATTCCTTCTGATGAAATGTTATTTTACCCGATGACTTGATTCGAGGCATGCAGGGGTGAAAGAAGACATGAGTCATACAGTCATATCAGTTAAACTCACTGATGAAACATACTCTTTTGTTCTACTAAGAATTTGTAAGCAGCACTGGTAGATGCAAAAAGATGTGGAGGGGCCCTGACAACTAGACGTGTAGACAACAGCAAATTTACAACCTAGGTTAGTGTTTTGTTTTTAAACATTATACAAGAATCCTGATTAGGTCCCTGAACAAAGCCGTTTCATCTCAAAATCACAACTAACAAGAAGGGACTATCCAGCAGAGTGAGAATGCCAGGGAGCTACCCAAACTATCCGGAGCAGATTAGCCTACTGAATTAACAGCTAAACTTTCCAGCGATATGAGCAACCTTGCTCCTCATTTAGTTTTCAAACGATTTTCTTTCCTACAGTCCTATACGAAGTGCATACTAGGAAACAATCAACTAGAAGTATCACCAATGAATTTCACAAACATGTCATATATATGAAAAGGTTGTCAAAATTATACGGCTTTTGGCATAGAGAACTTATTCCAACATTAAACGAGAGAAGAAGTAGACTTGTTTATAAGAAGTAGACTTGTTTTTGTTTTTGTTTATATAACCACACACTAGTAAAGGGAAAGCTAATTCCAAGCAATTTTTATCTTTCCAGAAGAAAGAAAAAGGATATTCTCATAGGTAGGATATTTAATTGAAAAATCCAAAAAGGTCAAACCAGTGCCACAAGTGCATGGTGATGGTAAATGCTGCGTAGAACCTCTGTACACAAACAAAAATCCACAAAGGATTGATGATCGTTAAGAAAGATTGGAAAGACCCAGCAACTCTAAAAGTAAGCAAACTTAAATTGGAAGGCTCCATGTTAATCTTGTTGGGTTTTTTCCAGCCCATGATAAGTTGTCCTACGTCTATAAGGAATTATAGTTTTAGAGGATTAAATTGTTTTCCCAATTGGAGTTGTTTACCCAATTGGAGTTAGTTTCTCAATTGGAGTAGGTTTTATAACTAGTTTCCAATTAGGATTAATAATCTTTGTTGAAGAAGACCTTTAATATGTAGATAAAGGGGCTATTGTAATAGTTTTGAATTAAGGGGCAAAGTGTGTGCGAGAGAAAAGAAAAGAGATAGTGTATTTCTTATTCTTGTTCTTTCAGGTTTTTCGTCAAGCCCTAGTTCTAGAGATTTGGCAAGATTACTGGTTGTACTCATTATTGATATAGTGAAAGTTTGTTGTTGCTGTCCCATGGACGTAGGCACATATTGCCGAACCATGTAAATTATCTTGGTTATTTGTTTTTCGATTTCCGGAGTTTGTTCTTATTTTTCCCATTCTTAAACGCGATATTCTCAACAAATCTAGCGATAAAAAGCATCTCGTTCTCATTCAACAACATTTTCACATTCAAAGAACCTCATGATGCTTTCACAAAACAAGCATAAGTTGCGGACATTGCGAAAAGATCAACCTTTGTTTAATCAACCTTGGATATGTAGGTCCATAACATACAATAATAGAAAAACATTTGCAGTTCGCAAATACATCGGAAGCAAATTCAAATTTTGTTTTGCGAAAAGTTAGACGGATGCATCGGTAACTGCTACAATTAACATAGTTCCCATTTGTAGCTCTCATTTCAGATATGTGTAATGTGCAACAATCATACCCAAATATGACACAATCACCAACTAAACAAACTAGATTCCGAAAACCATTAAAAATCGAAACTTGAAGTTACTAAAATTAAATCAGAGAAAAAGCCCTAACCTTTCTTATGCTCCTCCTTTAGCACCGGCTTGATCACGGCCTCTTCCTCCTCATTCTCTTTAACAGAAACAACCGCGGCAGCAACAGGAGGAGCACCAGAACCACCATCAGCAACGCCGCAATTGTCATCCTCCGGAAACCGAACAACAACAACGGGGCAAACACAGTGGTGTACACAATAATCGCTGACGCTTCCCAGCCTGCCGTCGTTCCCACGCTTGGCAGCGCCGACCCCTCGGCTCCCCATGATCACGGCACTGAGCCCTAGCCTCTCGACCTCCAAGCAGAGCCGCTCCTTCATGTCATGGTCCTTGACGATGTGGATCTTGTACGGAATCTGCGCCTCCCTCAAGGGCTTGGCGAGATCAGCGGCCTTGGAGGCGGTGAAGGCATCGAAGTCCTTCTCAAGCTTCTTCTGCTTGACGGAGTCGTGCAGGGCGTGGTTGTCGACGAAATCAACGTCGTCGTTGGTGTTGATGGAGAGGTCAACGGATCCCCAGTCGGCGCCGAAGAGGACGGACGTGGGGCTGACGTGGAGGAGGATGACGGCGTCGCCGGGGCGGATGTAGTGGTCGACAGCCCAGCGGACGGCGTGGGCGCTCTCGTCAGAGAGGTCGACGGCGACGCCGAGCTTGCGGCGGGCGCCGGCGGTGGGGGTGGGAGTGGCGGCGGAGCCGGCGGAGGAGGAGTGGTGACGAGGGGAGTTGGGGTGGTGTCGGGGAGAGTTGGGGTGGTGGATTCTGATATGGGGGAGTTGGGGATCTGAGAGATCTTGGGGCTGGGAAGGCTGCTGCGTGTGATTCATTTGGGTTTTGCAGAGGTTTCGGTTTGTGTTGTTTTCTGTTTGGATGGTCGCCAAATTGAGGGGAAAGCGAGAGAGGGCGATGAAGAGACTGGAGAAGGTGGGCTAAAAGCCTAATTGCCATCTTCTATATATATATCTATCTGTCTATCTTTAATTAATTAATACCAGCAGAGAGCACATGTGTGAACAATTTCTCTTAATAAGTGCATATTTTTTTTAATATTACATAATTACTGTTTTGTCTTCCTTATATAAATATTGTGTATCAAAAGTGAGGGTAAAATTGAAAAAATAAGTATATGATTATCATTTTCTCAAAAAAAAATAATAATAAAAAAGGAAAAATAGGGATATAATTGTCATTTTGTCAAAAGGTACAAAATTACTATTTTGCCCTCCTTTTGTCAATAGTGTGTATCAAAAGTGAGGGCAAAAGAGAAAAAAAAGGGAAAAAAGTTGACAAGAAGGGTTCTTTTAAAATTAAAAGTATAGATTAGAAAGCTAGAATGAGAGTTTGGTGTCTCAAAGCTTCACCAAAAATAATTAGACTATAAAGCCCCTCAAACAAAAAATCCACAACTAGTTGAAAATAATAGAAACAAAATAGCAGGGATACTTTTGTCAAAAACAAAAAAGAAAAATATGTTAAACAAAAAGAGAATTAAAAATTAGAAAAGAGAAGATAAAAACCCACGACCCCCTTCTTCCCCCCTCTTCGTCTCTAACTTTCCACCGTAGAAAAAAAATTAATAAAAAAAATTCCAGATAAATCAAACTGTACACCCATCCACGTAGTTGCAACGGTTACCGAAAATGGAACCGCCACGATCCCCACAGTGCATACAATGAAACTGGATGATTTTCTCAAACGCAATTTCTCGAACTCATTTTCTTCTTCTATAAAAAAAAGTCTCGATTGGTGGCTATTGGCTGCGATTCAGTAAACAAGTCTTGAGTGGTGGTCTACTGGCTATTTTCATATGACTTCAACATATCAAGTATGGAGGGAATTGATAAAAGCAATATGTCAGAAAGCCAGAAATCAAGTTTGGTGTCTCAAGGCTTCACCAAAAATAATTGGACTATAAAGCCCCTCAAACAAATGCCTGTATAACACGTATGAAAACATGAAAATTAATTTTATCACTCCCTAAATATGGGAAATTATGGACATATATAACCAATGCATGTGTAACACATATGAAATGTTTTTTTTTTTTTACTAAAGATGTCTTTATGCATGCGCAAATATGGAAGGGGAAAAACTTTGTATGTTGTCTGTAGCGCGCCGTTGCACGTGCATAAAGGCTAGTCTATATATAAAGCCAATGGAAAAGGTGAATAGTGGTTTTGGTGTCACCAAGCTTCAACAAAATATTTGGACAAAAATGCCCCAAGACAAAAAACTTCAAAGGCATCCCAAAATAATGCATCAAATAAGGCAGGACATTTTCATCATTTTAACAGTATTTTTTATAATTAATTATTTTTTTGTTTGTTTAATTAGTACCTCACAATAGGCTAGCAATAATGTGATTCAATTTCTCTATTTTTAAACACATTTAAAACATCTTCAGATGCGTGTAATGACACACCCCGACCTAAAATCAAGGCGTGTTGGCCGTCATGTGAGGGTGACGTAGCCAAGTGCACAGTGCGGAAGCGATAAGGATATGAAATATACGAGTAAATAAAAACCGAAAGCTAACTAAAGTGCATTAATAAGCAGAAAGTGCTAGGAATGAAATACAAGTGTAAATACACCTAATCAGAGCATAGAAAGTCTAGGTGCAGTCCAGTAGGACAAGTACTAGTTATACAATACTAGAAGATATCCTACGAATATTATATTTTGTCAGAATCGCAGAGATCCTCAAATGCCACCAACAGCAAGTCTACCTAAAACCTGGAGGGGCGCAAAACAGAAAGTGTGAGTGGGCAAAAACAAAGTTTTTCAAAATCATTTCATTATCAAACTCTCTAACCCCTCGCTGTAAAACATGTATAATTTTCCCATAAATAAAATATAAATACATACACCTATAAATATATACATCTATATATATATATATATATATATATATATATATATATATATATATATTCAAATCATGCTTCATATATCCATAATCATAAATATGCCATGCCAAAATATAAAACAGAATAAGTAACTCAGGTGAAAATAAGTTCATGGAAAGCAACATATTAGCCGGAACCCCAGCAGAGGTATGTACTACTGAATTCATAGCTCATTAGTTAATCTAGCCGGAGTCACTATAAGTGACCTATACGGCACTACACTGCACACGAGTCGGAACCACTGTAAAGGTCTGTACGACAAGACTGGGTGTAATATAGTTATGCTCAATGCTACGCTCTCATGATAGTTGTGCGATACACCGCTAGTCACCTATGAGTCGGAACCACCTATGATGGTCTGTACGACAAGACTGTACACCTAAATTGGATCCAATGTGAGCATATGGTGCGGGAGGTGACATTATAAACAGGCATGTGCCATATCTCTGGCTAAATCACTAACACCGGGGTGCAGGTTTATGAGCTCAATGTTTCTCAATTAATCACAACCGTTATTCACATTCACAATTCATAAACTCACCTGGGACTTACCTGAGCGTCCTCAGCACCACAATTATATATATATATGCAAACATCATATGCATATTCTAAATGTAAATCATTTGGCATGGCAATCTAAGTCATAACTCATTTAAACGCATTTTCTGGGAAAGATACCAAGCATATATATATATATATATATATACTTAAAACCCAAAAGCCCACTCACTGGTATGTCAAAGGGTCGTAGCCCCCGAGTCGCCCTTGACTGCGCTCGTCCTCGGGATAAGTCTCCCATATATGCGAAACAACTGACGCCGTTAGAATATTCTGTCAAAGTTGACAGAATATTCAATCGTTTTCTTCCTTCGACTCCGGTGACCGTCGCTGTCGCCGGAAAACAATTTCAATGCTTGAAATCCACGGAATCTCGTCGGAGAAAACTCGATAATCCGGCCAAAACTTGAAACTCGCCAAACTCGACTTCCCGACATCCAAAACACTTCGTTTTTCTTCTCCGAGCTTCGTGAAGACGTTATAAAGCTTCCTATAAATTTGAAATCTCCCAAAAACTCCACATTAACGTGTGCATGAACAGTACCTCAATTCAGGGTTCTTGGTTCTTACTATCCCGATGCTTTCACGTCCTAAAAATGGTATGGTTAAGATCCTAAAGTTACAAGGAACTCAAACATGGCCTCTAAAGGTTCGATCTGCAAAGTTTTGTGAGGGTTAGAGTTTGTCCGTACGGTTCATATGGAAAAATAAGAGAATCGAGAGGGAGGAGATAGAGTACACGGGAAGGAGAGAGAGAGTTGGAGTGTGTGTGTGGTCCAAAATTTTTTGACTTCCAAACAACCACAAAACCATAACAACTTTAAGTCCTAATTGGTTCCAAAATATTAGGGACTTAATGTATTAGTTCACTTCTAAACTTAAACCACACAACCACACAAAACGTCAAATGGCAATTTCATCTTTTCACACCATCGATAACAATAATTCGGGACGGGCTGTGACATGTAATGTCGGTTATAAAAAAGGTTTTTCGCACGTGGATAATAATGTGATGAAATTGGTTGTCATATGATTTTTTTTAACAAACAATATTATCTACACGAAGGGAGAAGGGGTGGGCTTAGCCTATCAATGGGCTAGTAATAATGTGATTCAATCAGTTCTTTATTAAATATTATTTTCTTTATTTTTAAACACCTTCAAAATATCTTAAGAGGTATGTATTGCCGGTTATAAAAATGGTCTTTCGCACGCAGATAATAATGTGATTAAATTAGTTGTCAAATGATTGTTTTTTTTTTAACAAACGATATTATCTACACTAAGGAGGAAGAAGGTAGGCTTAGCCTCATGGGATAGCACTAATGTAATTCAATCAATTACTTATTAAATATTGTTTTCTCTATTCTTAATGTAAATTTTATAGAGACCGATTTTATTATATAAATTCAACTGCTTTAATTAGTTTATGAGGGGTTTCTTCTAGTATGATATAAGATTATTCATTTACTTCAAATATTTTACTTTCCTTTTGTCAACTTACACATATAATAAATTTGAAACATGTAAGTATATAAAGCCAATGGAAAAGTGAATAGTGATTTTGGTGTCACCAAGCTTCAACAAAAAGATTTGGACAAAAATGCCTCCAAGACAAAAAACTTCAAAGGCATCCCAAAATAATGCATCAAATAAGACAAGGACATTTTCGTCGTGTTAACAGTATTTTTTAATAATTAATTTTTTGGTACTTTTTTTTTTAGTATGTCACAATAGACTAGCAATAATGTGATTCAATTTCTCTATTTTTAAACACATTCAAAATATCTTAAGAGGCTTGTAATGCCAGTTATAAAAAAGGTATTTCGCACGCTAATAATAATATGATTAAATAAGTTGTCAAAAGATTTTTTATTTTTATTTTTAACAAATGATATTATCTACATTAAGGGGGATGAGGGTGGGCATAACCTCACAATAGGCTAGCAATAATGTGATTCAATAAGTTGTTTATTAAATATTACTTTCTCTATTTTTAAACACATTCAAAACATCTTAAGATGCGTGTAATGCCGGTTATAAAAAAAGGTCTTTCGCATGCGGATAATAATGTGATTAAATTAGTTGGCAAATGATTGTTTTTTTTTTTAACAACCGATATTATTTACACTAAGGGGGAGGGGTGGGCTTAGCCTCACAATGGGCTAGCAATAATGTGATTCAATCAATTGTTTATTAAATATTATTTTCTCTATTCTTAATGTAAATTCTATAGAGACCGATTTTATTATGTGAATTCAGCTGCTTTAATTGGTTTATAAGGGGTTTCTTCTAGCATAATATAAGATTATTCATTTATTTCAAATTTTCCTTTTGTCAATTTACGCATATAAATACATTTAAAATGTTTAAGTCGCTTGTAGTACGCCGTGATTCAAAAAATGTCTTCATCATTTTAATTAGTTTTTTTGTGCTGTTTTTTTTTAATAATTAATACCTCACAATAGGGTAGCAATAATGTGATTCAATTTCTCTATTTTAAAAAACGTTCAAAACATCTTAAGAGGCGTGTAATGCAGGTTATAAAAATGTTCTTTCACACGCGGATAATAATGTGATTAAATTAGTTGTCAAATGATTGTTTTTTTTTATAACAAATGGTATATCTACACTAAGGGGGAGGATGTGGGCTTAGCTTCACAATGAGCTAGTAATAATGTGATTCAATTAGTTGTTTATTAAATATTATTTTCTCTATTTTTAAACATGTTCAAAACATCTTAAGTGTCACAACCCGTCCCGAAATAGTATATTTTAGGTATGAAATGTCAAGTATACCCTTCAACGGTTGTAGTGTTGTGTGGTTTAAACTTTGGATTTGGACCAATTCATTAAGTCCCTAATATTTTGGGACCAATTAGAACTTAAGGACTTAAGGTATTGTGTTATTGGTGACCCAACTAGGACCACACACACACCACACGTGCATACTCATACCTCTCTCTCTCTCCCTCATTTCGAATTTTTGCAAATTCCGTACAGTGTACGGACAAAACTTGGATCAAGCATTCCAGGCACGGATCGAAGGTTTGAAATGTGATTTTGAACTCCTAGCAAGCCCAGGAATCCAACCATACCTTTGGTTGAACTCAAAACCAGGGGCGGAGCCACCAAGGGACTAGGGTAGTCCCCGACCCATCCTGACTTCATCTGAGGTGTGAATCTCATGGAAGAAAATGAAGCAAACGACGTCATTAAGTTGTTTTGATTTTAAATCTTTTCGGTTGTCTAATGAAACGATAAGTTTGGCAGGGGAGTTTTAAAAGAGATGTGCAATTTTAAATGGAAAAAGCAACCCCACTTCTGGTTCGATTTTCTCACCTAACAGTAATATACACCCTATAATTTTCTAAAGCAACCCACCTTCTTTATTTGCAGACCTCTCCCCCTTTTCCTTCTTTTTCTACTTCTTTGTATTTTCTTTATCCTTCCACAACCTACCTCTTACTTGGTTGTCTGGGTTTTTACATTTTTTTTCTTCTTAGTATTGAATTTAAGAGACTTTTTTCAGTTTTGTGAGGATTACACAAATTGCATATGTCAACATGTTATGAATTCAACTTTTTACACACACTCATATATATATATATACATATATATATATATATACATATATATATATATATACATATATATATATATATATATATACATATATATATATATATATATATATATATATATACACATACATATTTGCGAAAGGCCCCTCCTCATTCAGAATTCTGGCTCCGCCACTGCTCAAAACCTTCAGAAACCAGAGAACCAAGAACCCTAGATTTGATGCATTGTTCAGGCACACGTAAATGTGGAGTTTTTGGAAGATTCTAAGGTTATATGAAGCTTTGGATCGTCTTCACGAAGCTTGGAGAAGAAAAACCAAGCAAATTGGACGTCGAGAGACCTAGTTTCGACGAGTTGCAGGTTTAGCCAGATTATCCAGGGATTTTCCGGCGAGTTCCGTCGTTTTTGGAGCATTAAATAGGTATGGGGATGTTATACAAGTTAAGAGCTTTAATTTGAGTTAAGTTTCATGAAATTTGGATGGAAAACGGCTGAGATATTAAGGTTAGAAAATTTTCCAGTTTTTCCGGCGACGGCGACGGTCCGGCGAACCAAGGAAGGAGACGACGGAATATTCCGTCAAACTTGACGGAATATTCTAACGGCGTCAGGTTAGTTTTAACGGTATATGCTACTTTTTAACGGAATATTCCCTAACGCCGTTAGGGTTACCGTCAGTGTGCCTGGCACGTGCCCGCACGTGGGTGGTCGGAAATTTTTTCTAAAAATATGGGGATGTTCGTGGAGTCGTGTAGATCACGTTGATATATTCAAACACCCCATTTGAGCAATGTATGAGAAGTTATTAGCTAGTTTTGGTTATGTGCTTTAAATTAACGTTTTTATAGTTGTTTCGCATATAGGGGAGACTTATCCCGAGGACGAGCGCGTTCAAGGGCGACTCGGGGGCTACGACCCTTCGACATACCAGTGAGTGGGCTTTTGGTTTTCAATATATATTTATATACTTGATATTTTCCTAGAAAAATGCGTTTAAATGAAGTATGCCTTGAATGCCATGCATATAAATTTATATTCTGTATATGAATTAGTATTTGATGCTTAATATATAATTGTGGTGTTGTGGATGCTCAGGTAAGCCCAGGTGAGTTTATGAATTGTGAATGTGAATAACGGTTGTGATTAATTGAGAAACATAGAGCTCATAAACCTGCACCTAGGGTGATTATGATTTAGCCAGAGATATGGCACATACCTGTATATAATGTCACTTCCCGCACCATATGCTCATATTGGATCCAATTTAGGTGCACAGTCTTGTCGTACAGACCATCATAGGTGATTCCGACTCGTAGGTGACTAGCGATTTATCGCCCAACTATTACGAGAGAGTAATATTGAGCATAATTATATTACACCCAGTATTGTCGTACAAACCTTTTCATTGGTTCCGACTCGTGTGCAGTATAGTGCCGTATAGGTCATTGTAGTGACTCCGGCTAGATTAACTATTGAGCTATGAATTCAGCCGTACAGACTACCACAGGGGTTTCGGCTAATATGTTATTTTCCATGAATTTATTCTCACCGAAATTACTTACTTTGTTATATCTTAGCATGACATACTTATGATTATGAATATGTGAAGCATGATTTGAATTGATATATTTACATATATATATATATATATTATGCATATTTTTATATTCTATTTCTGGGAAAATTATACATGTTTTACGGCGAGGGGTTAGAACTGTTGAGAAATGAAATGGTTTTGTAAAACATTTGTTTTTGCCCACTCACGTTTTTTGTTTTGCATCCCTCCAGGTTTTAGGTGAGCTTGATGTTGCTGGGTACGAGGATTTCGGCGGTTCTGACATATTAAAATAATTTTAGGACATCTTATGGTACTGTATAATTAGTACTTGTCCTACTGGACTGCACCTAGACTTTCTATGCTCTGATTAGGGGTATTTACTTTTGTATCTCACTCCTAACACTTCCTGTTTATTAGTGCACTTTATTAGCTTTCGGTTTTTATTTATTCGTATATTTCTTATCCTTATTGCTTCTGCACTGTGCACATGGCTATGTCACCCTCATGTGACAGCCAACATGCCTCGATCTCGGTCGGGGTGTGTCATTAAGAGGCATGTAATGCCGGTTATAAAAAAGGTCTTTCGCACAGGGATAATAATGTGATTAAATTAGTTGTCAAATGATTGGTTTTTTTTTTAACAAACGATATTATCTACACTAAGGGAGAGGAGGTGGGCTTAGCCTCACAATTGGCTAGCAACAATGTGATTCAATCAATTGTTTATTAAATATTATTTTCTCTATTCTTAATGTAAATTCTATAGAGACCGATTTTATTATGTGAATTCAACTGCTTTAATTGGTTGATGCGGGGTTTCTTCAAGAATGATCTAAGATTATTCATTTACTTCAAATATTTGACTTTCTTTTTGTCAATTTACGCATATAAATACATTTAAAACGTGTAAGTCGCGCGTAGCACACGTACATGCATGAAGGCTAATATATATATATATATATATATATATATATATATATATATATATATATATATATATATGGTTGTTTTATTCACACCCCACGTTTTGATGACTACACTCCACGTACTTAATACACCCCACATATACTTTTTAAATCAAAATTTATCTTAATACACCCCACATGTTTTCCAATGCTACCCTCACACCCCACATGTTATATATACACCCCACACGCTCTACTTAAACCCCACATCAATACGAAGAACGAACAGAAGGCGATGAACAAGCAAAGGAACTGGAGTCAAGTATGAAACAAAAAATTTCCCCTATTCTCTATTCAATTTATAACATTGTCATCCGGTTGGGTTAAATAGCCCATACCTTCCACCGATCTATTCTTTGATAATTGGATTGCCTATAAGATTGTAATGTTCGTTCTCTGTCCGAATATATATGAATTCACATGCACAACTATTTGGTGTTCTATCATGGTCAAAGCCAAATCTGTGAACACATTGCATTTTATTATATCAGTTTGTTCTTCTAGGTTGCACCTGCAAAGTAAAAAAATGTATTGTTGGCTTTAAACTGACCAGTTTCCTTTTCCTTTCTCCAATTCTAAAATTTCTCTTGTCAGAGAATCAAGCAAATTAAAGATCTGCAGAATGAGGATGAAAAATAATCTTTTTTCCACGTTTTGTGCTCTTAGTAGTTAGGGTCTTGTTCTACAATGAAGGATGTGAGTGACTTTGAGAGCTTGAAGAAAAGCAATCATAGAATACAATTCTAAATTAACTTGGGGTGTATTTAGAAAATGATTTCTTTTCTTTCTTTTTTTTTTAAATTTTATTAAGCCTAAATAGTCATTTTATATTAGGTATATAAGCCACTTAACAATAAACTTTTATGTGGGGTGTATTCAACAATAAGTGGAGTGTTAATAAAAAAACCCATATATATATTCTATTTTTTTGGTAAATTACTTTTTAATGTTAATTGCAACCTCATATAATATTTTAAAACACTTCAATTCCATACATTTACTTATTATTTTATTTAATTTCATACATCGGTTTAAAAATTTGTTAAATTATCCGTTAAGTGATGAAGTGGTAAATATGAAGTCAACATTTATGTTGACGTAACTGACAACTTTACATGTTGACAAAAAACAAATACAAAAACTAATTAATAAAAAATCAATTGTTTTGTATAATTAGCAACTTAAAAAATAGAAGAAAAAAAGGTGAAGGTTCATCGCTTTCGTCTACCTCGTCCCACGACCCGCCGTTCTTCTCTCCAATCCATCTTGAACCTTCGCAAACCCATCTCGAAACTCATCTAATCAACGTGCACATCAACCTTCACCCCCACCTCTTCTCACCTCACGATTCCTTCTTTGCCAAATCATCATTTAATGGTTAACTTAACATATTTTTTTAATGGATTTATGAAATTGAATGAAATGATAAGTAAATGTATAGAATTAAAATGTTTTAACAATGTTGTATGTAGGGCCATAGCACGAGGCCTTTTGGGAGCTCAATGGCTTCGGGTTCCATCGGAACTCCGAAGTTAAACAAGTTCGCTCGAGAGCAATCCCATGATGGGTGACTCACTGGGAAGTTCTCGTGTAAGTTCTTAGAAACAAAACCTTGAGGGCATGGTCAGGGCCCAAAGATGACAATATCGTGCTATGGCGGAGTCGAGCCTGGGATGTGGTGGGGGCCCGGGCCGGGATGTGACAATTTGGTATCAGAGCCAATCCCTGGCTGGAAGTGTGCCGACAAGGACGTTAGGTCCCTAAGGGGGGTGGATTGTAACATCCCACATCGCCCTAGGGGCGTGGATCATGTAAGCCTTATATGTATATTCTCATCTCTACTTAGCACGAGGCTTTTTGAGATCTCACTGGCTTCGGGTTCCATCGGAACTCCGAAGTTAAGCGAGTTCATGCGAGAGCAATCCCATGATGGGTGACCCACTGGGAAGTTCTCGTGTGAGTTCACAGAAACAAAACCGTGAGGGCGTGGTTGGGGCCCAAAGTGGACAATATCGTGCTATGGCGGAGTCGAACTCGGGATGTGGTGGGGGCCCGGGTCGGGATGTGACAACGTGTGTGAAATTTTTTATTTTATTTTTGGTTTTTGAAATAGAATGAGAGAGGAAGAGAGTGATAGAGAATGTGGAAGTGAGAAGTTTTTTATTTATTATTATTTTTTATTAGAGATATGTTAAGATTACATGTAGTGAGGCTTTGAAAAAAAACATCAAAATTTGGTTGTGTGAAATTACATTTCTACCCCATATTTTTTATTCATGTTTTGTTTTACTTATAGGGTTAAACTGGTAATTTCATAGGGTTTTGATTGACAATGAGTGTTTTATTAATTAGTAAAGATATTAATAAATAGAATAATATCTAAAATAAGTGCATGAAAAATAAAAGTAAAATAATAAAAAAAAGTCAATTGTCATAGGTGTAAGCGTGTTAGATATATAAGACTTACGCCAATATCTGAATTTCCCACCACATTATAATTTCAACCATTTGAAATTTGAAGTGTTATTTTCACACACATTAGTATTCTAAAATAACATCTAATATATATCTAAATCTTTTTTTTTAAATTTTCAGAAGAATAAATATTAGAGTGCTGATAAATTCAAATGAGCCTCCACTCACAGCCAATGTCTCCCTTCCCGATTTTTATTCCAGTTAGAATTTTAGAATCCAATCACTTCCCAAATCTCTAATGAATTCCAAACTCTCATTCTTGCACTCTCTGGACTCCCAACCCAACCCCTTCTCTTCCCCTTCCAAATCCAACAATCAAGCGTCATGCTGCATTCCCAAAATTTCATCCTTATGCCCCTTTCCAAATTCGCGACAACCAAATCTCATCCCTTCAAGCTCAATTCCTTCTTCTGTTAATCTGCTGGTTGTTTTAACTGTAATAAAGTGGATATTTCAACAGTTAGATGTTGTTTTACAAAAGAGTAAAATTAGTATTAACATTTTTATTAAGAAGTGAGTGAGTAAATAAGACAGTAGGTTGGATTTACTAATAACATATATAATCTTTCATAATTCCAAAATTATCCTTTTTCTAAATTCACAAAAAAAAAAAAAAAAAAAATTTACTCATGTAGTGAAATTATGGGTGGTTAATAATTTATTATTTTCAAATATATTTTCATTTGTGACAAGAGACCAATTAATGATGATGCGTAAGTGCCAATGTCCAAACACAGAATGACACGTTTTTCTTTCTTTCCAGTCCACCTTCTTCTTTACTTTTTTTTTATTTCTTTCCCCTTTTCCTATTTTTGAGGTTTATTCAATGGGCTTACATTAGGGCTTTTGGAAGATTGGGGCCTAGCCCAATGTTTTGCTTGTGATCAAATCATTATTATTGAACACTAATTTGTAAGCCCATTAGTTGGTTATACCGTTTGGGTTGTTTTCTAGAAAACACTTTTACTTGTAATCGTTGTGCTATAAAAAGATTTGCTCGCCCGAGCACACTTGTAATGGTTTTGAAAATGTTTTGCGCATGAAATATTTTAGAATTCAACTGTACAACCCAAGTGTGCAGGTGAACATTTTTTTGGTGCTAGATTCTATAAATACTTTAGAAGCACAAAATTATGGGTGGTTTCTAAAAAATCACTTAGGATTTAGTGATATTTCTCATTATATGTAAGTTGGAATTTCATCTTCGATAGACCCCAACTGAAAACCTGAATGACAAGTTAAATTGCTAATTATTTTGGATGGCATATTTTGTGGATTAACAAAAATTTACACTCATCAAACTATGACATATATAAATCTTTTAAGGAGAATCATTGAATCAGATCAAGACGTTATGTGCCATAGTTTGTGAGAGAGGTCGCAACTGCTTAAATACCATGCAAAATTTTAACATCTCCTAATAATCTTTCTCGAATTTTTTTGCTTGATTTATTGCTATAAGTGCTTGGTCAATATAGAATTATGAAACTTTGTGTTGCCGTTACAGGACGATTTTCGAAAAATGACAGTTCAAATCAAAATCTTATATTGTGAATGTCAAGTGAATCAAAGAAATATGACATTTTCATTGTGGAAGTATTTGGGACTTCGTCCTATGGTTTTTCCCTTCACATCGGAGAGTTTTTTTTTTTTTTTTTTAAATTCAAATATCTTTTGTTCACTCTTAATTTCAGTTTACTTGCGTTTTACTATCTGTGATTTACATAAGCAGCGAGATGCTGTTTTCCGCTGGAGCAATCTCAACACCATCCAATTCTCCGACGACTCGGACCGCGGAAAGCCCTTCTTTTTTAAGCCTCCTCTCCTCGAATGTCGCCACCTTCGCACAAACTCCTTTTTTTTTTTTTGAACAAACAATATTATCTACACTAAGGGGAGGGGGTCGGCTTAACCTCATAATGAACTAGCAATAATGTGGTTCAAATTTGTTTTTGGCAAGAATCGAACCTAAAATCTCTCACTTACAAGTGAAGAGAAATAATACCAAACCATAATACTAAGTGGCTTTACACTGTTACAGTAGCTGTTATGTGGAGGACAGGTGTCAAAACAACATGTTTGTAACAGGCTGGGCATGGGGTATTTGGGCATAGCAGATCATTACTCGTTACTTGTGCTGAAGGGAGTAATCCTACAGACTCCCAGTGAGGTTACCTGGCAGCTGCTGCCTGCAATTTATGTAATAATATGACCTGCTCTTCTCCTTGCTCTAGCCTGGCCCTGGTGTGCTCAGTATACCCTGCACATCAGAGTTGTAGTACGACGTGCCTGCATATTACAAATAAGCTTAATTGATTAATAAATTCACTTTTTTCAAAATATACCACAAAGGTTGGTTTGTTGACCGATCATCTGATCTCCCGTAAACAGAAAGGAGATATTCCTTTTTGTGTTTCAGCGCATGTGAGATTGAAAACTAAACTCTAAAACAGAAATTAGAAATGCAAAGGAGACTCTTAACGTGGGACTCTCCATAGAGTCTCTGTTATCCTGTTATCTCATAGTTCAACGTTAATTCCATTACCAATATTATAAAATATTGTGACGAAAACATGATGTGGCTGAAAGTCCATAGAGAGTCCAACGTTTGAGAGAGTCTGTTTTAGCTTTTCTCAACAGAAATTACAAAATTAATTAATTTTACTATATTTTTTGTTACAAAATATTTAGGGGGAGGGAAGCTACCCCTCCGAATGCATGCTACAAGCCTCTTTGAGGATTTACAAATGAAGACTTATCCTCTTATTTTTATTTTTTACAGATTGCCAACAAAGAGGAACTACCAGCAACAAGACTCAAACTTAGGTTTTGGTCTAACGAAGAAAACGATCTTTACCAATTCAACTGACAATTGGGGACTAAGTTCAAGGTTGTAGCTATATATATAGCTAGGGCTGTATGATCAGTTTTAGCTTTTAATTATAATGCTAGCTTGCTTCTTTAATTAGAATGAGGATCCTCTCTGGATCCTCTGTGTGAGGATCCCATGAATCCTCCAATCACATTCATTCATTGTACATCGTGCGGTCATTTTTCGTTAGGTACTGTTTATATTTAATTTTAAATAAAAAAAATACAATAATTTCTGACCACACGATATACGATGAACATACGTGATTGTAAGATTTCCAAAATCCTCACAAAAATGAGAGAATGCTCATTCCTTTAATTAAATCCAGTATGATCAGTTTGCAAACAGAAACTGCTCAGACCAGCTAGCAGCTTATACACAATTTTCATTTTACACTCTTTTCAATTTTTTCTGAACTCATAAATTACATACATAAATAGCCTTCTCGATTCTCGACCTCCTTTGTTACAAAATAGTTAACTTATAATTAAAATAATACAGAGAATTGGTTTAAACAGAAAAATTAAATTAAATAGAAAAGCATGTACGGCAACCAATACCACAATTATCAAACCGTAATGCATTCCTTACATCTAAGAGCAGAATTAAAACAAGTTACTGTTATCCACACATTCGTTTATTTTTTTTTACATATTTCTCTTAATATTTGATCGTCAGATAATTGAAGAAGGTTAATGACCAAATATAACAGGTTTGCAAAAAATAGTCTAAATTTGGTTAACTGACTGCGATGAAATTAGCTTCTCGAAATATGAACAAAACTAATTGGACTCGAAGTTATCTAGCTTTAAACATGCATTAATCCAAATATATTGATTATTTGGAGCTGAAGATCTAGATATGTCAGTTTAATTAACAACAAAAGGGAAGCCCAAAAAGCTGTATATATATAAGCTGGGTTTCTTTCTTTCCCAAATGCATTACAGATCAACAGCATCTAAAATGAAAGCTTGAGCGACAAATCAACAGGAGTATGATGGTGATGATGATCATCATCATGATCATGGTAACTGTCAGCTGCCCCAATCCCATAGGCATTTTTAGTTGCAGCAGTAATATCAGAAGCTTCTTCTTCTTCTTCTACTGTTTGCAGCTGCAACATCCCTAGCTCCTTGGGATATGTGCCTCCTCCTCTTTTCATGGTCTCATCCCTTTTCTGATGATCAGCAGCTGGAAAAAACTCGTATTCCATGAAAATCCCACCACAAGCTGACCCTCCCCTTCTGTGCACTGCCCTAACCTCTACACCCTACAAATAAATATTACAAAGTCAATAATCCAACCGATCAAATTAATTAGTTGATCATTCACTATAACAACATTTATAATTTATTTGTTCAATATATCTGAAAAAGTAAATATACTTGGATGGTTTTTTTTTTCTTTCTTTCTTTATCTAGCCAGCTATAAAAATTAAAATTTTTTTTTGCTGTGTTCTACCTGATCATCAAGAAGATTGCTGGGGCACAGGTACCGGGCGGATCTATTCACCACTCCGGCACCGAAACCACCAGCTTCAGCGTCCAATCCGAGGAAATCAGAACTCTTGATTGGTGAAACAGCCGCAGATTTGTCACTCCTGTCGTTGAAGCACATATAACTCCCACTATGGAACCTCTTCTTCTGCAGCCCCTAAAAAAAAGAGTTAGAAAAAAGATCAGCAAATTTAAACCTAAAATAAAAATGCTCTTACTTGCTAATGTAACAATAGTAGTCTTAATAATGAGAGTTTTAACGAAAAGCCCGCGTTACTGTTTATTTTAAAGAAAAATCACATTTTTACATTAAAAAGTCAAATCTGATACCATTTATTTTACCCTTTATTTTGTCTTTATAGTTAAAACTTAAAGTTTTGAACATTTTTTCATTAGTTTTTCACTTAATTAAACAAAGGGAACACGTTGGCTTCAAAGACTTCATTTTTCCCACGTTTTCTCGGAAACCAAACAAGTTGGATATTTTAAAAAAATAAAAAAGAATATATAACAAAACACAAAAATGTAAAGACCTTGAGGCAGAGATCACAGCAATCAGAAGACAAAGATTGTATCTTTGGAATTGAAGAGAGCTCTCTCGAGGTCTCGTACACAGCCCCACTTTGAACCCTCGGATCCGGAGCGCCAAAGACAAACGGACCTGGATCCAGGTTCGCCACAATATTATTCCCCCCAACATAACCAAACCCAGAACCATTCCCAACCCTCTGACCCACCAAACCATAAAAATCAGCTGTAGTAGCAGCAGAACCACCACAGCCGTTAATCACCGCGGGTCTATTGAGCCCGGATGCACCGTATTGCACCGGAATGCTGTTAAGTGGGTCGGGTAGGGTTATGGGGTTTTGGTACTGATGATGATGATGATGATGAGGAAGATCGAGGAATTGTGGTCGGGGCTGGAGCTGGGGTATTTCGGTCATTTTCTTCCAGTCTTGAAGCCTCAGGCGCTCCAGCTGAGCCACTCCAAGGCCTCTTTGCGGTTGCTTTTTAGTGTTTGAGGAGGCTTTGGCGGCGGATTTCTTTGTGGGTTTGGTGTGTTTGGCGGGCTCGGGTTTGGATTCATCGTAGGACCCGAAAAGGGTTTTGGCGGGTTGTTTTGTTGTGCTCCGCTCTGAGGCCATGAGCAGCATTGGTGTCGCCATTTCTGCAGAAAATGGTGATCACAGATTAGAACTTTAGTGCGTTTAATGGGTTTTGGGAGAGAAAAAAGACTTGGGTTTTGTGTGGAGATTTGAAATGGACAAATGGTTGATGTTTTGAGAGAGAGTATGAATTTTAGAGAGAGGGAGAGAGAGAGCTAGAGTATGTGTGTGTTCTGGGTTTGGCTTTGGATCTTGGGATTTAAGGTTGGAGGTGGGTGTGTTTTTTTATTGGGAGAGAATATGAAGTTTTAGAGAGAGAGAGAGAGAGAGAGAGAGAGGTGGAACTACTGCGAGTGTCTGGGTGTGAAGTGCTTAAACGACATGGCTATGTCTCTGTTTTGCTACTTAATTTGTCTTTGTGGAATTTGTACTCTAGTGAATTTTACTAGTTCCACCCATCTTTTTCACTAACTCCCATCCCACAATCTCCTTGTCCTCTCTCTATATGCTCCCAAAAAAGGACATTGAAATGGCAAAACCAAGCCTGGACATAACATCTTATCTAATTCCAGATAAAATACAAATCCCAGAGAGGGTTTACAGTCTGCACAAACCCACCCAAAATTCACCCAAGTGTATGTCACTCTCCAATGCAAGAGCCAAGTGCCATGCACGCTCCGAGAGTGCAGGTGGAGTTAGAGCTAGAACAACATACTACCGGGAGACACGTGGCAAGAGGATTTGAGGGTTGTCCAATTTGTAGGTGCAGGCATTGGTCGGAGGAAACCCTAAACAGTGTTAATTATTTGTCCCGGAGGCTGCTAGGTGCCAAAAGGCCCAAAACAAGCAAAGTTGGTGGCATTGTTGAAAATATGGTATTCGTTTCTAGCCTTGGCAAATATGGAAAAAGAATTATTAGGGTTCTCTAAGTTGTAGGCTTTTTAGCCAGAATAATTTTTGATATTTGCATAACTCCCAATTTTAATAATTGAGATTTAAAATTAATGGAAGTAGTCCTTGAGTTTTTCCATCATCAATCATTTTGGTTCTTTCATGAAAAATCTCTATTGAATAAGGTTAAAATGACACATCTGTGTATGTGTGTGTGTGTGTGTGTGGGGTTTTGGGGCTGTAGAGATGTTGAGCAGGTGGCTGTGGTTGAAGTTGAAGGGTGACGATAGTAACAGTTGAACATAGAGACTAGTGCAGTAGTAGTACATGCAGGTAGAGAAAGAAACCACCTCATATATTGGTCGCTCTGTGGCAAAATCATGTAGACTAAGATTTGGTAATGTATGGAGGCAAGTGAATGTGCCTTCCTTGCTATGATTTAAGCCTTGCAATGATGGCTTTATCTTTGTAATACTCAAACATGTTAGCATCACAAAGTTGACTAAGATAGATCCAATCTTGTTAAATTCATAGGGTACTATCTTCTCAGTGTTAAACAGAGAGGAAATGATTTGGGTGGTATTATCCACATACTCATTTTTATCTTTCATATACCTATTGCAATTCTTGGCCGACGGATCAAAGGAATTGAAGATTATCAAAAGACATAAGTTAACAAGGGTGTGTGGAAGATAAAAAAAAATGGTATGTGGATAGTACCACTCAATGATTTATGTATACTATTGTTTATTTGTCTTTTGATTTTCTTTAGATTTTTTTAGAACACCAAAAATAAATAGAGGTATGTACCAGGAGGAAATGTGTGCGACACTAACAAAAATATTACAGGCAAATAAAATAATGTCCTCCTTAAAATCTTTCAACAAAGTAATTAATTAAGAAGTCGTTTGATAACTATTTCGTTTTTAGTTTTCAATTTTTTTTATTTTTTTAAACTAAAATCTTGTTTGGTAACTGAAAACTACTTCCTTGAGTTTTCACGTTTTGGTTTTTAGTTTTTTTTTTAATTGAAAACGGAAAGTAGTTTCCAAACACAATTTTAGTTTTTAGTTTTCAAAAAAGTGATAAGTGAAAAGCAAAAACTAAAAAATGAAAAATGAAAGAGTTATCAAATGACCCCTACATAACAACGTCATAAGTTGCAATTATTGAAAGATTAATTATACATTCTTTTAATTAAAGTGTGGAGTGTTTAAATTATTCTTGCGTTTGACTCTTTCTAGCAATTGTGTGATCTCTCAACAACTACACATTCCAATTTTGCACTAATCAATCTTCCCTCTCTTCTTTTTCTTCTGCTCATTTATGTGCTTGCCCTTTTTCATTTATAATTAATACCACTAAAATCTCAAGCAAAAACCATTTTTAGGTTTAAGAATCACATGCATATGAAGAAAATATATGTCTCTTTCAAGTTGAATACACCATCTCATGACATTCTTTCCGGACTACGCCATCTCATGCTTCACACCAATCCCAAGACCCTAAAAAGTATTTGTGGTACTGAAATACAACTACATGATTTAATCAATTTACGTGTTATAATATACGAGTGAATGACATGTTACAATAGTGAAAGATCGTAGTATGATCTAAAAATTCACGTATATTAGACGATTGTATTTCAATACGTCGGAATTAATTCTAAAAAAATCAAAATAATCCCATATTTGGCGAGCAAATAATTAACTAATCAATCCATTGATGACGCACCAAATCCTCACCTAGCTATAAGATAGCAATCGACACTTTCAATGCAACTAGTTCATTTAAAAAAACATCCAACTCCCATGATTTCTTCGTTGCCATGCACAATCTTACAACACCGCACAATTTTTGGGGTAAAATATAAATTTTTTACACTCAACTTTTGTCTAATTTCAGATTTATACAACATCCTCCAATTTTTTAATTTCATACAACAGTCCTTGACTTCGTATCAATGTCATACAATTGTTAGAAAATATGTTCAATTGATTGTTAAAGATGATGTGGCAGTCAAATTAGTCCACATAGATAAAATATTTTGCCAAAAAAAAAAAAAAAAAAAGAGTGGGCTCCAACCCCTTCAATCTTACCACTCAATGTCATCCCCTTCTACCCCCACCAAAATTTGCACCATCACCGTTAGCAACGATCATTAATCTGTTGATCAGAGCGGTGGCGTGTCAGAATACAGCGGTGATTTCGTCAAATCGCGAGAGTCGCAAGGTGATGAAGACGGATGCGGGTGCGGATTAGATCCAGAGTGGCTGGTTGTCGGTGATGCGGGTCAGGTCTGGTGTTAGAAATGCAGGGGGGGCGGGTGATGGTGATGCAAGTCTAGGCATAAATGAAGGTACGGCAGGATCATCGCGCGATGATCTGTTTCAGGTATGTGGCGGTGGTTCAGGCAGCGTGCGGCAGAGGTCAATGAAGGATCTGGTGGCAGGTCAGTGTGGTTCATCAACTCTGGTATCGTCAAATTGCATATTTCGAGGAATGACTGATGCAGCAAACAAGACGACTACTTGTGCCATTGGTGCGACGCAATTGAGGCTTCAGACAGGACGACTCGCGACCCCAATGCTGGTGACAATGTTGGATTTATCCAATATAAATCAACCTTAAGTGGTCTACTACATGTAATAGGAATGTAATATTGGAGAATAATGTTAATTGTGATTTAATCTCTTAAATATATGAATTCTATATAAGGTGTCTTATATTGGAAATAGGATTGATGGAATCCTTAATAATATATGATTATGATATTTTACTTGAGAGCCAAGAAATGAGAGTTTTAGTTTTCCCTTATGGACGGAATCTAAGACTTTTTGGCTAGTATATAAACACCAGTCCGTGCTAACCCTAGATAAGACAACTAAGGCTTCCCATAGAGCATTGTCATAAAGCTAGGAATTTACAGAAGAGTTGGTGTTTCTGTTTATCACGGCAAACATAAAGATTGGAGTTTTATCGATCACGTCTTGCTTGCATGGCTGCTACATCTTCGATAACTACCATTGGAATCAGGTCAGTCACTCATTCGTTTGTGTTTTAATTGTATAACCTTATAAGGTTAACAATTGGTATCAGAGCCACTGGTTATATAATTAAAAACCTATTAGGTTTAATGTTGGATTATATAATATTCTCTTGAACTGCGTGTTTAATCCAAATTGTCATTGCATATACTCGGCATCATCACCATGCTATTTGAATCAGTTCAATTGTTGATTATGATCAGGTTGCATAATTATTTAGTTTTAATCAAGAATATTTTTCGCTAATATTATGGTTGCAGTCAAGGGAGATTTATTAAGAACTATGTTAATTGATACCCTGATTATTATCAGCAAGACAAGTTGCCTGATTATAGCACGAATCCATAATATTGTATGTGGTGTATTACATATAACCACATAGCTTTGCTTGCCAATTGGAAATTGGACTACGCTTAGAGGCGTTTTTGATCAAGCATGAATTAAATTATGGAATTGAAGCATGAAATTTAAAAATCATATAGGAACGTAAATAAGCATATATGTAAGGCGTGGTTTTATATTATGTATTTTACAATGGAAACCATGGGAGATTTTTCTATTTCAAATATAGTTTAGAGTGATTCCTTTTGACCAGCCATATTAAGCCATCGAAAATAGCCTGCGTTAGGGACACATCAAGTCACAAGTATAAAGCCACGAACCAGGCACTGAGAAGAATAACAGTTTTGTTCTATTTCAATCTTCATGCTGGTGTTTTGGTTGAATTGATTTACCATGTGCCACTGATGATCTCAATTTTTGTAAGCATGCTATATTTGTTCTGACCTTACTCAGCGTTCCCTCCAATTAGCAAGCAGAAAGAAGTCATCTCCCAAAGCAAAATGGTTTGTTTCATTGACTTTGATTTCCATGATGGTTTATGGTATTTTGGCTGATATATATTTGGGTTGATCCCTGAAGGCTTAAATTGGTAATAAGATAAAGATATACTTGCATGAGTGATGTGCTAATTATTGTAGAGCATGTACATACATTGAATACGTTGTATCGGTTAAGTATGTCATGAATATGGATCCAATTTTGGATATATTTGGGCAATATATATCTAAATGGGCATATGCTTATTGAATAAGAACTAATATTATTTTCCATGAATTGTATTCTATATGAATTGCTACGGGTGATACGTTAATGTGACAAGAAACAATTGCATAAGTGCCAGCAATTGTTTGATCAAGCAAGTATACATAATTTTCTAAAGCCAATTATGTATCTATAGTTCGCATAGCATGTATATGTATTTACATTTGTTCTAACCTTGCATTGGAGAATTTCTTAAGATCCCTCAGTCGAACAAGCCCAATGAAGAGGTTCGTATTACATCGGTATATGAAATTCTGGTATGATCTTTCCTTTTGGTCTTCATGATATGTTTCAAAGATGTGTAAGGTGACAAAATTTCTTCCATGATCGTGGAATATGATAAATTGTAACTAATTTGCTTGAACCAAATTTTTAATATTGTTAAGTAAATGGCATGTATAGTGTTGCTTGGATGGCTAATTTGGTTCAAGTATGAGATAACATATTTTTAATATTGCCATGGGTTTTGGACTATAGTGAATTGTAGTGTTGTTTTCACTAATTTTCACGAGATGTGAATGAACTTTTATGTCATTAATAGCACAAGAAATATGCATGACTAATCAATCAAGTTTGTCTTCAATTTGCTTTCTTATCTCAAAAGTCATTTAAATTATACATGATTACTTGTGAAAAATTGATGTATAATTTGTGAATTGACTGAGAATGACAGAAAGCATCCAGTGACAAGAACAAGGGTATTATACAAATGAATAACGTTTGTAGTAATTATGTGACAATTCTCATTTGTATTTTTATCTATTCTTATATGAGAATTTTGGTTGGTCATGTGATTATACATATGTTTACAAAGAAATGATGAACATATGAAGGCATGAGGTATGTAATCCATTCAAAGTATGTGGCTTAATTGATAAGCAGGAATTTTCAAACATGTATTATTGTTTGTGGTTTTTCCCTATGCCTAAAGAATTTAAACAGTGCTTTGATTAGTAAATTTTAATGTGTCATAAGGGGAGAAGAAAAGAAACTTATACAAGGCTAATGTATGGCATGTATTGGAGATGTTTCTTTTGAAAGAAAAGAATTTTGGTAATTCCTTTATTTAATTTGGTATTTACAAGACTAATGCATGATTTTGATGCTAATGTTTTAGGAGCCTTGTATTACGGAAAGAAAGGTACAAAAGAAAAGGAACCCGTTTGACTTAAGAAAACATTTGAACAATTTAGTCTTTAAATTAAAGGAATTTATTGTTCTTTTGCATTACGTAAAGTATTTCTATTTTAAGCAATTGACTTCGTAATGATAAGTATTGACATTCTTGTGGTGGAATAAAACTTGTTCTATATGTGAGTAATCTCTTTCAAGTATGCTGTCAGGTTTCTTGAGATTAATTTAATGTCAAAGGGAGTAATGAAGGAATTAGTGCCATTTGTTGGGCGGAGTTGACCAATGCCTTTTCAACTAAGCAAGACGCAACGGCTTAGTTGACGATGGGACTATGTTTTTGAGTTACTTCGGTCAACTTTGCATCTTAGTTAGAATAAAAGGGATAATCTTCTTGCCTACAGGTGTGGGTTACTTATTTTAGTTTAATTAAGATGGCATAGTATGGGTTTTATTTCACAGAAGTTGTGAAAACCTTCATCTTGCCTACAGGTGTTGAAGTTTTTCATGAAGGAACTTTTGTGACATAAAATCTAGTACTAGAAACTAGTTATTTTTCTTGCCTACAGGTGTAAATTAATTTAGTTTCATGAAGTTTATTGGGATAAAGTTCCATGCCATTAGTGACAAATATTTTCACAATGAGCCCATAAAAGGTTGTGGTTTGAAGGCATGGAAATCGGTTGCATCATGATGTATTTTGTATCTCTTCATGAGACTTGTTGATGCAAAGTATTGGACCCATGAAGGTTAATCAAGGATTGCTAAGGTACACATTGTTTAAGTCTTATGCTTGTAAATCTTTTCATTTTGAATTATGATGTCGGTTTAGAGGATAAAATTTGACTACTAAAGTTTCCTTTGGACATCGAAATTGAAATGATATGAAATTGAATTTGTTATGGATGCATAAATTCATGATAGATGCACATAATTGTTTTTGGCAGATTGCGTGTCTTGATTTAAATCGGGTGAATGACACATCTAATGGTCACCAAATGACCTGAATTTTGGATATGTTCAACATATAGATGTCTAATATGTGTCTGAAAATTGTCGTAATTTTCTGCCATGTATTTTAATTATGGTGAATTCACTAGTAATCCATGCTCGTATAGACAGTTACTGGCAGATTATGTTGGTCTTTTTGAGACGTGACTTTAGACTACGATTTTGATCCAAAACGGCTCTATATTTTTATTTTATGAAGATTAGTATGCCTATTTTGATCAGTATAAATTTGGTAGCAATCAAGCTTATAAATTAATTATGATTAATTCTAAAGTAAGTGTAACTCGTTGCTGAAAATTCTGTTTGACAACTTTATGTTGGTTGTGATGTCTATTTTATTATGTCTAATATATAAATAAATTTTCTTTAGGAACATCTTTGAAAGAATATATTAACGAGTGTTTGCCCTAGTGGGAGAATTAGTGAACAAAAATTGGGCTTCACACTCATTAACTTATTTGCAAGTATAAACTCTGAAACCCTAGTGGGAGTTGTTCTAAAATTTTGAGCATTAAGTGGACTTGCATGAATTTGTGTTACTCGAATGTCTATAATATGTTTAAGTTGCACGAATGGATACTTGGTATATGCGTACGTTTTTCCTGTTATTTGCAATCATTTGGATTTCTTGGTTGATCATTTGTTTTGAGGCTCATAAGGACTTAGCATAAATGTGGACTTATTAATACATATAAGATGGTTGTTGGATGCAAGTTTTGTGTATCAGTGGTGAATGCTTTCATGTTTAGTTATACCTTTCATTAAGGTAATATGCATTCATTGACTGAGTAAGGCTATTCCCAAAGGCATATTTTCAAAAGTATGATTTATGTAATGATTTGCAAATTAAGTAATGATGTTGCAGATCAGTGGGAGTTTGAGTTTCATGTTAGTAATGCCTTACATTTGCAAATGACCTATAAAGTATGTATAGAATCCATGTATTCAATTTAATCTCCAGTTGGATTCATTAAGTCACATTTTTCGTGTGCTAGTCAATTATTTGATGAAATATATATCAGATATCAAGTTGTTATCAAATTGCATATTAAATGGCATGACATGGTTTGTGCACTACCTCAGTTGTGAGGACTTCCATCTTGCCCGCAGGTGTTGGAAATCACTATGAAAGTAACTGGTATGGTGCGTAGATTAGTGTCAAAAACATATTAATTCATCTTTCACAAGTGTTGAATTAATTTGTTTTATGAAGTTTTTGGGATATTTTACTTGGACATGTGCCTATTTGGTATTTTCAGTTGTGTCCGTTGGCTACAAACATCGTTTGTATTATTATTGATCTAATGAAAGTGATGCATGATTGTTTTGGAGATGTATTCACACCTGCATGTTATGGTGGTTTCATTAGATGAAGGATATCTGCATTGGCAGATTTAAGGCTTCGAAAAAGCATAAAGTGTAACTTGTGAGTTACAATAAGGTGGACCTGAGATGATATAAAGTAAGACATTTTAGTTAATTTAAAGTTAATTTAAAGTTTCATCTCTTGATCATAATTTGTGTTTCATGTGAATGAGGATCTTAGCATGTGTGATTATGAAGGTTCTGGGTTGTGTCAATCCTACAACCTTGTTAGTTCCATGTTAAGAAATGCATTTGACAGAAGCTGCATTAAGGACGAGATGTAATCACTGTTACATGGCCACTAAAGTGACATTAGTCTCCAATCTCAAGTATAAACGTGAATATTACATTTTGTAGACCAAGTGGGAGAATGTTGGATTTATCCAATATAAATCAACCTTAAGTGGTCTACTACATGTAATAGGAATGTAATATTGGAGAATAATGTTAATTGTGATTTAATCTCTTAAAGATATTAATTCTATATAAGGTGTCTTATATTGGAAATAGGATTGATGGAATCCTTAATAATATATGATTATGATATTTTACTTGAGAGCCAAGAAATGAGAGTTTTAGTTTTCCCTTATGGACGGAATCTAAGACTTTTTGGCTAGTATATAAATACCGGTCCCTGCTAACCCTAGATACGACAACTAAGGCTTCACATAGAGCATTGTCATAAAGCTAGGAGTTTACAGAAGAGTTGGTGTTTCTGTTTATGACGGCAAACATAAAGATTGGAGTTTTATCGATCACGTCTTGCTTGCATGGCTGCTACATCTTCGGTAACTACCATTGGAATCAGGTCAGTCACTCCTTCGTTTGTGTTTTAATTGTATAACCTTATAAGGCTAACAGACAATCCATCTCCCTGCGACATCGTCTCGACGATGTACTCCATGACCATGGAAACAAGCTCCACGACTTCGAATTGGGGATGACCATGGAAACAAGCTTCACAAGAAAAAAATTGATAGCGTTAACGAAAATGTGGATCCCGCAGTTTTCACTTAATTGTCAATTTAATGAAATATTTGACGGTTGTATGATATTGAAAGTAAAACATAATTTTGTGCATAAAATTGAAAAACACAGTACGAATCTAAAATTGGATGAAAACTTAAGAGCACAAACGGTAATTGATCGTAATTTCTATAACGCAAACTAAGCATGCTATAAGTCTCGTTTAGCAGCTCGGATTGTATTGACTATTTCAATATGATAAGATAAATAGTCGTCAGATGGTACTGACTAAATTAGTGGAGCGTTTGATGTAATATAAGACTAATGAGAGGTCGGCCTATATATATGTTGTTTTAACAACTTGTTAATAGTATTTTTTTTTGAATAATTCAAATTAAAAGAATCACAAATGTGTTTTTAAAATAAAAATTCACAAAAAAAAAAAAAAAAAAAAAAATCAGAGAAAGACGAACGGGAAGAAGAAATGCTCAGAGATTTGGGAACCTTTTGAAACCCATACAAACATGAAGTGCTCAGAGATTTGGAAATTAAAATAGAAGAGAAATATTCTCTTATATTATTGAGAATCACAGATCCATCAAAAAGAAAAAATCACAAACTGAAGGATACACGACATGGAGAGAAAAAGAGAAAAATAAAAGAAAAAACCAAAATTGTAGGAGGAGGAAGACGATGAAGATGAAACGCATAAAATCCCACCTTCTTCCCACTAATTGCAAATGGGTGTTATGCAATCCAACAAGGGTTTTGAACTTCCAAAAAAATTGAAAGAAAACCAAAAAAGAGAATTGGGCAGGGCATGGGGAAGATCTGAAAAGAAAAGAGAGAGATAGGAGAGTAGGGTCGGTGACGATTGGCTATGGAATGCATGCCGGAATCTGCTCAGATTGCTGACATGGTTGGTCGGGTCGGATGAAAGATTTTGGGTTGGTGGAAGAAGAACGATGAAGGGAGAGAAGCCGACTAATTATCCTTGCCTTTTTGGGTGCATTAGGTACTGGATAAAACAAGTGGATCCGGATTATTAGTCACGTGGCTATTTAATACAAAGATACATCAAACAATTGACTTCATACTATTTATCATATCCAATACTTTATACGGCGTGCCAAACGAAACCATAGCTGCATTAGCCATCCGTTGTTGTTTTAATGGTCAAGAGCCCCAACTGCGTGGCCAGCCAACACGTTTGCTACCATATGTGTAGAAAATACAAATACGGTCCCATGTATGTGTATGTAGCAATAGTTAGCACGAAGGTCGCGTCGTCCTAGAGCCCATGTAACCTCGTGACCATCTGACCATTCATGACCCTCCATGTCAGCAAATGGGATCCACTTTCCATTTATGAACTTTTCCCTTCCCTAGATTTAGACCGTATAAAGAGAGAATCGAAACGAGGCCCCTATTTCCAGGAAAATGATCTTCGCCGAATCCTTTTCCTAGGGATCTTAGCGATCCAGCAATCGTGTTTATTCATCGTATATTGTACGGTCAGTTTTCGTTAGGTACTATTTATATTTGAATTTTAAATTTTAAATGATTTCTGACCACACGATGTACCATGAACGGACACGATTGCGAGATCCCTAGGAAAATGATCCTCGCCGGATCATTTTCCCTATTTCCATTGTGGGATCAACTGCAGGTGGTCCTCCGTCTACGTGGCAGGTAGAGGCCCATTACGAGATTAATTGGACGATAGAAGAGGGTTGTAAGGCCATCTCTAACCGAGGGCTGGCCAGAGGGCTCGTTTTAGCCCTCTGGCCTTCCAAGATATTAATATTTTAATGAACAGTATATGGCCATATTTGCCTCCGTCTCCAACCGAGGGCTAAAGGGCCATATGGCTCGTTTTAGCACTGTCACAAAAAATCGTCTCCAACCGAGGGCAAACATAATTTATTATTTAAAAACTACAACTTAAATTCAAATCCAACGACTAAGTGACGTCAGCTGGCCGTTGGATTTGATTTTTTTTTGCTATAAATAGGGTGGATATTGGGCTATAATTCACACAACTTTGAATTCAATCTATTTCAATTCAATCTTTTTCAATTCAAGTTTGCAATGAATTCCAACTTTGGATCCTCTTCGGATTCCAACTAGGGGTCCTCATCCAATTCCAAATTGGAAGCAAAATGGGCGCAAATAAGACGAGAAGATGATGAGTCTGATTAAGAAGTTCAAGTAAAGCGTAACAAAAAAAACAGAGCAGCAGCCATGACTGTGACCATGGTGTGTTAGCCAACTGAGGAACGACCTCAATGGGGTGGCTCTGTTGCTGATCGCTCTAACAAACCACGAAACAGAGCGATGACGCATGCTAATCTGATGAACGACTACTTCAACCCCAACTCGGTGTACACAGAAGAGAATTTCAAAGGTTGCTTCCGGATGAGGCGTCATGTCTTCGAGCGTTTATTTCATGATGTTTAGTAGGTCAATCCATACTTTCGTAGAAGCGGGACAGAGCATGCCGCCCTGATTTCTCACCTCATTAGAAGGTTACTGTTGCACTCTGAATGATGGCCTATGGCTCCCCAGCTGATTCGATGGATGAAACCCATGGCATGTCTGAGTTTACAGGCCTTCATACTCTTGAACAATTCTGTGACACAATTGTTCAGGTTTACAAAGGCGAGTACCTCCGCAAGCCAAATCAAGAAGATCTGAATCGGCTCCTTCGCAAAGCTGAAGATCGTGGGTTTCCGGCATGATAGGGTCATTAGACTGCATGCATTGGGATTTGAAGAATTGTCCCACCGGATGGCAATGAAGCTTTAGCGGAAGGTCGAGAAAGCTAACTGCTGTGTTACAGGCAGTTGCCTCATATGACACATGGATCTGGCATGCTTTCTTTGGAGTCTCTGGATCCCAAAATGACATTACAGTTCTTGGGCGTTCACCCCTCTTCAATAACTTGACGGAAGGTAAAACACCTCAACTTGACCACTACATCAACAGACGCCAATACAATATGGCGTATTACTTGGCATATGACATCTACCCAAAGTGGGCAACACTTGTCCAAGCAATTCCAAACCCTAGGAATGACGCAGAAAAGTTGTTTACCTTACACCAAGAGGCATACCAGAAAGATGTTGAGAGAGCTTTCGGTATTCTACAAGCACGATGGAAGATCATCAGCGAACCGGCAAGAGGGTGGAGTTGAGAAAATTTGGACTCCATCATGATGTCTTGCATCATATTACACAATATAATAGTGGAGGATGAGCGAGATGGGTACATTGATGGAGAGTCCGATGACGACCAACAAGATCCAAATAGGTCAAGAAGGGCTCGTGCAAAAATATATGATGGGCCTAATTTGCCTTTCAATCCAAGAACTGGTAGTATCTCTATAAATAAGTACATGAGGCACTATAGAATGATACGTTCTCATGCCACAAACAAGGACCTACAACAAGATCTTGTTGCACATCTTTGGGCCAAAAGAAGCATGGAGTAGGAGTTTAAGTTTTATGTTGTTAAATGTTTTTAAAAATGTTGTTTAAGTTTCATGTTGTTAAATGTTTTTTTTATGTTGTATAATTTGTATGTTGGTTACTGTTATTTTATATTGTTTAATGTTGTTTCCTGTTACTTAATTTAATTTAATGTTGTATAATGGCTTAGGAAGTTATAGGAAAAAAAATATAATTTAAAAAAAATATGAAACAATTTTTGTGAAATAGAAGTTATAGGAAAAAAAATAGAATTTAAACTAAAATGAAACAAATTTTGTGAAATAGAAGTTATAGGAAAAAATGGAATTTAAAAAAAGTATGAAACAAATTTTGTAAAATAAAAGTTATAGGAAAAAAATAGAATTAAAAAAATAAAAAATAGAAGTTATAGGAAAAATTTTGTAAATAAAAAATAATAATAAAACTGTAAAAAAAAAAATTCAAATGCAACGGCTAGTTGACGTTAGCTAGCTGTTGCATTTGAATTTTAGCTTAAGCATTCCTGTTGGTTATAACAGACAAGATTAATGTTTTTTTCTAGCCAGCCCTCCAACCCTTTGGCCCTTTCAGATTCCACGGGTCCTTTAGCCTAGCCCTCAGTTGGAGACTGTTTTCGGGCTATTTTTAGCCCTTTGGCCCTCTTGATCATTCGGTTGGAGATGGCCTAACGAAGGACAACGCCTTGGAGAAAAGGGTAGGGTATGGGGTAGTTGGCTTAGCCTTGGTGGGTGGGAGGAGTATTTATACAATATCTGTCTTCACAACCATTCAGTAATACAGTCTTGTGATATTTCTCTTCACTTGGAAGTGAGAGGTCTTATGTTCGAATTTCGTGGATGGTGAATTCGATATCAAATTAGGATGCCCCCATTATGTGGCTTAGCCGAACTCCCCCTTCCCTTAATGTAAAAATATCAATGTACTAAAAAAAATATGTCTTCATTGTATTATTTTGTGCTAATGATATAACTGTATATGAAGAAACATTTATATATTTTATAGCATTGTTAACATAAAACGTCACAACAACGGTATATTTATGCCACCTAAATATTGATTACAACATTCACACAAAGTTAAATCAGATTATTCGGTAAATGAGAAAAATAACGTGCAAAAAATAACTATCCTTGTTGGTGGGAGGGAGATGTTTGAGAAAGGTTGGCACGTGGGAGGGTTTGTTTTTTATTTATTTATTTTTTTCAGTTTTTTTTTATTTTTGGAAACCTCGGCAGTACGAGAGACTTTTATTGATATGAAAAAAAAGTTACACCTAGTCAGAGGGGACATAATCCTTACCACTCATAAAACAAGAAAACCAAATACAAGAAAAGAGAGGGGACATAAACCTTACTCTTCTTGAAAAAAGAAAATATACAGAAAAAGAGGGTGATATAAACCTTACCCCTCTTGGAAAAGAAAATACAAGTAATAGAGGGGTACTTAGAGTCAATCTCATCTAAAATAAAGCCTAAAAAGTTACTTGCAAGATAAGCTACAAAACAGAAAGGAAAACCCAAAAGGATTAGGTAAAAAAGAAAATCATACATCAAGAAGAGGAGATAAACTTGTAAGTCGGCATACCTAAGAAGTCTGAATGCAAAAAAGGAAGAATCTATAAAGGAGGATTTGCATGTCAAACAAAAGAAGACGGGAGAAGCCCTAAATCGGCCAATTTGTAAGCAACAACATTCCCTTCTCGAAATGTATGAGAGCAATGGAAACTCATGTGCTGCAACCGGGAAATACAGTTTTTCCAACGAGTACGGAGTGACCAAGGATGAGAAAAAGATCCAGAAGCAAAGTAAGATATCACACTAGAAGAGTCACTTTCAAGACAAATTTTGCCAGCCTAGCGTAAGAGCCAACTCCAATGCAAGGATGACAGCATGAAGTTCCGTATAGAAAGAAGTATGATGCCCTAAACTCAGGGAGAAACCATCAAGAAAATAACGCAGAATCTCGGAAAACCCCACCACAAGCTGCAAGACCTGGGTTACCTTTAGCAAGGCCATCCGTATTCACTTTGACCCAAGAAAATGGAGAGGGATATGCTAAAAAACATGAACTATAGAAGGACCTTGTGAAATTCCAAGGGAGCTTACAAGACTTAGGAAGACTCAACAGAGATTCCAAGGAAATGGAGGGGCACGTGGGAGGGTTGATTATATTTTGTGAATTTAAGGGTAATATTATATGGTGTTATTATAGGGGTTGCTGGGTTTGGACAAGCACGATGGATTATGGTGTTCTGATGAGAAGATTGTGCCCTGCATAGAATGATTGAGGATGCCTCCAAATTACACTCCTTTGGGACCACTTCACATGTGTTTGCTTCACCCTCCTACTCCCACTAATACTATTGCATTAATTATAGTCCTTAATTATATGGGGGTTTAATTTTATTCTGGGTTTAATTAGTGTAATTAGACTAATACTAAACTTAAATTTTGTCTTTATCACCAAGAAGTATATATCTCTACTTAGTTATGTGAATATCTTACTCATTACGTTACTTATTATAGTGACGTCTAACGATTAACATTTTGTAATCAAGTTTATGCAACAATACAAATAAAAAAAATAAAATGTAATTCATACACTTGACAATTGTACATAAAAAAAAACATCACTTAAATCTCAAGCGCTTCTAGTTGATTAGATTTTGTCGTTAGCTCAAATGGTGAGCAACAATGATAAAGTATAATGACATATAGATTATAAAATATTATAACATATTGAAAACATGGGGAACAAACAGATAACGAGTGTTCATCTAAGTATTCAATAAGTCTCTTACAATTTATTGAAAAAATAAAATTCAAAATGAAAGTTATATATTTTCAGTCTAAGTGAGGGTCACGATCTAAGTGGGTGCTTAGGCAGGTTTAGACATCCATTCTTAATTTTTAAAAGTAGGGATTGTGGTAAAAATGCCAATTAAAAACAATAGATTGAGATGATGAGTCCTTTAAAACTTTTGTTAGGTACAAAATTTAATGGTTGCCCTAGATGTTTCCTAGTGGTTGCCATATGAAAACCAGAGTTTAGAATAACTGACAGTACCGGCTTTTATGCAACTTGTGAAAGACATAACCATTTCTGTACAAAATACCCAAAAGATCCCCTCCCTCCCTCCTCAACCAGTCCTCCCCTTACGTATTATTTGTACACCCATAAATTATAGGACCACAGGGAGATATAATTATTTAGATATCTCAATATCTAAACTGAGATTCGGTCTCTTTCCTCTGAGTCTTTTAATTGAGTTTACCATACAGCCCGCAACCACCATCCCCAAACGGGTAACATTTTGTCCCCAGCCCCTGCTTAGGGCAGTCGTACATACCACATGCATGGCAGTAAATGCAGATTTAGGACGTGTATTACACTGGGATTTGAATGGAGGGACCGGATGAGCCAGCATGCCAAAATCTGGGGTGAATCTGGGCCGTCCATGGAGGACAAATATGTGCAACAAATATTCGGTTTTCTGTGGCATTTATGTACATTTTTTGTGTATTTTTTGCATATATGCATGCAGATGAAGAAGAAGTCGCTGTCGTCTGTTATTTGTGTTGGCAATTGCAAGATTTCTGTACAAAACAAAAGACTCTTGACTTTAAAGCAAGATGTGTCTCAGATATGTCTCTAGCTCTCTAAGGTGCCTATAATATTATTAATTAAATAAATAAAGCAATATGATAATTAATTTCTAATTTCAAGAAATTGTAAGTCTGCATTTATTGGTTATTTTCTTGCTCCTTTGGACTTGTTGGGGCAATGATTCATGTACGAATACGTATACTGCTGAAAGCTACATTAATTCAGACAGAAAATAGTTAAGGTACAAAGATAGAAGTTTAAATAGCTTATTTTTAATTATGAGTATTGTTTTTCAAATAGTGTAAATTCCCCTTTATGGCCTGAAAAGATTGACGGTTCCTACTTTTTTGTTCGAACAGTCAATACTGTTGGAATTTATTAGGTTTATTTAGGAAATTAATTAGAGATTTGTTTTGATTTTGTAGTAGGGTATTTTTGGCATTTACGCATTAGGGTTTCTTAAGTTTATTGCTCTATAAATAGAGCTTGTAATTTAGTTTGAGGAATCAAGTTAGTGACAATGTAGCATCTTAGGGTTTTGTAGCCGTTTCGGCATTCTCGTTTGATATCAATAATATTTCTTATTTTGTTAGTCTTGTTCGTTGCGCACTCTGATATTCAACTTGGTATCAGAGTAGGTTTGATCCTTCGGGATTTAATCTGCCTTTGATTCGTATCAATTTGTTTGTCTTGCTCGTCGTTCGTTTTAGATTGTTAGTTGGTATTTTCCCGTTCTGCAAATTCTTAGTCAACACCTTCTGTGTAGTATATTAGGTGCAGCAGCAATGGGAGAAATTTGGGTAATTGGGCTCCAAACCTTCCAATCAAGTATGTTGATCCTGGGGCGGAGGATGGGCGATTGCACGAGATCCATCCCGCTGAAGATGGCGTCAGGTTGTGAAGTTTGAGGTTGGATTAGGAAAATAGTGGTCGTTTGTTTTTTAGCGGTTTGGTTGTTTTTTAAGGCCGCTTGTATTGGGAGGTTTGGTGTTGCCTTCCGTGACGATTGCTCGAGTGTTTCGACTGGTGACTACTCGAGTAACGTTGCGAAAGTTGGGTTTTTTGCTTGCTTGTTCAGGTTTGTTCAGGAGTTTGCAATTGGCATTGGGAAAGTTTGCACTAGCATTGGAATCTTGCACTGGCACTGGCATTGGAATCTTGCACTTGCATCGATAGAATTTCGTATTGAAATTGGCATCGGAAATTGATATTGGTATTGGCATTGGTATTGGTATTGGCATTGGCATTGGTATTGGTATTGGCATTGACATTGGCATTGGCATTGGTATTAGCATTGGCATTGGCATTGGCACTGGCACTAGCACTGGAATTTGGAGTCTTGCATCCTCATCTGCTTGTTGGCATCCTCATGACATATACCGCCATGAGTTTGACGGGGGGTGTTGGAATTTATTAGGTTTATTTAGGAAATTAATTAGAGATTTGTTTTGATTTTGTAGTAGGGTATTTTTGGCATTTACGCATTAGGGTTTCTTAAGTTTATTGCTCTATAAATAGAGCTTGTAATTTAGTTTGAGGAATCAAGTTAGTCACAATGTAGCATCTTAGGGTTTTGTAGCCATTTCGGCATTCTCGTTTGATATCAATAATATTTCTTATTTTGTTAGTCTTGTTCGTTGCGCACTCTGATATTCAACTTATACATGGTTTATTATTTTCTAATTATGGTCTTTTCTTTTTTGACAAGATGATATTTTAAACTACTTTTAATATATAAAAAGCAAATTCAAACTTGGAGAGCATTACATGAAATAGATTCACTGCCACGTAGCATCCTAACTCCCAATCCAATAGTATATTTCTATATAGAGAAAATTTTGCACATGACAATGCATTAATGGATAGGAAACGTCATGTGATGGTGAATATGTTTCATGTAAGTCTTTCTTCAAACTTGAGTAAAAGAAGACGGTCAAGTAAATTGGGTAACCCACGTCAACTCATAGTCTTCCTTTTTCGGGTATAAGCTATAAAAGGATGACTAATTTGGCACCAAAAGAAAAGAGTTTAAGGTTGAACAAGCCCCAAAGTTCACTTAAGGGACAAAGAAAAAAGGGAAAATGAAGATCATTTTTTTATCATAAACCTTTGGTTATGCAATATCCTTTTTTCCTTTCTTACGCCCAATTTGGAAAACTAGCAATTTGGGCAGCAAGATTCTTTCACTTCCTATCTTCTTTTCTTCTCCTTATTTGGAATACCACCCACAGAAATAAGGGAGGTTTCTGCACCAATACAGACTTTAAGAAATAAATCATCTGAAAGTAGGAGATGTTTATTTGCTCCCACAGCTACCAAATGCGAGTAACGATTTATCTTTCGAGACCAAAATACCAAGAAAAATTGAATTTCAACAGCTCCATTTATGGAAATTAAGATGATAAACTTTGATTTCAAAATGGTGGGATATGGGGTGGGGGACAAACCAATATCCCTTAAGTTCCCTACCAAGGTGTATACGCGTAGATGTACAACATGATAAACCAAGTCCGAATTCAAAGGTTCCCACCACAACACTTACTGAAGATCGCAATCAGATTAGTCAAAAGGAAGGCTGAGATAAGCCTTATCTGTTGAAAGTATTTTGAATTTAAATAGGTTATTTATTATTTGTATTATCTGTAAATTTGGTTTGAAGAGTTTGTTCTTCATCCAAATACTTCTCCTTGGTTTGAAGAGTTTGTTCTTCATCCAAATACTTCTTGTAATCATTGTAAAACAACATCAAATGGAATACGCTCAGATCAACGAGCACAATTCTTTTATGGTATCATCCATTTCCAAGTCTTACGACATATTCCCTTCCCAATACAATGTCTTCTTCCGCTGCCCTCACCAATGTTTCTGCTTTTCTTCCTCTAAAACTTGATCGATATAACTATCCCTTGTGGCGTGCCCAGTTTGTTCCACTCCTTCGGAGACGCAGTTTGATGCCTTATGTTGATGGCACTTCTCAGTGCCCTCATGCTTTTCTCCTGGATGTTGCCGGTCAACCTACTGACACCATCAATCCTCTCTTTGAACCTTGGATCCAGACTGACCAAATGGTTCTCTCGTGGCTCACTAGTTCCCTCTCTCCTCCTGTTATGCATGTTGTCGTCAAATGCATTAGTGCTGCCGAGGCCTGGAAGGCGTTACAGGACCGATATGCACATTCCTCACACAATCGTGTTATTCAACTTCGTGGGGAACTTCTCAATCTCCGCCGTGGTGATCTCAGTATTGCAGGTTATTTGGATAAACTCAACACCTTGGCTGATCAATTGGCCTTATCTGGTTCTCTCATTGCTGACGCAGACTTAATTGCCACGATCATGAATAATGTCGGTCCGCTGTATGAGAACACAGTTGCCTCAATCCAAGCCCGAGAAACTCATATCTCGTATGCTGCTTTGGAAGCACTGCTTCTCAGTGCCGAAACTCGTCATCTTACCTTCAATTTGTCTGGCGACCGTTCTGTTCCTGCTTTGACTGCTATGGCTGCTACTCGTGGCCCTCGGAACCCTGCTCCTGCAGGTTTTGCGGGTGGCGGAGGCCGTGGCGCTGTCCCTCCTCGTGGTGGATATCAGGCTCGGCCAAATACTGTTGCTGCTCCTAATCCAGGACGTCCCAATGATGGTATTCTTGGTGCAGGTCCCTCACCGTCTGATCGCCTACCCCTTCGCTGCCAGATTTGTCGTCGTAATGGTCACTCTGCCATTGACTGTTACTACCGTATGAATACGTCTTATGAAGGTCGTGTTCCAAGTGTTCGTCTGACAGCCCTTGCTGCACAGTCTACCCGTGTACCCCAGTCTGCCTCTACTGCTCCCACAACATGGCTTCTGGACTCTGGAGCCAACACCCATATCACCAATGATCCTGGTCAACTTACAAATGCACAGAAGTACACAGGCACAGATCAAGTCGGCGGTGTTAATGGTGGTCAAGGTTTGCACATTTCCCAAATAGGCACATCTTTTATTCACTCTCCCACTAGCTCCTATCCTCTTTCTAATACTTTATATTGTCCTGATGCCTCTCAAAATATATTATCTATCAATCAATTCTCTTCTGACAATGACTGTTTCTTTGTCCTTCATCCTAATTTCTTCCGTGTTCAGGATATCCGCTCGGGGATGATCCTTTTATCAGGCCGGAGTAACACTGGTGTTTATCCATATGCAAGTTTTAATTTCAATAAAAGACATGGACTATTTTCGTGCATGGGAGTCAAGGTTGATGATCGTATTTGGCACTCCATACTCGGTCATCCATCGCCATTTATTTTAAAACATTTAGTTTCTACTAGCAAAGTGCCTCTTACTAGGCACCATTTTAATTATGTCTGTCATTCATGCCCTTTGGGCAAAAGCAAGAAATTGCCATTTTTACCATCAAATTCTATTTCCCATTTTCCTTTACAACTTATTCATTCTGATGTATGGACGTCCCCTACTTTGTCAATTTCTGGTTTTCGATATTATGTGATTTTCATTGATGATTTTTCGCGATATACATGGCTATATCCTTTAAAACTAAAATCTGATGTGTTCTCCACATTCATTAAATTGGTACAAACCAATATCCCTTAAGTTCCCTACCAAGGTGTATACGCGTAGATGTACAACATGCAAAACTCGAGGGTGTATGATGCTCAGACGACTATAAACTTTACCTATATTTACAAATCCAAAGTTGGTTTTGCACAAGCAACACTTTTAGGGAGGACAAATGACGCACACAACATCCATTTTCCTGGTGCAACAAGGCGTACTCTACGCATTTCTACATCAACTGCCGCTTCTGAAAGTGCAATTCTTATTCTCTGCATTAGTTGGGGAAAAGGAAAGGAAGACATAAGTGTTAAAATTTGATGAAGGTAAACATTAAGAAATAAACCGAAATACACAAACACATGAGTATTCAGCACCATACCTGATGAAAGTCAAACTCTGGATCTTGAGCTTTGGAGAATCCATAAACAAGGATCATTGGCAGGGTAAATTCTTCATCCGTTGGTCTATCTACTTCCCCGAAATGCATCTGTTCATAGAAGTAGATCACAGGGTGAGAGAGAAATAGAGAGTCTACAACAATCCAACTTGAACAACTTCAGAAACCAACTGATCTTATAGTCAACTACTCTTTCAAGCATAGCAGAACAATAGTGTTTAAGAAAATTTTGTGAAAAACATGTTCATTTGAATAACATCATATAGCATGCAATTAACAATTAAAGGCGGAATCATGCTTTCATGCATTCAAAAACAAAACATCAACCATGAAATTCAAAGCCTAGTAGATTGGTGAACCTTGACTCAACTTTAAAACAAAATTTGTTAGTTGAGAAATATTTACCTTTGTAGATTCCTCTTTGCATATGCAAAGGATAATCACCCAAGAGATAGGGCCTTCATTCCTTGCTTCTTAGCTCCATGGATTTGGTTGAAAGAATAGGATTCTCCAAGTTCCCAAAATAGAGAACCTCTAAAGATTCTACACCAAGGTTAGATTGAAGAAGAAAATGAGTGACCTTGAGGAAGTAGAATTGCTAGATAATTTCCTCTAGGGTGGCTGAATTTTAGAGAGCAAAGAGAGCTTTTGTTCTCATCTTTTCTCCACAAAAACCCTTAGGATGAAATGGCTATAAAGTTGCCTTTATACCACCTCACAATGGAGTGGCAAGCTTGCAATTAAGCAAGTTCACTACCCTCCTTAATTATGGCCGGCCTTAGGGTATTTATTGGGCTATTTGGGCCTTTGTGAATCATTATTCATTAAGTTGTCATACAACTTAAGTCAATGGGTTTTGACGTTCGAAGCCCATTGGGCCTTAAGGTCCAAAACTATCCCGAGGTCTTTAACGAACTTATTCGTTTGATTAATTAACATATTAATTAATCCTTGCCATAAATAATTAAACCATTTAATTATTCTTACTAATCTCCTTTGTTTCTTCAATCTCCACCTTACACGGTGTACGATACATTAGGTTCCTTTTAGCGAGGCAATGGGCGATTAAAACCATTTTACATCGATTGTGAATTGAAACTTACTTTCAATTCTCCCTTTAGTGATTACACACGTTTAGGGCTTCCACAAACCATGAGTGACACCTAGCAGCATATCATGGCTACCCAAGCTAATCAGAAGAGGTAGAGAACCTATTCAGTTTAGGATTACAAATGCAATACGGTCTTTCTCTAATCTAATACTCTTGACCACATTGTTTGGTTTGATAGTTTATTTATTCATGTCTACTATCCAATGTGATTCGTTTGCTTATATGATTACCTTGAATGTGATTTGGAACGCATTCCCAAATCTCATTCATACTCTGGCCAGAGATTTAATCATATCATAGAGTATTCTCCCTTAAACCATTTGAAGGTTAGAGATCCCTTGTTGCACATTCACTTGTCTTCATAACTAAGTGACTTAACCCCAATGATGTCGTGGACACCCCGATGGGGTGACTTTGACATAATCAAAGATCAAGGACTTAACCACAAGACAACTGTGATGCCTCAGGTCAAATGACTAATTTGCATTATCCCAACCATGAGTTCTCATGTGACATGAGTATGAGAACTCCTCGTTGATCGTGTTCAGTGAACTCATTCTCTATTGAGCACCTACGTACTTGTCTTGATGTCACACACACCAATGACTCGAGACTAGTCACCCTCCCTGAGAGAAGGCACAATACGTACTGATCTTATCGGACTGTCAATGCCCAATTGGCAATCCTATGATCAGGAACGTTTAGGATGTGTCTACGAAAGAATGGTCTCATTAATCTAACTTCATTAGATTGCATTCTCCCAATCACATATTCCTTGGACTTTATCGTTTAAGCATATAACATTTATATGAGACGGCTCAAACAATAATGTTTGCCCTTTATATGTAAACTAGATTAGTTTAACATGTGAAATGTCCGTAAAGTATCATCATATGATTGGCTTTAGGGCACATTTCCAACATAGTGGCCATCAACTAAGGCATCTCTTCAATAGGTTCTATAAAAATGAATCCCTAAATGTTCAGCGTTTGGGGTATCCAATGCTCAAGACTTTTCGAAATGTTGTCTCAAAGTCTATCTTGCCTACTACTAGTACTATTAGTCAGTTTTACTGTTCAGATTGGGTAAATGTGCTAGATTACTTTTTCATGATTCTCTCCGTACTACTTCTTGAGCATTAGAACTGGTACATGCTGATGTTTGGGGACTAGCACCATTACTCTTTGTGGGTGGTTCTAGGTTCTATGTAATTTTCGTTGATGATTTCATGAAATAAACTTGGTTGTATCCTCTGAAGAATAAATTCAATATGTTTCATACATTTGTTCAGTTTCAAGCTCTTGTTGAAAGCTTATGTGGCACCAAAATTGGCACTTTAAGATCTGATTCAGGGGGTGAATTCCTCAGTTCTGAGTTTAAGAAACATCTTGCTCAACATGGTATTCAACAACACCTTAATTGTCCCTATACTCCTCAACAAAATGAATGTGCTGAAAGGAAACACATACATGTTATAGAGACTGCCAGAACCCTATTGCTTGCATCAAAAGTTCCCCATCACTTTTGGGTGGAAGCCTTCCTCATTGCAGTCTATCTCATCAATAGACTACCTCCTGTTTCTAAGCCTTTACCATGGGAACATCTCTTTCACAAGTCCCTAGATTACACTAACCTTAAGGTTTTTGGGTGCACATGTTATCCTTGGTTAAAACCTTATACCACCTCCAAATTTGAAGCTAAAAGTAAGTTTTGTGTCTTCATTAGTTATAGTCTACTTCACAAAGGCTATAGATATATTGATCCTATCACCAATAGAGTCTACATTTCTAGGCATGTTTATTTCAATGAAACCTCATTCCATTTTCACCAATCTAAGTTTGTGTCACTGCCTACATCCTCTTCCCTAACCACCGCTCCACCCTATTCTTTCTCTCTTTCCTTTCCAAACTTATATCCCTCATCAAACTACAAGTTTTCTTCCTCTTCTCCTCAAGAATCACCATATGTCCCCTCACCTATATTACCCACAGAGGTCACTCATTCTATAGTACCCTCACCACCACCTCTCATTAATGCTAGTCTTATAGTACCCTCATCACCACCTCCCCCACTTCCCCTTATTTCTACTCATCCTATGCAAACTCGATCAAAATCTGGGATTTATAAACCTAAAGCCTTTAGTACCACAAAACAACCATTACCATCTACTATGGATCTTGAGTATGTCCATTCTACTTACTTGCAAGCCTCAAAATTTCCCCATTAGAGGGCAGCTATGCAAGATGAGTTCAATGCCTTGCATAGTGTTGAGACTTGGACATTAGTTCTATCTCACTCTTCTCAAAATTTGGTTTGATGCAAATGGGTCTTTCAGATTAAAAGAAAGCTAGATGGATATGTGGACAGATACAAGGCCAGATTAGTGCCCAAGGGGTAGTGGCCAATGGGTATAATCAGCAAGAAGGAATAGATGTTAGTAACACTTTTTGTCCAGTGACAAAGCCAGTTACTATCAGATTATTACTTTGGCAGTTCAATGCCATTGGTTTGTGTATCAATTGGATGTTAGCAATGTTTTCTTACATAGAAATCTGAAAGAAAATGTGTTCATGACTTAACCATCTGGTTTAATTGACCAAGATCACCCTCATCATGTTTGTCATTTAAATAAGTCTCTTTATGGATTGAGACAAGTTCCACGAGCTTGGTTTGAAAAGCTACAGTATGCTTTAATTTCCATTGGATTTCAGGCTTCTCAATCAGATCACAGTTTATTTGTACTTCATCAACCAATTCTAGTTCTTGTTCTTGTCTACGTGGATGATATAATTGTGATTGGACCTTCTTCCATTGCCTGCAACAATGTGATATCTCAGTTAACTGCTCAATTTCCTGTCAAAGACCTAGTTGATCTTCATTACTTTCTTGGGTTATAAGTACAAAGGTCTTCTGCAGGTGTGTTTATTCATCAGTCTAAATATGTTTTAGACTTGCTCAAAAGAACCAAAATGGATGGATCAAAGCCTTGTGTTACTCATCTAGGCTCTGTAAAACTTGACCGCACTAGTCCATTGTTTGAAGATCCTACATAATATAGAACCATTGCAGGGACTCTTCAATATCTTACTTGGACCAGGCCTGATCTCTCATTTGTTGTGAACCTTGTCTGTCAGTTCATGCATTCTCTAAGGGTTCCACATATTCAAGCTATCAAATGTATATTGAGATATCTCAAAGGTTCTTTTGGTCATGGTTTATGGTTTTCAAAAGTCTCATCCTCTCTCACACTTAAAGCCTATTCTGATGCTGACCGGGCAGGTTTGTCTTGGGACAGAAGATCCACTTGAGGTTTTTGTATTTTTCTCGGTCATTCACTCATTAGCTGGAATGCAAAGAAGCAACACACTGTTGCTCGTTCATTAACAGAGGCTGAATACATATCTTTAGCCCATACAACAGTTGAAATTACTTGGATATGCGAATTTTTTACTGATATTGGATTCCAGTTACCTGTTTTACCCTAGATTTGGTGTGATAACATCTCTGCGATTTCTTTGGCCTTAAATCCTGTCTTCCATGCTCGGACTAAACATGTCGAAATTGACTACCATTATATTAAGGAGCTTGTTCTTGCTAAGTTTCTCACAGTTCAGTTTGTATGTAGTCAAGATCAGATCGTTGATATTCACACCAAATCACTTCTTCGACAACGGTTCCTTCATCTGCGATCCAAGATTTCACTCCAACCTTATTCTCTATTATCATTATTGCTTCTGCACTATGCACATGGCCACTTCACCCTCACGTGACGGCCAACATGCTTCGATCTCGGTCGGGGTGTGTCAGTTTGGTATTAGAGCCTAGGTTTAGCAGCTCTATATAGCTCATGAATATTCTAATCATTGTGATGTCTTCTGTCAGAACTATGCCGCCTCGTAGAGAGCCACGTCACTCAGCTGAGCCTAGTTTCCCTGATATTGCTCAGTTAAGGGAAGCTATAGCTAATGCCATTCGGTCTTCGCTCTGTCCTCCTCAAATGACACCTCTTGAGACTGTGTATAATCTGAAGCTGAATCATTTCATGGGTAATGAAGGACATGAAGGAGCGGAGAAGTGGCTTAATCATGTTGAGAAGACTTTCCTTGTGATGCAGAGTCAGATGAGTCTCCCTCCTGATAGATGGGTTGAGACGACTACCTGGTTTTTAGGAGAGCAGCATGCATCCTGGTGGAGACAGGAGTCTTATCAGATGCCACCAGAAGTAGCAGTTGATTGGGAAGTGTTTAAACAGTTGTTTCAGAAAAGATTCGTTCCTCCAGAGTATATAGATCGCAAGAAACAAGAATTTACGCATCTGAGACAAGGAAAGATTACAACGAATGAGTATTACAGGAGGTTCACTGATTTGTCTCGATATGTTCCGGAGGTTGCTGCGAATCCGGTTGAGATGCTTCGTCGTTTTAGGTTGGGCACTAAAAAGAAATGGCGTTCTATAGCGACATCGACTCCCTGTGCCACTTACCAGGAGTTTTATGAGGTTTTACTACAGATTGAGGATTCAGAAAATATGCCCAATGAGAGTGAGGAGGAAGAAGAAAAAGATGGAAATCAAAGAAATGATGATAAATGTAAAGGTCAATATTCTCAGGGGCCTCGTAAGACCCAAAGTTTTAAGAGAAGTGGTGTCAGTTCCAGCTCTTCTAGTGGAGGTTTGAGCTCTAATGTACAAAGGAGAGGTGGTAGATTTTCTGGAGGCCCTAGATTTCAGAGGCAGAGGGATTTTGGTGGTTCATGTGCTCATTTATGCGGCAGATGTAATAATAGGCATTTTGGGAAGTGTAGGAGAGGCAGCAGTGGATGCTATACTTGTGGACAGATGGAGCATAGGGCTGCACATTGACCTCAGAATCAGCAGAGGCCTCAACAGCCTTCCTTACCACCACCTGCGCCGACCCATCAAGTTTCAGGACCTAGTGGTTATACCTAAACTGGTCGTGGAGGTGCCTATCATTATCAGGGCGACGCCACTCCTTATACTACATGGCAGTATCAATATTCGCAGGACCCTCATTATCAGGGTGGTTACCCTTAGTATCAGGGAAGTTCTATGCCATATCAGCCACATTCAGCAGGTGGATCCCAGTGGTACCAGAGGGGACAGCCCCAGCAGGTAGAGATTGTTACTAACAGTGCGGGATCTTCGAGGCAATCTGGTCAGCCAAGACAAGGACGAGGTATTCATGCTAACAGAGGTCGTGGTAGACGACAGCAAAATCAGGGACGTATCCACAACATGACAATGTAAGATGCTTAGAACAATCATGATTTAATCATGGGTACGTTGAACATTCTTGGTCATTTTGCTAAAGTATTAATTGATTATGGTGCTACGTATTATGTTGTTTCTCATACATTTGCTCAAGTGATGCAACCTCATCCTACACCTCTAGGATATGATTTAGAGTTTTCTATGCCTAGAGGGGAGATATGTTATGTTGATCAGGTATATCCAGAATGTCCAGTGATGGTGGAGGATGTTGTTATGCCAGCTAACCTTATTCCGTTAGACATTGTTAATTTTGATGTGATTTTTGGCACTGATTGGTTACACTACAATCGTGCCAAGATAGATTGTTATGGAAAGACAGTTACTTTCCATCGTCCTAGATTACTCGAAGTTACATTTGTAGGAGAGCCTAGCGGGGTGATGCATGGTGTTATTTCTGCCATGAAAGCCAAAAGATTGTTGTTGAAGGGTTGTCAGGGATATTTGGCTCATGTAGTGTTGAATGATAATGCTCCTAGTAGTGTGGAGGGTGTACGAGTAGTCAGACATTTTCCTGACATATTTCCGGATGATTTACCTGGATTGCCGTCAGACAGAGATGTGGAGTTCACTATTGATCTGATTCCAGGTACGGATCATATACTTTTGACTCCTTATAGAATGGCTCCTGCTAAATTAAGGGAATTGAAAGTTCAGTTGCAGGAATTAGTGGATAAATGTTTTATTCAGCCTAGTACTTCACCCTGGGAAGCTCCAGTTTTATTTGTGAGGAAGAAAGACAAAACTTTGAGGCTATGCATTGATTACAAGCAATTAAATCGGGTAACAATTAAGAACCGTTATCCGTTGCCACATATAGATGATTTGTTTGGTCAACTCCAAGGTGCTTGTGTGTTCTCTAAGATTGACTTGAGATCTGGTTACTACCAGTTGAAGATTAAAAGTGAAGATGTCATTAAAACAGCTTTTAGGACTCGATATGGTCATTATGAGTTTCTTGTGATGTCATTCGGGTTGACTAATGCACCAGCAGCTTTCATGGATTTAATGAATCGAGTATTCCAGCCATATTTGGACAGGTTTGTCTCTTCATTGATGATATTTTGGTATAATCTAAGTCTAGAGCAGAGCATGCTAGACATCTTAAATTGGTGTTGAAAAGTTTGAGGGAACACCAGTTGTAGCTAATACCAATTCTGGTTAAACCAAGTGGCATTTTTGGGACATGTTATATCAGCTCAAGGTATTCGAGTGGATCCTCAAAAGACAGCAGCTGTGGAGAATTGGGAACAACCACGAACCGTCACTGAGGTACGAAGTTTTTTTGGCTTAGCATGCTATTACAAACGGTTCATTAAAGATTTCTCAGTTATTGCATTACCCTTAACGAGGTTAACCAGGAAGGATGTTAAGTTTGAGTGGGATGATAATTGTGAACAAAGTTTTCAGCAATTAAAGTATTGTCTCACTCATACACCTGTTTTGACGCTTCGTGACGATAATGGTGATTTTGAAGTCTACAGTGATGCTTCCTTGAATGGGTTGGGATGCGTGTTGATGCAGCATGGTAGGGTGATTGCTTATGCGTCACACCAATTGAAGCCTCATGAGATGAATTATCCTACTCATGATCTTAAATTAGCAGCGATCATCTTTGCTTTGAAGATTTGAAGACATTACCTTTATGGTGAGAAATGTAAGATCTTCACAGATCATAAGAGTCTTCAGTATCTTTTTACCTAGAGAGATTTTAATCTTCGTCGGTGAAGTTGGATATAATTACTAAGTGATTATGATTGCACGATTGAGTATCACCCTGGTCATGCAAATATGGTAGCAGATGCACTTAGTAGGAAGACTCCAGTTAGGCTTAATGTCGTTTATGCTTGTCATGTTCCTCTTCTGGCAGATTTGAGGTCCACTGGAGTGAGGTTAGGATTGGAAGATAAAGAGGAAGCTTTGTTAGCTAATTTCCAGGTCAAGCCCATATTAATTGATCGAATACTCGAGGCTCAGATGGATGATGACGAGACCCAGGAAATAATTCAGGCAAGAAATCGAGGCAAGAAGAAAGATTTCAGAATTCGAGAAACTGATGGCATGCTTATGCAAGAGAGCAGAATGTATGTGCCAAATAATGCAGAGTTAAAGAAAGAAATCTTTGATGAAGCGCATATTTCGGCATATGCAATGCATCCAGGAGGTACTAAGATGTATCATACCATTCGATCATTTTATTATTGGCCGGGTATGAAAAGAGAAATTGATAAGTATGTGAGTAGGTGTGCCATTTGCTAGCAGGTTAAAGCTGAAAGGAAGAAGCCGTTTGGGTTGATGCAGTCATTTCCCGTTCCACAGTGGAAATGGGAAAATATTACCATGCATTTTGTGTATAAGCTTCCTCGTACACAGAATGGTTATGATGGAATTTGGGTGATAGTTGATCGGCTCACTAAGTCAACACACTTTACTCCAGTAAGGGAAAAATACTCATTAAGCCGATTAGCTAAGTTGTTCATATCGCAGATTATGAAGTACCATGGTGTTCCAGTTGATATTATCTCGAATCGGGATCCTAGATTCACTTCTAAGTTCTGGGTAGCATTCTAGGAAGCTCTTGGTATGAGATTACTTTATAGTACGACATATCATCCTCAGACAAATGGGCAATCTGAGACGACTATTCAGACATTAGATGATATGCTGAGATCTTCAGTGCTATAGTTTGGCGATGGTTGGCATGATTGTTTGGATTTGATGGAATTCGCCTATAATAACAGTTATCATTCGAGTATTGGTATGGCACCTTTTGAGGCATTGTATGGCAAGTCTTGTCGAACGCCATTATGCTGGTCAGAAGTTGGTGAAAGAGTTTTGGTGGGCCCAGAGATTGTGGATGATACTACTCAGAATATTCAGGTAATTAAAGTCTAACCTGAAAGTGACCCAGGATGGTCATAAGAGTCTAGCAGATAAGCATGCTACTGATAGAGTGTATAAAGTTGACGATTGGGTATTTTTGAAGTTGTCACCGTGGAGAGGTGTGGTACGGTTTGGGAAAAAGGGTAAGCTAAGCCCTAGGTACATCGGACCGTATCGGATCACCGAGCGAGTCGGTGAAGTTGCTTACAGGCTTGAGTTTCCTCCAGAGTTGTCTAAAGTGCACGTGTTTCGTGTTTCTATGCTTCGACATTATGTCTCAGATCTTTCACATGTGATACCTCCTCAACCATTGGAAATTAATTCGGATTTGACTTACGATGATGAGCCAGTGACTATTTTGGATAGGAAAGGTAAGGTTCTGAGAAATAAAACAGTGCACCTGGTGAAAGTTCTGTGGAGAAATCATTCAGTGGAAGAAGCTACCTGGGAGACAGAAGATCGAATGAAAGAGATGTATCCATGATTGTTTTATGGTTATTAGTGGATTGTATTTAATATTTGGAATTTCGAGGATGAAATTTCCTTAAGTGGGTAGATTGTGACAGCCAGTCCCGGAATTTTGTAATATTATTGGTCTCGAACGTGGAAGTTACTAAAATACCCTTGGACGTTAAATTGTGTTGTGTGTATTGTGTACTTAGGTTTTTGGATCCATCCATTATTTTCCTAGAACTAAGGGAACTAAAAATGACTTAGTTTTGTTTGGTTTGTGACCAACTAGGACCACACACACAAACACCCATACACTTTATCTTTCTCTCTCTCCCGTTGACTCTCTCTCTCGAATTTTTCAGTTTTTTCGTACAAGTGTATGGAAAAACACCAAACTAAAACTTTTCTTCACAGATCGACCTTTTGGAGACCAGGTTTAAATTCCTTGCAAGCTCTGGATCACAACCATAGCTTTGGTTGGACGTGGAAGCTCGAAAAACCTGAGAACCAAAGATCTCCGATTAGAGTACTATTCATGTAGTCATAAATGCATGATTTTTAGAGGATTTCAAGCTCATAGGGAGCTTAGGGACATCTCCACGAAGCTCGAAGAAGAAAAATGACATGATTTGGACGTCGGGAAGTCGAGATCGATGCATTTGAAGTTTGGCCGGATTATCAAAGGTTCTCCGGCAAATTTCCGTGGATTTTAGGTCCCAAAACATGTATGGTTGTGTTCTACTCGTCCTAAGCTTCAAATTGGTGCAAGTTTTACTGATTTTGGTTAAGAATTGGACGAGATATGAAGGTTTTTGTGTTTTCCCAGTTTCCGGTGAACGCAGCGGCGACCGGCGCCGGCAGCGGCGACCGGCGCCGGCTCCGGCAACCCAAGGTCAAAGACGAAGAATATTCCATCAAGCTGACGGAATATTCCTAACGGAGGGTAACGGCGTCAGGTAATTTGGACGGAATATTCCTTTATTTTGACGGAATATTCCTAACGGTGGTTAGGGATTCCGTTAGGATTCCCTGCGCGTGTTGCCGTGCACTTGCCCACGCATGGGACGTCGAAATTTTTTTCTAAAAATATGGGGATGTTCGTGAGGTTGTGTAGATCACGTTGATATATTCAAACATCCCATTTGAGCAATGTATGAGAAGTTATTAACTAGTTTTGTCTATGTGCTTTAAATAACGTTTATTCAGTTATTTCGCATATAGGTGAGACCTATCTCGAGGACGAGCACAGTCAAGGGCGACTCGGGGGCTACAACCCTTCGACATACCAGTAAGTGGGCTTTTGGTTTTCAATATATATTTATATACTTGATATTTTCGCAAAAAATGTGTTTAAATGAAAGTATGCTTTGAAATGCCATGCATATAAATTTATATTCAGCATATGAATTTGTATATGATGCATAATATGAATTGGTGATGTGGACGCTCAGGTAAGTACCAGGTGAGTTGTGTTTTGTTATATGAGATATTGATAATGTGAGATGTGATTGAGAGCTCATAAACCTGCACCCCGGGTGATTGTGATTTAGCCAGAGATATGGTACATGCCTGTTTATGATGTCACATCCCGCACCATATGCTCACATTGGATCCAATTTAGGTGCACAGTCTTGTCGTACAGACCATTATAAGTTGTTCCGACTCGTATGTGACTAGATATTTATCGCACATTTATCATGAGAGCGTAGCATTGAGCATAACTATATTACACACACTCTTGTCATACAGGGCTTTACAGTGGTTCTGACTCGTGTGCAGTGTAGTGCCGTATAGGTCACTTGCGGTGACTCCGGCTAGATTGACTAATGAGCTATGAATTCAGCCGTACAGACCTATGCAGGGGTTCCGGCTAATATGTTATTTTCCATGAATTTATTTTCACCTGAGTTACTTATTCTATTTTATATTTTTGGCATGGCATACTTATGAATATGGTTATGTGAAGCATGAATTGAAATATATATATATATATATATATATATATATATATATATTTATATTCCATTTCTGGGAAAGTTATACATGTTTTACGGCGAGGGGTTAGAGCATTTGATAAATGAAATGGTTTTGAAATGCCTTGTTTTTCCCACTCACACTTTCTGTTTTGCGCCTTTCCAGGTTTTAGATAAGCTTGTTCGTTGGTGGCTCACGAGGATTGATTGGAGGTTCTGACAGACTATCACAAATGTAGGGCATCTTTGGGTGTCGTTTAATTAATACTTGTTTTCTGGACTGAACTTAGGCTACTTACGCTCTGATTGTGTATTCACACATATTCTAGCACTTGTCTTAACTAGTACTCTTATGAGTTGGTTTTCATTTATTCGTATTCTCTATTATCATTATTGCTTCTGCACTGTACACATGGCTACGTCACCCTCACGTGACGGCCAGCATGCTTCGATCTCGGTCGGGGTGTGTCAATAATACCCCACCTATTTTTCTAAAATGATAGCTGTAAATTTTTGGTGAATTTTTTTGGCAGCAATCCTCCCACCCAATCCCTTTTTAATATTGGATGCTATTTTAAATGCACGTAATACTACTAATAGGGGTAATTAATATTTTTGCTTCTAAAAACTCATTAATAGATGCGATTCTTTAAATCTGCCCCTAATAATTCATTTTCCTGTAGTGTGTGTTTACTAAGATCTGCACCAAATAAGGCTAATAAGCTCACAAGTATTGGTCATTAACCAAATTAAACTCATCAACCTTTGATTTGGCAGTGTTTTGTTAGAATCTTCATGTTGTGCTACTACTTGTTATTCACTTCATCTTTTTTGCAGAAAAAAGTTTGCATTGTATTTCTCATGAATCCTCTCAATTGAAGTACGAAAAAAACAACTGTTTTTAGATACTATCATCCTACTGCAATTTCATCTTTCATACCTTAATCTTCCTTTCAAGTTTGTTAATGACACTATTTCTTTCCAGATATTCAATTGCGTTGGGATTCAAATCATTGGCGTATACTTGTTTTACAATCCTTGCTCCAGACATTGCTTTTGGACCAACCCCAATGAAAACATCACCAGTCAACAGCAAAGAAATATGACCACATGAAAGTAAACAACCCAAAATCTCTCTTTTACTAAAGAACAAAACCTTCACTAGTTTCAGGGATTGAATGGGTTCAACCTGGCCTTTTGTTTAAACTCACATTACTACCTTCAGAACCATATAACTGCCCTTTTGGGATTCTTTTGTGTTTTGTTCTCAATCATACTGCTCCTTGATGTTACTTTTCTCATGCATTTTTCGCAGGATTGTTGAATTGAACTACTTCTTCTACAAATCAATCTCTTGAACACTTTCCTAATTATTATTGGCATTATGTCTTTGTTTGGTTGTTATGAAAGATGTCGTTTCACTTGCAAAGATTAAGATGGTATATCATGTTGGTTTTAAAAAGTAAAAAATAGATAACAAATTAAGCTATTGAGCATTGAATTCTTTACTCCATCCAATACCCTCTGCCCTAAACTTCATTTTAATCCCTAAATAAGATTGCTTTTTCAATAATACCGTATGTAAGATTAAAAACTAAAAATAGTCATCCATGTCAGATTATAGTATTCCATGTCACATTTAATCATTTTTTAATAAATTTATTGCATTTTTAGTTTCCCTATTTACCCTTATTACTCTCTTAAAACCAATTAGAGAAACAAATATATAATTAATTTTTCAAGAATGCTTAATTAACTAGATCCATAATTAACATGTTTGTTATAACATAAATCTCCATGTGTTATTCCAATCAAAGAACCTAGAAAACTCAGAAACCATGATCAAACAAAAAAAGCCATAAAACTTACAAACCAAAAATCTCGTTGTATTTGGAAGAAAGAAGAAAAAAGGGGCTTTTAGATGCCAAATTGACGGTGAATCCAGAGATAAATGAAAAAAAAATACAAATTGAGAAATAGAATGTGAAATCACAACTTAATTGACCGTACCAAATTAATCGGACATACACTATATAGTACCTAACCGACCATACCGAATGGATAAGACTTAATTGATAGTACCTAAATGATTAAGGTGCATTCATATAGGTACTATGATTTAGGTGCATTCATATAGGTACCATGATTTAGGTGCATTCATATAGGTACCATGGTTTAGGTGCATTCATATAAGTACCATGGTTTATGTGCATTTGACTTGGTACTATGATTTATGTGCATTCGACTAGGTTATATGATTTAAGCACATTAGGACATGGTTTAAGTGCATTCGATTATGTATAATATATGATTTGGCTATTTATATTTCCTCTATGCTTTGAATGGTGATAATGAATAATTTGAATTAGGTATTTGTTAATTCTTGTAACGTATCACTAATATTTTTTTGCATTATGTTTATCATTTTATAAAGTCAGACAATACACTATATAGTACCTAACCGACCATACCGAATGGATAAGACTTAATTGATAGTACCTAAATGATTAAGGTGCATTCATATAGGTACTATGATTTAGGTGCATTCATATAGGTACCATGATTTAGGTGCATTCATATAGGTACCATGGTTTAGGTGCATTCATATAAGTACCATGGTTTAGGTGCATTTGACTTGGTACTATGATTTATGTGCATTCGACTAGGTTATATGATTTAAGCACATTAGGACATGGTTTAAGTGCATTCGATTATGTATAATATATGATTTGGCTATTTATATTTCCTCTATACTTTGAATGATGATAATGAATAATTTGAATTAGGTATTTGTTAATTCTTGTAACGTATCACTAATATTTTTTTGCATTATGTTTATCATTTTAGAAAGTCAGACAATAATCAATGCCAAAAAATATGGAGCAAATTAAAATCAAATATTTAATAGGGGCATTATAGGAACCAAAAAAACGCATTAAATATTTAAAAACAAGAAAATATAAATTTTAATATTTATGCTGACATGGAAATTTAGTCAAAGGACTATAATGAATATATAATCTAACATAAGGTTTTAATTGAATTTCAATCTTTATCAAGGATTAAAATGGAGAAACCCCTATATTTAATTATTTATAGCTTGATGAATTCTAAATAATTAGAAAGGTATTGCAATGATAGAGTGGTTGTTGCTGGAATTGAAAGTGATTAAAAAAACTGAAAATATCACTTTACTTTTTTAACTTTAATTTTCTTTAACTAAAACCTATCATACTTTCTTTTTAATAAAAACCCAATAGCTAACCTCTAATGCAACAATTTCCTCAATTAAGTTTGATTTCGCACAATTTGAATTTTTGGATGCCTAAATACCTTGATAATTTATGTTGGATTAAAAATAAAATTTAATGTCACGATTTCATTACATATTAGTGATGAAATGATATGATACTAGGGTTTTTGGGTGAAATGGTCCTCACATTTATAGGAAGACCATTGCCACAAAGCTAATCTCGCCTAATCTTTTTCTATTTCACTTTAAAAAAAATTACATCACCAAAAAAAATAAATAAATATATATATATATATATATATATATAATTAGAACCCAATGTGATGATCAAATGAAAGAATCAACTTTAATTTGTCATTGTCGGTGAATTGTTTGAGTGTCTCTTGGTTGCAACGCTCCAATGATGAATTTCTTCTTGTCAATCTTGTTTGTTAAACCATGATGTCCAACACTTGTACACCAAAGAGGCACACTGAAGAGCCACACCAAAGTGCATAAAATGGCACAAATCTTACCATAAAACATCAAACCCCACAAAACCATGAGCAGGAAACACAAACTCACAATCGATCTGTAACATCCTTTTTTGTACTTGTTCTTCTCAATCCTGGTAACATCTTGGTCTTGTTGTCCTTGCCCTTCTTTTGAAGCATTTTTATTTGCTTCAAACAATTTGTTTTTAGCAGAATTAGACCTTGAACTGGCCTTCGAACTAGTACTAGTTGAAGTTGATCGAAATTTGACCGACAAGTACCTCAAATTGGCTTTAAAATTACGAGACGAGCTTGATCGAAAAGATTTGATCCTCTTGGACAAAGACCTGATGCTTGAATTGGATGTTTGCGATATCGAACTTGATGAAGAGTTTATAGAAGATGAAGTGAAGACAGAACAATTAGTTAAAGAAGAAGCAGTGTCAGACATCACTTTTGGGTCATCTTTCTTGGAATTGTACTTTGAACTCTCATTTCTTCCAAGTTTCTTTCCCTTCTTTCTTTTTTGAATCTTCTTGGCCTGTCAATATTAATAAATTGTACGTAAGAATTAACAATATCTTAGAACAAATTAAGATTATAGATTTGAAAGGCTTATTACTTAAAGTGTCCTAAATGATATTCTAAGTATCACTTAAACTTTGGCGATTGAATCACTTTCTTACCTCTTAAACTTTCACTTTTGATTATGAGATATTCAACATGTCGCCATTATGTTATCTATATTATTGATATCAGAATAATATAACAAAGCAGTTAACAATCAATGTACAAAGATGACGAACTAGGGCAATGTGAGATACGTAATAAAAGTCCAGGAAAAGAGTGATGCACACAAACCATGAAGTTTTGAAAAGAATAAAGTAAAAAAGTTGGAAAGAAACCAAAACCAGAAAATTAAAAAGAAACGACAAAAAAAACTAGGAATTAAAGAAGAAACCAAAACAATAATACTACAAATTTAGAAGAAAAAGATAGACTAAAATGAATATAAACTCACCAAAGATGTATCGAACAAAATCGCCTTCAAAACATTCGATAATTTACGTCGGCCTTTACTTCTCCAATATTGACTGTCACGTTTGTCATCATTTTCTTCATTACATAGCAATGGTGAAGCCATTGGTGACACTTTCGGGAACACCACACCTCTCTTTTCTTCCATGCCAATGTATGACCTTTTCTTGGAGATCACTTTCGGCACATCTCCCTCCGACCAATCTCGATTAGAAGTTGAGGTAATTGAACTCTCATTTGTTGTGTTTGCAAAATTCGTTTCAAATTTTCTTTCATGGATCTTCTTAACCTGCCAAAGTTTACATACATGCATACATGCAAAATTAAGAATAATGGTAACATGAGCTAATAACACTCCCCTTCCAGAAAATTAACGCAAAAAGGAAAAGTTCAAATCAAAATACAAAGTAAGAAAATTGGATTCTCTTCTCACTAATGTAAATGTGGTTTTTTTGGTAATAGAAAAGGGAGGGGGAAGAATTCGAATTCGAAACATTTTTCAACGTGAAATAGAATGAGCGAGTAGGGTTGGGTGTTTCAGAAGAATACTTGGGAAAAACTGATTGCAATATTTAAGTTTGATATAGCCACAAAATTTTGGCAAAACACATGTATGACATTATTAACTGGAAATTGAAAAAGAAAAACCAACCAACCAGTTTTGTTTTGACCAAAACTGCCTTTAAAACTTGAGAAAATCCACATCGTCCTTTCTCTTCTTGTTGAGTACTATGACATTTTTCATCATCTCCTTCATCATCTGATGTTGCCAGCGACGACGACGACGAAGACACTGGTACCACCTTAGGAAACAGTCCACGTTCCTTGTCATCTATAGCCATGTATGTGAAAACATTCGTAGGAAGTCGTCCTAGTTCCAAACCGGCCACATCAGACGATCGAAAGCATGGGAAGAAATTGGTTATTTTAATTTTCTTCTTCTTGGTCTTCATTTGGGTCGTTGTGGAATATCTATTGGCACTTGTTGTGCTTGGGTGACAAAGCGGGCTGTGGTTTTCGCGATGCATGGCTTCATTGACATGAACTTTCAGGAAAGCTAGTTTGTGTTTGTCAGCCGAGAAAGTTGGGATTCAAGAATCCGAGAAAACGAGGGTGAAAGGGAACAAGGTGGGTGTCATTTTGGTGTCGAAAACAATTATCTGCTACAACATGTGTGTTGTGGTTTGTATTTGTAACTTGTAAGAAATTTTCAATGGCAAGCCATATTGTTCGCGCTTCGTTTGCTCCTTTTAAGTCCAGATTTATTTATAAAAAAAAATTGATTGCAAAGTGTTCTATTTTTTGACAAATATGGATATGGTGGTTTTCTGTTTTAGGGTTTTCATTTGTTTTGTTTTATATCTAAAACAATTTCATTTGGTTGAAACTTGAATGGTAGAGAGCGTTTACCTCAGTTCAACTGTCGGTCTCCACCTTTCAGAACATTAGGTCTCATTTTGGACAAAACGAGAAAAAACCGAATCATTGTTTACTTAGTACAACAACTTAATTTGGTACTCCAAAGGAAACGTTCAAGTAAAACTTCACATTTATATTTGATGGTCTATGTGGTAATTTGACATGTCTTTTATTTTCTTCCCCAATCGAAACGTTTAATCAATAATTTATTTTATTAAATTAATATCACGTTAATATGTGAAAAGTTGAAGCATCACTTTGAATTTTTTTATGACCAAACCAAATATATGAATTGACGCCACATTTTGTTTACGGCAACTTTGACGCCAAAGACACATGTTGCCAATCCACGTTAGATTATGATGTTTTGGTTGGAGCAATTTGGCAACGCTCAAATTGGGAGGTCAACAAAAATTAGTAAGGTTAACTCTTGATGAGAAGCTAGATGATTGACAATGAAATTTAAGAGATTCACCCTAAGAAATGGGTTAAGCCCACTGCAGTGGTACTCGACCTTTTCATATAGGCTCTGAGTGAGCCCTAAAAGTCTTGGGTTCTTAAATCTACCACCGCCCCCTTATTAAATGGGCCAAACATGTAATCATGACCTATAATCTACTTCTCCACTGCTCATTCGACACATGGAGAAGAAGTGACATACATGGCTATTTGCTTAGTTTCTTGGGTCTACACATACTGACTGCAACGCTCGTCTAAGAGTGGTTGAAAACCACTTTCGCCGAGCATTAAGCTTGACAGTATTACGTCCCTTCATAGACTTCTGTTCTCGTTGATGGCCAACGTGTGGCCCCGAAGTTGATGTCTGTGCAGACCTACTCTTGGAGGTTAGTGCCATAAAGTTATCGAGCTTGTCAACTATCTTAAGTGCCCATAAAGTACTTTAAGTCATGCGTCGGTTCCTTCTTATAGACAGAAAGTCCAAGGCTCACATAGGTAGTGTAGCGGCGGTCTTTTCGTAGCTACGGTAATGCTCTGTTTATTGAATCATTTGCGATGATTTGTAGGCCCAATGTCTTGATCTTTCTTATCCTTTAGTGGGCTCTCTTTAGACCTATCTCATTAGGCCCAACAATAACTACATATTATTTTAGTGGCCACTCAGTACTACGGTCTAGTGGTATTCCTTTTCACTTGGAAGTGAGAGGTCTTAGGTTTGAATCTCGTGGATGACGAATTTGGTACCAAATTAGGTTGCCCATTCCCTTTAGTGTAAAAATATCGAAGTAATAAAAAAAAAAAGACCATGCATTAATACAATTCATGGTGTCAAATATCAAATATTAACGGTGAAATTGGAGCATCAGTTGGACTGGAGATGCTCTAAGAAGTTCGAGTTCAATAATATCATCCATATTATCGCAAGTAGTGAAAAAAAAAATTTACCAAACGGACTCTCAATCTTATGAACTCAATAAAATCAAGTAGGGAAGAGGATCTTCTCCGAATCTACTTTGTAAGGATCCTAGGAATCCCCACATCCTAGTCGTTCATCATATATCGTGCGGCCAGTTTTCGTCAGATACTATTTGTGTTTAATTTTAATTAAAAAAAGTCAAATGATTTCAACCGCACGATGCATGATGAATGGCTAAGATGTGAGGATCTCTAGGATCTCCACAATTTGAATCCGAATAGGATCCAATTCCATGAAGTAGAATCCAAATTAATTTCATAAGGTTGGGCTCGAGTAGGCCTCTTAGGCCATTAACGGGCTCTTCTCTTGAGCTTATTTTCTTTGATTGATCTTGCCACTTAGAATTGGTAGGTGTGTCTGTTTTTCTCTCCAACCGACCCGGCGAAAGGGCCATAGGGCTAAAAATAGCTCGAAATGACACGAAAACGGTTTCCAACCTAGGGCTAGGCCAAAGGGCTTGTGGGCCCCATCAGGCCAAAAAACTAAAATCAAGCCAGTGGGCTGGCCTCATCTAGCCACCCAGCCATCCCTTTCCCGGCCCAACAATTCAAATGCAACGGTAACTTGTCATCAGCACGTTGCTAGCTGGCGTCATGTCATGCTAACGCAGGTTACCGTTGCTTTTGATCTTTTTTTTTCCAGACGAATTAAAAAAAAATCTAATTTTTTTTCCTATAAATACCTAAGCCATTTATCTTCCAATTTGGAATTGGATGAGGACCCCCAGTTGGAATGCGAAGAGGATCCAAAGTTGGAATTCATTGCAAACTTGAATTGAAAGAGATTGAATTAAAAGAGATATTGGAGAGGGCAAGGATGAAAATGTATGAATTATACCCCAATATCCAGCCAATTTATCAACATTGGAAACTAAAGATAAGAAATGCCACGTAGATAAGAATCTTATCTAAAATTTGTACAACCAATTACATCTCGACACGTGGCACTCAAAAATCTTATTCGAAAAATTATTGAGATTACATAAAGATAAGTAATCTGGAGAGTTACTCACTTTAGCGACATGTGGCACTCGAAATCATATCCGAAAAATTATTGAGATTACATAAAGATAAGAAATTTAGAGAGTTACTCACGTTAGCAACATGTGTCACTCGAAATCCTATCCAAAAAATTATTGATATTATATAAAGATAAAAAATCCAGAGGCTTATTCATTTGGCGACAAGTGACACTCAAAATTTGTTCGAAAACTTTACTTTCATATGGTAGTTTAATTTAAGTAACCATATTAATTCAATTAAAATAATAAATTATGTTTGTCCTATAACCCTTTGGCCCCCTCTGTTGAATATGTTTTTTTTGTCAAAGGGCTATATTTGGCCTATGATCATTTGACCCTTTCGGTTGGAGATTGCATAAAATATGACCTGACACTCTTCATTAAAATATAATTTCTTGCATGATTATAAGGCTAAAGGAAGCCCTTTAACTCTCTCTCTCTCTCGGTTGGAGATGATCTTGGGCTTATAACTCATTGACACAAATACAATTTATTTATTTATTCTCAATCCTGGACTACCAAATTGTTTAAACCTCCCAAAAAGCCTTGTACTTCTCGAGGGTCGAGACGAGACGAGGACGACCAGAGAAATTTCAAAACGTATTGCCTGTTGCTTTTGTATTCAAAAAGCAAAAGCATACAGAAAACTTTGCATTGGTTTAGCGCAAGGAATCATATTCTCTCTCTCCCTCTTTCTCTCTCGTCTTGCCTGTCCAATTTCAAAACCCTTTCTTTCTGCACAGAGAGCGATGCTCGACCCCATGGACCTGCTCCGATCCAATCTCTCCCGGGTACGGATCCCGGAACCCACCAACCGCATCTACAAGCAAGAATGCTGCATCTCTTTCGACACTCCGGTAACCAATTTCCCTCTCACTCACTTTATCTCTTTCGTTTTTCTGTTCAATTTTCTCGAGCTTTCTCGCCTGCCAAACAGAGGATTGCTATGTTTGCTTGTCTTCTGTTTGGCTGCTGAGAAAGTGTAGGAAACAACAGGAAGCTGCTATAGCTCAGTTACTAATACGACTGCTTTAATTTTTCGAATTCGACTATTTCTTCCAAGTGCTGCTTTAATCTTGCTGCACATAGATGATTTTTATGGCTTATCAATTTTGTTTGTTTCAAGTTGTTTTTGTGCAATTTCCACTTTTTATTCCCTTTGTCATAGTGTGGATGCCGAAAAACTGAACCCAAGGAAAGCATGGTTGGTGAAGATTTCTGTATGTTTGTAAAAGCAAATACCGAAAACTTATCACGAAACTAATTCTTAGGGTTCATTTACCTGGCTTCTTGTGTAATGAATAGTGTTTGGTGTTAGTGTGTCGTCATTGAATTTTTGTCCTTTAATTGTCGAAAAGATCTTTGTTGTATCAGGAATTCAATTAAATACTTTTTTTTTTGTTTATTTTGTGGGTTTGTTTTCTCTAATGGCGATCCCATGATGATTTTCAGAGATCAGAAGGTGGTTTGTTTGTGGATATGAACACATTTCTTGCTTTTGGGAAGGATTGTGTGGGCTGGAACTACGAAAAAACTGGAAATCCAGTTTATTTGCATATAAAGCAAACAAAAGTGTTGGTTCCTGAAGATAGGCCTTTGAAGAAACCGACACTCATGGCTATCGGTAATTTTAATCAAAATGATCTATAACTATGTGGTATTGGAAATTACTGAGTTTGGATGATGTATTTATGCAATCTGTGCTATTTGGAGGCACCATTATGCATGTTGGATGAATTATCCTGATTTGATAGTATTTAGACTACAATGCAATCAGCATATGTGTAGTCACCAGACAGTAGGAGTTTCTTACAGTTCTCACTGAAACAAAATGAATGCGTATAATCTCCAAAGAAGAGGAAAGAACCTGATCTCTCTTTCTTAATATCAAAGCAAATAATCTATGTTGGCTAGGAAGGAACACACAAATAAGTTAATGTTAGCCACTGAATCTTTATATTTAAAGAACTGTTCTCTCTCTCTCTCTGCTTTCTAGTATGGTAGTGCTGAGTCCTATTTCCAAACTATGTGAGCCGAGAATGTTTTGTTGAGGTTAATAGACAAGATACAAATTTATGGATCTTTCCGTAGTACATACCACTAAAATTTGTACCTGTATTATTTTTTGTGGTTGCTACATCATCATGTTTTTAGCGGTCATATTGCTGAAGCCTCAGATGTTCTAGCTATAGCTCTACAATGGTCAATGGTTATAGTGCTGTGTGCTAGTAGTACATGTTCTACTGTGGTGAAACAAATTTTAATCTGCGGTATGAATCATATGATTTGTAGGTGTCAATGGGGGATTTGATAACAATGAACCTGAATATGAAGAAACGCACAGTATAGTCCTATTGCCTGATTATGTAACTCTTCCATTCCCATCTGTCGAATTACCAGAGAAGGTGCTCATTCTTTTGTATTTGTTTTAGATTATTATTGAAGTGAAATTAAAAAAGAGAGCAAATAGGGAAGCTTACGATTTTTTCTACAGGTAAGATTGGCAGTTGATGCTATTTTATTGGCCGAGGGTGCTGAGAGGAAAGAACAACTTGCAGCATGGACAGCTGAGAAGAAGCAAGTTAGTGCTTATGCAACGAATTTGCAGCAGATTGACAATGGTATTATTATTCCTTCATCTGGCTGGAAATGTTGCAAGTGTGATAAAAGGGAAAATCTTTGGTTAAATCTAACTGATGGAATGATCCTTTGTGGGAGAAAAAATTGGGATGGAACTGGTGGCAACAACCATGCCATTGAACATTATAAGGAGACGGGCTATCCTCTTGCTGTAAAGCTGGGGACAATTACAGCTGATCTGGAAGGAGCAGGTAATGCTGCCTTGTGTTGTTAAAATCTCTGCAATTACTTATTCTATTTGTAGTCACGTGCTTGTGTTTATGAGTACATTTAAGTTGTGCATTTTATGTGGCGCATGTTCATGAATGGATAACATGATGTTTAGCAGACAAATCCCGGCAAAAATGACCTAATAGTTGATTCTTTCAAATGAACAAGTTTGTCTTACATGTATTGATTGCTAATGATAACTAACATATTGTGGCAGCTCAGATGTTTTTTCATACCCAGAGGATGATAGTGTATTAGACCCACTTTTAGCGCAACATCTGGCATTTTTTGGCATTGATTTCTCATCGTTACAGAAGGTTAGTTTCATCTTTTTTGAAATGTGCTCATGACCTACTAATTTTGGTTTCAAGCACGGCTCCTCTATTCTTAACATATGCTAAAATATGTTCTTAACAGATAGTTTAACTATTATTTTTCTATTAGTTGAATTAAATCGTTATGTGGCATTATTATATATCAATTTTGGAATGATGTAATAATTGTCAAATTATGTACAAGTTGATTTTCTTTGCAAAGATTGAAATAAAACATGTGGTACTGTATTTTTACACACATATTTGAATAAAGTTGTATCTCTTTATGAATAAAATTTCAGTTTGTTGTGTGTTAGGGATATGTTTTAGATATGATTGAAGACAATAATAATGTTCTAGCGGGATAACAAAACTTGTGAAATGTTTGATTGGGTAAAAAATTATGTTTGATAATACATTGAGGTATGAAAGAGCTAAAGATCATCTTTTAAGGTGAAGGAATCTGTTGCATGTGAGTAATCTAATTATTTAGAATACAGTAATGATATCGTACGTTCTAAAGGAATCTGTTGCATATGAGTAATCTAATTATTTTGAATACAGTAATGATATCATACGTTCTGTAACAAATACAGAAGATTTCTGGACTCTAGCTCGTTGAACAGGTCTTGAAGTTTTCTCCTTTGGTTGCATTTCTGTTTTGCACAATATAGTCGGCACTTTCCGAACAGGGGATTGATCACCTATTCCTCTTACCTTTGGTTAAAGCACTCCCTTGGTGGACCGCTTGGTTAAAGAGTATGGTCAATCGTGAATATTTTCAATGAAAACCAGATGTCTCTTGACTTCTGATTTTTTTTGGATGTTCAGTATTTTGTTTCCCTGAAATTTCTTAACATTCCAAATGTTTGCTTGGAAATTATGCATTTGGATTGCTGTAATTTTAGTAATATTATTCTGTCAGTGTAAAATTTGATAGAATAACTGATACCACCTTGTTTTCAGACAGAAATGACAACTGCCGAAAGAGAGCTTGACCAGAATACCAATTTTGACTGGAACCGGATTCAAGAAAGTGGACAGGAAGTTGAACCGATATTTGGACCCGGTTACACTGGACTTGTGAATCTTGGAAACAGGTATATTTGGTACCTTTGGAGTGTTCTCAAGACATTGTATCTGTTAGAACTGTCTTGATTTCTCATTTTGTTTTATTGCAGCTGCTATATGGCAGCGACTATGCAAGTTGTGTTTTCAACGCACTCTTTCTATTCCGGGTAAGTTTACACTCTATATTATTTAGTTTCAATGAAAAGAAATCAATCTAGAAGATAAATGTTTCGTACTGGTTAATATTTTGTTATTACATTTGATCAGATACTTCAAGAATCAAAGTTTGAAAATGGCTTTTGAGAAAGCACCAGCTGACCCCACAGTAGACCTGAACATGCAGTTGTAAGTAGTTAGCGGATTCTTAGTGTTGATTCTATATGCATTCCTTTCATCTTTTGTGGTTAACTATATGTTCCAATTCACGATAAGAAAGCTAAGCTGTGTTACTTGTTAATGTGAGTCTTGTGTTCAACATTAATTGCTTTACACATTGGTGTAAACACAAGTGTCTGCACGTGTAGTTCTGTTTACTTCTGCAAGTAGTTTTTCCCCCCTTTTCCTTTGCCTATCCTTCTAAGAAAATTAAGTTGAGTCATAAAAACAGGCTTAGGAAGGAATTTTCTGCATAGGTTGTATGTACTAAAGACTTGTGTCTTATATGGCAGAACAAAGCTGGCACATGGTTTGCTGTCTGGTAAATACTCTGTTCCTGTAACCGAGGTATGTTTGTTTTAGTAAAATGGGTTATTTGATTTGATGGTTTCTGATCCTGCTTGATGGTGGTTGAGATTTCTTATATGTTGCCCAGGAAAAAGATCATACAAATGCTGCTGCCCCTACAACAAAATCAGTAAGCTCTCTCTGGATAAGCATCCGCACTCTAAGTGGCCTGCCTTACTTATCTATGCTTATGCATTGTTAATGTTTTGGTCTTCCAGTGTAAATTTGAACTTAATATGCAAGTGATTTGTTTCATGTTCACCTTTATACTGAATCTTGATGAGACTACTGTATCCATATTTCCCAATACTTCTATCGAGACACAATTTCCCAATAGTCCCTCAATTTTCTATACTTTTAAAAATTAATGAAAAGGACATCCTTCCCCCGTTTGGTAGAATATGCAAGGTTCATTCAGTGATTTCCTTTTGACTTGTTGTTCTGTATCTCGTGTTTCTGTGCACCTTGTAATAAATATTAGAAACAGGAAGGCATACCCCCTCGTATGTTTAAAGCGGTTATAGCTGCCAGCCATCCGGAATTTTCCTCCATGAGACAACAGGTACATTCACCATCTCTTATGATCTATCTCAAAAGATTTGCAATTATTTACAGAAGTCTTTTTTTTTTTTTTTTAATCCTTAAAAGATGTGTGGTGTTTTTTTATGTGTATTGTCTTATTTAATATAGAAATTTGAAGTTGAAAAGCTCTCTGTGTGTCTCTCTATCATATGCCACTAGGAGAACCTTCTTTGATCATCTCACATATGATTTTTACTGCTATCATTGTTCGCTCTTTAATTTAAATTATTGAAAACCAAATTTTGTTTAGGATGCCTTGGAGTTCTTCCTTCATTTTCTTGACCAAGTTGAACGAGTTCATTCCGGAAGACCTGAGGTGGATCCTGCTAGGAGTTTTAAGTTTGGCATTGAAGATCGTATTATGTGTTCATCTGGGAAAGTTGCTTACCATAGAAGGCTCGACTACATTCTCTCATTAAACATTCCACTTCATGCAGCCACTAATAAAGGTGAGTTTCTTCTTGGGCCACTATTGATGCTGAAATATGTTTCCAAAAGCTGATAATCTTGTTTTCTTCTTTCTTTGAAAATTCAGAAGAACTTGAAGCATTTCAGAAATTGAAAGCTGAAAAGATTACAGAAGGCAAGGAAGTGTAAGTTCATATGGTTTCAAATTCACTATCATGTTTTCACTTTTAATCTCCTTGCACACTTTGAACTAAGAGTGGTGAGTTCTTCCAGATCCAGTGATGAGATTGTACGTCCAAGGGTTCCTCTAGAAGCATGCGTTGCAAGCTTTTCATCTCCAGAAGAGATACAGGATTTTTACAGCACTGCCTTGAAGGCCAAGACAACAGCTGTGAAGTAAGCTCTCTGATTGCTGGTATCAAACTATTATTAGATGATATTATTTTGTCTGCTGAAGGCTGATTGATGGACAAGAATGCATGTGGAGGACTAGAAGTAATTTGGAGAAAGAAAATGATGGAGCTGTTCGCTAATACGATGAAAAAACCTTTTAAATATAAATATGGACCGAGTAACTAACAAGTAAAATGGCAGGCATGTTATTCACAAACTTGCCATATGTGGGTCAGGGTTTTTTTACCTTGGACATTTGTCTTGGGTGTTTTCAACAGTGGACCATTTGTTTAGGAAGGAAAATTGGTTAATATTCCACTACAGAGTTAAGATGTTCTTTTATCATGTATTTCTGAACTGGTAACCTGCATGTCTTAGATAATCCTGATGTCTATTGGTAAAAAATTATTTCCTCCCTTAAATCTATTTCAATGCACTGCAGGAGTACAGGTCTAACTTCATTCCCTGATTATCTGGTGTTGCACATGCGAAAGTTTGTAATGGAAGTGGGCTGGGTGCCAAAAAAACTTGGTATGTTTTGCTGGGTTCCTGAATTCTTATGCATTAATACTGTTGGGTTTTTATAGTCTTCTCATTGTTTATTGTATCTGTCTATGCAGATGTATATATAGATGTTCCTGATATCATCGATATCAGTCACATGCGGAGCAAGGGACTCCAACCTGGTGAGGAGTTGTTGCCGGAGGGTGGTATGTGTTGCAAATTTTCTTTTTCCCAATGTCTTGTAGAATTCTTTTTTTGGAGAAATTGTAAAAACTTTTCAATGTTGCCTGTTCATATGTTCGTTCTTAGACATTTCCTTAAGACTATTTATTGTGGAAATTTTCACCCAATTTGTAATGCATTTCAGTGGCACCTTCCTTGTGTTATCATCCAAATTAAACCCAAGTCGTCTCATATTTCGAAGTCTGTGAAGTAGCAGGCAAACAAAATTGTTAAAATGATGTTTTTAGTATCTAATTGCATTATGTTCCTTTGACATGTTCTTTGCTAATTGAGTTTAGAAAATGTGCCAGCATCAGGAGAGAGTTCCTTTTGCATTTTTGGTCCTGTATGGTATATGCGTACGTGTGCTTGTGTAATATAAAATAATGTTATGTGCTTGTGAATTATGTGTTGACTACACTATTCCATTTCAGGAGAAGAGGAGGAACCGAATAAGCCTGTCGCCAACGAGAGTATTGTTTCCCAGCTTGTTTCAATGGGTTTCAACCATTTACACTGTCAGAAAGCTGCCATTAATACGTCGAATGTTGGAGTGGAAGAGGCAATGAATTGGCTACTTTCTCACATGGATGATGCAGGTAATGCAACAAGGTTCTTCTTGCCAGGATAGTTCTTTCATCTCGGAAAGTAGCATCTTTTTAGCAAGAGTTAGCAGCTTTTGTTGTGACGCCGAGTTATGTTTAGGGAACTAAATGATACTGACACCCGCTTCCTTTTCCAGATATAGATACTCCTATTTCTCAAGGAGGACAGTGTGTGGTTGACCAATCAAAAGTGGATATGTTGATTTCATTTGGTTTTCAAGAAGACATTGCTCGGAAGGCACTGAAAGCATCGGTAAAACTTTTTAGGAGCTCCTTTTTCTTTTTAGTATAAGCAGCTGCTTGTGTATTTGTTTAACTACTGAAGATTTCGGCAACCTTTGCTTATCTTTAAATTACGTATATTTGACAGGGTGGTGACATCGAGAAAGCCACAGATTGGATATTCAACAATCCTGATGCTTCTGTTTCATCGGACATGGATGCGACAACATCTGATGGTGCACCTACTGCGATTGATGCTGGACTGCCTGATGGAGCAGGGAGTAAGTATCTTATACCACTTCTTATAGATGTATATGCATGATGCCTATATGATACGCGTGTGTTGAACAGTACTTACATGAATATATCCGATGTGTTCAAATTTAGGCTTTTATAACTGTTGTCGCTTGGGTCTATGCAGGATATAGACTCATGGGAATTGTAAGCCACATGGGAACATCTACTCAATGTGGTCATTATGTTGCGCACATCTTAAAAGATGGCAGATGGGTTATTTTCAATGACAGCAAAGTTGGAGCTTCCGTTAATCCTCCCAAGGACATGGGATACCTTTACTTCTTTGAGAGACTTAATAGCTGAGTCGAGAGATGCCACATTTGTCGACATTGGAGGATGAGATCGGAGATGTTCGAAGTTGGAATTTGTGGAAACTCCGTAATCTGCCAGTATGCTGGGGGATGGTGTTTGAATTTGCTACATGGATTCATGCCATTTGCTTGCTGAGGTTCCGCATTCAGATTTAGCGGACCTTGCTCGTTTCTTCTTTTAAACATATTGAAGTTCTTATACTTTCTCAAGAATTTTTTTATGAAGGAGAATAACATCTAAAAGGACCGTCTTGAAAGGGCATTTTGATTTTTATTGTGTCATTAAGTAGTTTTTTTATTATTATTTTTTTATTTGGTACACAATTATTTTTTATATATATTTCTAAGAGAACTAATGAAAAGGGCATACATAAAAAACCTTTTGAAAACCAAAAAAAATCTAATGAAATTTTATCAATAATAATAAAAAAAAGCGGTGACATTTTCAAAGTAAGTTGAACTTCATAGCATACGCATTGCAGTTTCTCATTTTTGTTTGTATTTTTGAGCTCGAGGTTGAGTTGGCGTGCTTCTTATATGAGCCGAGCCCGAGCGAGCTTAAAAATTTTGAGACCGATGCCAACTCAAGTTGTTTAGAGCTTTTGGTTTCCTTGTGTAAAATTTTTTACAACTTGGCAATGCAAATAATAGGATATATGTTAAGCGTAAACAATGGAACTCAAAATTTTAATACACACTAGTTTCAGATGGTAAACACAAATTTTGTTTTACTCGTGTGGATGCTTTCTTGGGGACCAAGGCAAGTGTGAAATTGGGTTGGGTTCGGACAGGTTATAACTAAAAAAAACTCACTTGTTCGGGTTTAAAGTTGAGTTGGACATGGGCGGGTTTGGATTGGCCCAACCCAAGTTGCACCAACACTCGCTCTTGATCCAAGGCGGAATTGCACATTGGACTAGGCTCCGAGTCAAGAATGCATGTTGGTGCGTGATCCTAGCCTAGAATGAATGCTTGCTGAAGCTGTACCCTGGGCATGAGCCCCTCCACTGATCGCTTGATCATCTGCTTGCTCTTGCCTTCTCTGCCGCCGGACAGGTTGCACATCGTCTACCGCTTCTTTCCCGAGCGTCTGCGGAATGCCAATTCCTGCTTCTTGTTCCCTGGACTTGGATGTCCAAAATCAATGTTTTGAACGAGGTTGATCTGCGTGAGGAATCGGTTGAGCATCCTGGTCTGCTAAGTGCCGACGTCGAACTTGCAACCTGGATAGAGGTCTTTTGAATGGACGAACCTAACAGTGGCCGCGTCACTTGTAGTGTCGATAGGTATGGCTTAAAGTACGGAGAGGGTTGTGTAGTTGATTGTACTCTCCCACTTTTGTTCATCTATATATTCTTGTTCCTTGTAATCTTTTGATACGAGACCGATATACAACTTTTCATCAAAGTCTCCAACTGGTATCACATTCACTTTTTCCAGCCTACCGTACAAGGCAAATACTGCGAGAACGAGGTCAGATGATTGACTTGATCAGCACCATCAGATGGATGGCATGGCACCTTCTCTAAGGGATTTTTTTTTTTTTTTCACGCATTCCTCCTTTGGAGTGCTGGTTTTGTAATATAAAACATGAATAGTATTTCTGGATTGTACTTTGTAATCGTATTCGACGTTCTTTTATTCATATATGGTTTCTCCGCTTAAATTGATGAAAATTGAATTATTAGGAGACTATATATGTTAGTTCATACCGAAAACAGGGACCAAAGTGCAAATTGAGTCGAACCACGAAGATGAAAAGTGTAAATTGGCCAAAAAAATAAACTAAAAATGTAATAATACAATGACAAGGTCATACAACATAAGGAATGTAGGAGAGTTGTAGAAAACCCATTATTCCTCTCCACTATAATATTGAATGAATCCTGCTCTCTCTGTCAAAATTTTCTAAAGGGAAATATAGTCTTTTTTTTTTCTTTTTTTTTTATTTTTAAATTTTACGGGTTTAATAACGAAAATAAAAGAAAAAGAAAAAAGAACCTTTTACGGGGCCATGAGTCCTTCAAGGGTGTAAATGAGGGACTCTGCCCAGTCAGCCTTAAAGAGCAATGTCTGTAATGTTTGCATCACATCGTACTCTGGATCAAGCTTCCGCTGCCACCCCTAGACACAAAACAAGAGAGTTTCAATGAACGTGTAAATTTTAACTCGGTGGCATTCATATAACGCCGATGACATAGAATAGCCTAAACATGGAAGACAATGGTCAGACATGCCTCTGCTTTCTCCAACTCTATAGATTTTTAATAACTGCATCAGATTCTAAGTTTAATCGAGTATTGTTCTTCGATTTTAGACTTTAGTATGTGAGGCTGTGTGACTTTCATGCGGATGTTAAAGGAAGAAGCGCGTTACCTCAAGAACCAAAGTGGTCACCATCACTGTGCAAACATTGCCATCAATTCGAACTTTATGCCGCTGAACTTGCTCAAGCAATTGATGCATGCAGTCAGCAGCATGGATGATGTCTCCTTCTGGGGAGTACCAGATTTTAAAAGATTTTTCTACTTCCTGTTAGAGAAATGCACACATAAAGTTAAAAGTGACTATGATCTATCTGAACCTCTATACAAACATTTAAATTAAGGAATCTATGCAGAACTCAAATACCCAATTTGATAGGAAAAAGAAAATGGGACGACTTCAAGAATCGAGGTACTAAGGACATGTTTACGTTTGCATCTTTTTACACACGACTCATGGGCACAGTTTTGGTTAAGGCCTCAGAGTCTAATTTGAAACTTGGATGACACCTTGACAAACATAAAGGTAACAGTTTACAACACATAATAGTCATTTACTATATATTATCATCGGTAAATTATGGCCAGTTTCGGCATGCCTGAACAGAGAAAATACTTTGTCCAACAAGAATAACTTTTGAATTACCCCGTCATCAATATCACAATAGGATAAGAAATCCTTCACAGTTTTCATGCTCTTGAGATATAAAAGTACGATATATGTTAACTGTGTGGGCTGAAAGACTTGACTGCACAGTAAGTTTGAGCCAACAACAAAATTATTTCTGCAATTATTGAATAATCTAGAGAAACTCCAGCCACATGTCGTAATTGGTTCTCCAGGAATATATTCATGTTAAAAAGATGAAATGCACAAAGTTCGACGCTATTGTGAACAAAAAGTTACGTAGTTTAAATTATGTTGAACCAGTCATTCATATTCATGCAAATTACGAAGATAACGTAGCTTGTAAGTGATAAAATATGGCCAACAGCCTTTAAGCCAAGTTGTATCTCCTAACCCTTAAGAATAAGAACGGACTGTTGTGGTCTTATCATTTTCAGAAACTTTAAAATAAACATTTTGGTTAAACAAGATCAAAAGGTTTCCAAGAACTTTGAATTAAAAATATATCTTTCGATTTGGTGTGAAGTTTTTTAGCTAAGAGGCAAAAGTGACAAGTGTAAAATTGTTTTGAATTGCAAAAACTAACAATTTCTTTTCTACCGAAAAAGCTTGGCAGCGATGCATTACCTCAATGAAAGCCCTTGGATTTGGGCAGTCTTGCTGTCCAGATAATCTCAGAGTGCGCTCTGCAACAGTTCGGCCATCTTTAAGGGCTACAGCCTTGAAGAATTCGACTAAATTCAGTTGATCTCTCTTAGAAAGTTCGGCAGTCATGCCCACATCAAGGAAAACAACATGAGGCCTCAATCTACATAGTTGTTTACTTGGTAACTTGCAACGGGATACTCTGACAAGAATATTCCCAGGATGCATGTCAGCATGGATAAAATTATCAACCTGGAAGAAAAAGTACACGTCTTAGCGTTTACTTAAAGGATGAGAACTTTCAAATTCAAGCTACTAGCTTCTACCGTCAACAAATCACCTCTAACTGTTCTACAAGAATTATGTTGATTACTAGGTACTACAAGCCTCACTTTTTCACTTTAAATAGAAATTTATTTACTGGGCCGGCTCTTAAAAAGGCATACATACTGCAAATAGATTGATACATGCAATGTAGTGAAAAAAAACATAAATTTCCACTAGCCTATGGTATATGTTCTTAATGGTATGCTTTAACAAACATTCAATTAGTTCATGTCCTATCATTGCCGGTTCGTGAAGATATTGTTATTGGTCAGTTACATTTTTGAGACTGGTTATGGGTAGAACATAAAGAAACCTGTAAACCAAGATGATGGATTAACATAAACAAACACAAGTTAAAAGGATTGAAAGAAAAAGGAAAAAATAACGAGCAGAACATAGTAAATTTTACCAGAAGCATCTTCAGCAGAGCATGGGACCCGATGTGAGCAAGGGCATTTTTAATTGGTTCATTTCCTTCCAGCTCATCAACATAGTGCATAACACTTTGGCCCTGTTCATAAGTTTCCACTAAAACGGATGGGTGCACCAGGGGATATAGAGGCCTCGGAAATGAGACATCCTTCCATCTTCGGAAATTATAGATAAAACGACTCAAATGTGCAGCTTCCCTTGACAGATCAACTTGTGACATCATGTAAACGGCAAATTGCTGAATGCTTTCATCCAATCTCAACGACTTCAAATAAGGGATTAACCTTGAAATTTTGGCTACACAATGAATAATCACGAAGTCCCTCCTAATTGCCTCACCAACACCGGGATGTCTAACCTTGACAGCAACAACCCTGGGCTTGATCTGCTGACCCGGGTATCTGTATTTGAGTACAGCTTGATGGACTTGAGCAACACTTCCTGATGCCACAGGTTCCTCATCAAATTTTTCAAAAATTTCAGGCAGCCTTCGACCAAACGCTTTCTCAATACTTTTTTGGGTGAAGTAAAAACTATGCGCTGGAGCACGTGTGTGAAGTTCTGAAAGTTCACTGCACAAATCTCTTGGGAAGAGATCTGGTCTTGCAGCAGCCCATTGACCCCATTTTATGAATGCCGGGCCAGCTTTTTCCAGGGTAAGATGGAGAACACGAAGCCATATTTTCCTATACCGACAGCCAAGGGACTTTGCAAAAGGTGCCATAGCTATACAGGGTGAGAACAAAATTGTTAGATAAATTGCTCTGATAAACAAGATAATACACTCCACAAGTGCAAACACAAGTGAGGTTAAATAAATATGTCCATCTTGGGCATGAAGATAAAGAGTGTCTCTTGTTGGGAGGCCTTCTGCTTCTGCACATGTTCTCTGTGTCCGAGCAAACTCTCCAATTACAAAGGCAATAACACCAGGAGCTACTAAATTTGAGCGTGTCAAAGACAAGCTCACCGCACGTGCAATTTGACCAATTGGCGGTAAAGTTGGGCCCCTATAGAAACATAACTGAGAAAGCTTTTTCCAAGCAAATTGAGCATGGTGAGAAACTCTGGTTCTTGACGATAGGGTATATAAGTTCCTAGAACCACTGCTCCTTAACAACTTATCTCTTGCTTTATGTAACATAAACGGGGACTGCCCTCTTAAACAATGCATATACCTCGGAAACAATCTGCATAGGGTGTAAGGAGCTTCAACTGAGTGATACACCTTGTTACTTGCAACTTCTATGTATCCAGTTCGCTGATCTTGAAGAAAGGATCTTACACCCCTCCTTACATTTCCATAGGCCAAAAATCTGCATATCATAAAATCTCTTTCATACATAACCAGTCCACTTAAGCTATAAAACCGAAAATACAACAGAAAATGAAAACAAGACAAAGATGCTACTCCAGCATGAAAATTATGCAGACTTTTGTCGGTTATTTTAGAATTTCGACTCGATAAAACAATGACAAAGCACAAAAATTTTGAGAACCCAATGCTCCCATCACTTATCTGAAACCAAAAGATTTGAATAGCCCTCCGATCCATGCTTATTGGGAATCAATTGTATACGTATCAATTATGTGTATGTGTATGTGTGTGTGTATATATATATATTTATATTTATTATTCTGCAAAAGAATTATTAACTCAGCCACAACAGAAGCATAAGTTCAACCAATTCGAATATATGAACAAATAAAATAAACACAGTTGAGCTCGAAGGACCTGTTTGGGATTGCTTCTGAAAACGAAAAAGACTATTGATTTCCATTTGTTCTTTTTCCCTCAGTTTTCTCAGCTACCAAACAAAACGCAAGAATTCAAGGAGAACATTCAAACAGACGAAAGATCGAAACTTTGACAAGGAAACCGACCTGGACATGGTGATTGAGCTCGTGACGGTTGCACTCCAGGAAACGCAGGTGGCGCAGTTGTTCAGTCGCCGGCATTTCTATTAAAACGACGGCTCATAAACAATCATCGGCGTCCGGCGTGCCCCGGCCATCTGCCGCCGCGGACGGTGATGATTGGGAGGCGCATGGTGGTGGTTGTTACACGTGTCGGGGTTCCGGCGACTGAGAAGTTTGTGGTTTTTGTTTGTTTATTCTATTTTGGTTAAGTGGACGAGGATGGTTGGAACTTTGGAAGGTCGATCTGGCTCTGGCGTCGCAGGAGAAAGAAAGCGTTGAGCTTTTTGTACGGAGTGTCTCAGCTTGGAATGAACGCCGTCTTCTTTCTTGGTCGGGTGTACTTTTATGGGCTTTACTTATCACAACTTTATCACAAACGACCCAAACTGTTCAATCCATTCATCCATTTACTCAACTTCCCATTTTATCATCATCAAAACTATGTATGTATGTATGTATGTATATGCATATGTGTATGTATATGTATATGTGGGAAGCCTCGAAGGGATCTCCATTTTTCAAAAAAAAAAAGGACATCCTCTTGACCGTTAGATTTTGCTTTAATAAAATGAGATTCTGTGGCCTGTGATTTAATCTCAGCCACAGAATTTCATTAAAGTCCAATCTAATGGTTAAAAAGGTGTCGTCATTTTTTTTGAAAAATAGGGATCTCTTCCCTTAAAGGGCATGTTTATATGTGTGTGTATATATATATATATATATGTATATGTATATGTATATGTATATGTATGTAGAGGTATATGTATGTATGTTTACAACCTTCTATCCTCATCAGATATTAAGTGCTCCTTTTAAGGTCTGGAATAGACCTGGCATTTTGAACCCGACCCGACCCGTTAATATTAGTATTTGGGTGAATACTTAATGGGTCAGATTGCTATCGGGTGAACCCCATTAACAACCCGTTAGCACCCGTTAGTTGATGATGTTTTAGTAATTTCAATAAAGTCTTAACAACAAAAAATAAACTCTATGCAAAATAATAATAATAATAATAATAATTGTTAACGTGTGTTAACGGGTGAAACGGGTGACCCGTTAGGTTAACGGGTCGGGTTAGGATGATTTGTTAACTTAACGGATCGGATTGAACCCGACCCAAACTTGATAAACTCAACCCGTTTACAGGTCTAGTTTGGAACCTCTTCACACATTAACAATCATGATTTTGTGCTAGAAGGTCACACATGAAATTATCTTAAACTTAAGGATATTAATCTGTGTAGCTTACTCTTTTAGCTTTTATATTCTTTCACGAGAAATTTTCGTATACATGTTGGTATCATATTTAGCAAATTTGCAACAAATTTTTTTTGTTACAATCATTTTAAAACGTTGATGGAGTGTTGTTGTAAAACTTGAAATTGTAAAGGCTTAAGGCCTTTAGGTAAAACCAACCAATGAAGTATATGTGTATATATTACATGTAGCTTCGAATTGGGGAACTGTTTGTCCCTTTTGCTTCACTTCCAATCCACTGTAGGCTTCCCTTCCAATACACTTTAGGCTTTTTAAACGTACATACCTCATTAGTTTCTTCTTAATTATCAATTTAAATCTTATATCTAGTCCTTGTGTTATGAAACGTGTCGCCTATTTTTGAGTTTACGTGGAAGTTACATTGGCACCATATAAATCAAAATCTCATCGAGCTTTGCCTTCTCCTCAATCAACACCTCATATTCCAAAACGACAACCAACCTTTGCCACATCATCAATTTTGCAAAATATCTACCATATTAAAATCGATAAAAGGCCCAAGTGGTGAATTACCATGATGATTAGGACATCCTCTTTCAACCAACTGCATTTCGGGCTCAAACATTTCACTCTCCCTTAGTGTAAATTAAAGTAGTAATATCACTTGTATTTAAAATACTAATAAAGACAACTGATACGATACTAAAACCTCATGATGCAATGTGAAAAAATTGTAATTTTGTGACGCAATTAAAAAAAACACCTAAAATGTAACTAGCCTAAAATAAGATCATGTATCATAGAGAAGTTTTGATGAAGTCAAGTCAAAGATTAACCATCCTATCCCTCTCATCTTCTGTGCAACTATTGACATAGGTAGTGGTGGCCGGACTTGAGGAAGGGGTTGGTAGAAACCAAAACTACACGTATTTTGATAGCTTTGATGATTAACGTTATCGGAAATGCACGCCGGCTGGTAATCTTGTCCCGGAATGTTATAGGAACAAAACTACTCTGATCGGCTCCGTTTGTAGAACGAGGGTGGCCAAAATTAGTGATTAGGGTTTGGTTTAAAAATGGGGCAATATATTGGAGCTGGTCTGGTTGAAATTGGTTTTGATCATTGATTTGTAAAACGGCAACTGGGTTTTGTTGAACATCATCGTTTGAAGGCATGATAACAAAGTAGCATCAAAATTGATGTTTGGATCCATTACAGGTCCAATTCCGATAAAATTCAAAATATTAATATTCGAAAATTGAAATTTGTTTGGTAATTATTTTCAGCTTTTAGTTTTAAGAAAAAATTAAAATTGAAAACTATTTTCTTTTTTCAAAATTTGGCGTTTAGTTTTCACTTTTTTGGTATTCAGTTTTATGAAATTTGAAAACGTTATCGAACACAATTTCAGTAAATTTCAAAAGAGTGAAGACTGAAACAAAATGGCTAACCGGCAAGTGGCCTAGCGGTAAAGGCTCGGATTGTAGCTCCCCAAAAAGACAAAGAAAATGTGGGAGGTCCCGGGTCTGATGCTTCGAGTGGGTGAGTCTGCTTAACTGTGGCCATGGGTAGGGTGAAATTCCTCATAACCTCTCTGGGCCTAGAAATAGTGGATAACCGTGACTTGCCACCAGTTGTGCCATTTTTTTCGAAAAAAAAAACATGGTTATCGTTTGATGCCTCAGCTAATTATGTGGGCTACTAGGGTTTCTTTGCAATAGACTATTACAAAGGGTATTGAAGGTTTCGGCCCATCCTAGCAGCGAGCCTTTGAGTCCACCTCCAGTCCGACGCAGTTTCCCGCCATCACGTGGCATGTTCAAGCTCAGCACCCACTACAAGACAATATACCCTACCTCACACGATGACCACCCTTCTACTTACTCCATTATATTCCGAATTTGAAATCCGGTCGGCAATTTAGTTCTAACATTAAATAAAAAATGGGTAAATTACATAGTAGCCCCTCAGGTTTGAGCTCTATTGCAATCTTATACAACATCTTTAAAACATTTCACTTTCATACCTCAAGTACTATTTTATTTCAATTTCATACAACCGTTAGATTTTCCATCCATGGATCTGTTAAATGCTGACGTGGCTGCCACATATATGACACGTGGCTGCCAAATGTCTGCCACGTGGCAAATAAAATAATTGTTTATTTTTTTTTAAAAAACCTGAAATTGGAAGAAAAAAAAAAAAAAAAAAGAAATGGACCGAACCCAGAAGAAGGAGGAAGAAGAAGAAGAGAAGAAGAAAGAGGAGGGAGGAGAAAGAAGAAGAAGAAGAAGAAAAAAAAAAAGAAAAAAGAAAGGGGTCTGAACCCAGAAGAAGAAAGAGGAGGAGGAGGAGGAGGAGGAAGAAGAAGAAGAAGGAAAAAAAAAAAAAAAAAAAAAAAAAAAAAAAAAAAAGGGACCGAACCCAGAAAAAGGAGGAAGAAGAAGAAGAAGAAGAGAAGAAGAAAGAGGAGGAGGATGAGGAAGAAGAAAAAGAAAAAGAACAAAAAAAGAAAAGAAAAAAGAAAGGGACCGAACCCAGAAGAAGAAAGAGGAAGAAGAAGAAGAGAAGAAGAAAGAGGAGGAGGAGGGAGAAGAAGAAGAAGAAAAAAAAAAAAAAAGGTCCGAACCCAAAAGAAGAAGAAAGAGAAAAAGAAGAAGAAGAAGAAAGAGAAAAAAAAAAAAAAATTATTTGCAGCCACGTGTCATATATATGGCAGCCACGTGTCATATATATGGCAGCCACGTCAGCATTTAACAGATCCATGGATGGAAAATCTAACGGTTGTATGAAATTGAAATAAAATAGTACTTGAGGTATGAAAGTGAAATGTTTTAAAGATGTTGTATAAGATTGCAATAGAGCTCAAACCTGAGGGGTTACTATGTAATTTACCCATAAAAAATTGAAAAAAACCAAAATTCCAGGCAATTCCGCAAATTTCTCAAATTAATTAGATAACACGGAGGACAAAATCATGCGAAGATTCTAATTCCTTTCCCTCTCCCGATCCAGGCAATGCTCTGATGATGATCTGATTGATTCCTTGTCCCAATCAGAGATTCGGGATATCAGAGCATTGCTTGGCATCCAAACAGTGGCTTTTGTCTTTTCAATTTTTTATTGCTTGGAAATTTATCTGAAACTTCTTCAGGTAAAGCAATCGAAGACCCTTTTCTTTATATCCTCTGCTGCCTTTTTAACTCCTCGGATTGGCTGATTGTTTTGTCCTCCGCAATCCCCACAACCCCTGTTTGGTTGCTGAGAAAAAAACTGTAGGAAGATTCTGCCACCATTTTTTTTTTGTTTTTTTTTTTTGAGTTAAAGCTTTAAAACCCCTTCTTTTTTTACACAGAAATGGAGTTTCTGAACCGGGTTTCTGGCAGTTCTAGGAATCGCTTGGCTTCCCACATTCATAGTTTTCTTGCTAAGAGGTTGAGTTTTTGAAAGTTTGGAACTTTAATTGATCGAATTATAGTATTTTTGTTGTTATTACTTTTTTTTTGTGTTTGATCATTATTATTGATTTGAAATTGGGATTTGATGATTGAAAAACACTGCCAGTTGGGATATGATGATGGGTGATACGAAAACTGAGGATAAGTTGAGGGACTTTTACATTCCTAATTACATACTTGTGAGTGGAGCCGATATGCCAAAAGTTCGAATTGTGCCTTCGTGTCCGGTCATTGTGTTTGTTAATGCCAAAAGTGGTGGTCAGCTCGGAGGTGAACTTCTTCTTACGTATCGTTCCCTTCTCAATGAAAACCAGGTTTACTTATAGGCTGCACCGCAGCTACTTCTAATTTCGCTTTCGTGGATTTACATGTTTTTTTTTTTTAGTTTGAAGTAATGGGATGATTGGCTTGACTCATTTTTCAGGTTATTGACTTGGGAGAAAAGGCTCCTGACAAGGTGCTACACAAGCTTTATGTAACTTTAGAAACTCTCAAGAGCGGTGGAGATGTTTTGGCTGCTGAAATCGAGAAGAGGTTAAGAATAATCGTGAGTTGAGCTTTTGTGTATTGAAAATTTGAAACCTGTGTTGTTCTAAATGCCCATGATTTCATTCTGTATTGTTTCTGAATTGATAGGTTGCAGGTGGAGATGGTACAGCAGGCTGGCTCCTCAGTGTAGTTTCTGATCTTAAACTACCTAACCCACCTCCGATTGCCCCAGTCCCGTTAGGAACTGGAAACAACCTCCACTTCGCATTTGGTTGGGTAATTATTCTGTTTGCCAACCTTGTGTGTTTCAGTCTATCTATTTATGGTAATTATTTGGCTTCTTCTGGATGTGCATTAACTCAACTCAGCCGTAGCTTTGTAAGCTCATCAGATTTTTAATTCACAGGGGAAGAAAAATCCTGGCACAGACCGTCAGTCTGTGCAGTATTTCTTGAATCAAGTGAAGATTGCGAAGGAAATGCAAATTGACAGGTGACATCTATTGTCTTTGAATTTAGAGGTAGTCAGCTTTTTTTCAAAATATACACATGTAACAGGTCCGTACGGCCTACATTACTGCTCAGTGAATCAATACTCTTCGGTGAATAGTTGAGACATAGTCTATTTATTTTACGTTTGTCTTTGGTATATCAGCTGGCACATAATAATGAGAATGAAGTCTCCAACGGATGGTTCTTGTGACCCTATTGCGCCTCTTGAGCTACCCCATTCTTTACATGCATTTCATCGGGTCTCCCAAAATGATACACTCAATATGGTATGATTTCTGTTTCCTGGTCAAGTGCCAATCGGAATATTGATAACTCAATTCATATATCATTTTCTTGTTAGCTTCATTTGTAACACGATTAGGTAAACTTACTGCAAAAATTGTTGGCTGTTCTCAGGAGGGTTACCAGACTTTTCGCGGGGGCTTTTGGAACTATTTTAGCATGGGTAAGAAACTAAGAATGCAAGAATGTCTTTCGAATTCTGCTTGTGTGTTGTGAGGAAGGGATCTAGGATAAAATTTAAATATAGTTTTAAAGTTCAATAACATAACCTCCAATGGTTGGGGAGAAATGAAATAAAGTAAGCATAGTATCATGCTTGTTTCAAGCATCTCTATGTATTGTGCAGGCATAATTTCATAATAACATACGGTCAGATAAATGACGTCTTGCATAGTCTGCCATATATTGAGATATAAGGCTTATATGACATGCTATGGAGAGGAATGGCGGTAATCGGGTAGTTATTCATAAAGGAATTGTTTTTTGAAGATATAGCTGTCGATGTGCAGGGTAATTAAGTTATGCCCCCTGTTGTATTGATGCTATAAGTTAACCTTAAAAAGAAAGAAAGAAAAATCTGATCTTTTATTTACACTGTGTTGCCCTTCCTAAAGTTTCGAAGTAAATATTGGTTGGGCTCATAAGTAGTGACAAGAACTCATACGGAGTGCAGTTTCCGGGTTTTCTGACAAATATATTTTGTTTTATACAGGAATGGATGCTCAAATATCATATGATTTTCACGCACAGAGGAAGTTGCATGCTGAAAAGTTTAGAAACCAGTTAGTTAATCAAGTACTAAATCATTTTCTGAATCTTTAACATCATGATCCACAGTAGATTAGTGTAAAATAATGTCTATTTATTTATCACTATAGTTTTAATGAATGAAGTCTTCATCCATCTAATATGATGGTTACCTAATCAGGGTTTTCATTTGTTCTGGATTCTAAGCGTTAAAAAGTTGTTTTGGTGTCTAGGTGTTTCCATCTGTTACTACATGGGTCTAACTTGTCCCGATAAGTCAGAAATAAATTTTCTACTTATCATAATTCTTTGATTTTGTAATTTGTTCAGGGTACTTACTTGAAGCTTGGATGTACACAAGGTTGGTTTTGTGCTTCTCTTTCGCATCCAGCTTCACGGTTAGTCTTCTAGCAACTGTATGTAACATTGGGAAATTTACTTTTATTGTTCTCAGTTGTACATGATACATCTTCTGGTTTTTCTTTTTATATTTCATAACACTAGTACAATTTCTTGTTGAAAAAAAAAAGCAGAAATTTCATCAAAGAAAACTCAAATTTATTGACCGTCTTCATGACATCACCACGTTTGGACTCACCATTCAGTATTTGCACTCCCCACTCGACTTAAACCAATCGTCGCCTTTCCATTGAACCTCACTCACCATGCCTAGTCTAAGTTTTAGTTATTGAAAGAATTGGCACGTGACGGATATATGATTTGCATAGTTTCGAGTGCAGACTAGTGAGATATAGCCCAATTTGTGGTAAAAAGGACGAAAAAAGAAACCAATATGTGACTCTTCTTGTTCTCTTTATTTTTGCAATGATCCGAAAATCAGGATTGGTGAATTCATTTAAACATTCTGAGACCTATGGTTATCAACCGTTCTTCAAGTTAGCCTTCTGTTTGGCTGTCTATGTTAGTGACAATGCCCGTAATATCAACACAGGAATGTAGCACAGCAGATAAAGCTTAGGATCATGAAAAGACAAGGTCAATGGGAGGATGTCCTCATACCTCGCAGGTAATACAAAAGATCTGTTTTAACTTTTCGTTAACTGTTATGCCTCTCTTAATCTCTAAAGCGACTTATCCCAAAGGTTGTTTTGACCCTTTGTTTTTCAGATTACGTTGTGTAGCATTACATTTTGCATGCTTCATTTAAACGAAATGGTACAATGAGTCCCAGGCACATCGTTGATTAGAATGACATGTATGATAATTTGTTGAACTAAAATCAACTGAATCAACTTATGGGACAAACTTACATCGTCTCCACGTCCATCTTTTCCTATTTTTCCGATTAACATTATTAGCCCTTCCATAATCTTTAAATTTCCATCTTTTATCTTTGATGTATAGCATCAGGTCTATTGTTTGCCTCAACTTACCCAGTTTTTCTGGTGGTCTTGATCCATGGGGGAAACCAAATAGGAAGAAAATGCAATATGTGAGTTCCGTTTGCTCCCCTTATCTGTTCAGACATATTGGTTCTCTCCAAAATTCCAGTTGAAAAGTGTAGCAATTTTTCTTGCCAACACTTTTTAATGATTTTTTTTTCTTTCAAATAATGTGTGCTTAAACAGCGGGATTTAACTCCTCCATATGTGGATGATGGCCTCATTGAAATTGTTGGTTTTAGAGATGCCTGGCATGGTCTTGTGTTACTTACTTCTAAGGGACACGGGACTCGTATTGCACAAGTACGATAAGTAAATCCTCCACTGATCATTCAATGCTGCAGTCATCTTTAGATAAAACCAAATCAAACTAGTTTGTAGGATCATCGTTTGAAGAATTCATCTTTATTTCTGTTTCTTGTCGCTCTCTCTTCCTTTGGTTGTAGGCAAACAGAGTACGTTTCGAGTTTTGCAAGGGTGCAGCTGACCATACATTCATGAGAATTGATGGGGAGCCATGGAAACAGCCTCTTCCAGCTGATGATGACACGGTGGTTGTAGAAATTTCTCACTTTGGCCAAGTGAGCATGCTTGCCACACCACTAAATCGTTCCCAAAGCATACATGAACCCCTGTCACCAGTGGGCTCCCACGATGAGGATGATGATAGTATTGACGAAGAATATGCAGATGCAGAAGAAATGGAAGAGAGGAGGAAGTTTGGTGCATCTGAGACGTTTAAATTTCCTGACGGGGCTGACATAGCTTGACTTAGTTAAGCCTTTAATTGCTCACAAGGTCAACCTGCATTGCTGGTTCGCAAAAATTGAGGTAGGTTTTGTCCAACAGAGTCTATCGGGGCCTCAATTTGAAATCTCACCGTCCTGACAGTGTGGTTGAGACATGCTATTTTGCGGATTGTGTGCATACATAATTCTTGTAACATCTGATGAATTCGGATTCAGATTCGAAATCCACTTCTTTACCTGAAAATTGCTTGATTGTATAGGGCATATATACTCGATTCTGTAACCGTAGGTATTAATCCTTAGCTTGTGCAGCAAAACTCTGGTATTTAAAGCTATATAAGAAGAGAGCTCTACTGCCTGTCTGTATTTACAAGCTTCTTAGTTACGGAATGCTCTTCAAAAATTGCATCTCAGGTAAAATTACAAGGGGTTTGAGGGCTTGAGCCATGCAACTTTAATGTCCTTTTCTGTTATATAAAAGCAAAACTAGGAAACTGTAACCCCCATTGTACCCATGTGTTGTAACTTTGCAAATGCCGTGGCTCATAGAATGACCAAGTTGGCTTTACTTTTTTATCTCAGCATTATTTGTTGGAGGAACTTTCGGATTTTACTTTCTTAATCTAAAAGAAATGTGTCAAGAATGACTATTGAGGATAATTTTTTGTAAGTGCGTAGTATTCAAGTGGACATGAAAAAAAATGTCATTTCCTCCACTTGTATTATGTCATGTGGAGTACCGCTTGAATATTCGGTACTTAGAAAAATCTATCTGTCTTAAAGATATTCATCCACGGAAATATCATATTATATGGGTTATCCTGCTGTCTACCATCTGGATCAGCCTTGTATTCTCAATTATATCGTTTTGTGAATTTTGTTTTCCGGCGATCTTGCTATCATGCATCGAATAATCTGATATGGACTACTCAAGTTTCTATCGAAATTTGGTGTAACGTGTAAAGTCTTATTCGATGTGTATGTATGTGATGGATTAAGACCTGAACTATATTTTAGCCAATTAAACTGAGAAAGCTATGCACATTCTGCTAATTGAGACCTTTCTTTCTTGCACGGCTTAATTCAAAAAGGAATTTAGGTCAAAAATGTTAATTAAAACAAACGTATGATCATACAAAAATATGAGTTCTCTTTGTCGTCTTACAATGTTGTTTGATGATCATAACGATTTACTTTATCGATCACCGTTTAAAGATCATTTATGCAAAAAATGATCTAAATTCGAAATCGTTTAGTCATCTAACTATGATTCAATAAATAGACGAACCATGTTTCTCATTTAAACAACAAAATTTTGACAACATTAACCAAACAAATGATTTCTAATTTATTTGGTTTTTTTTGTAGAGTTGATCTTTAAAAAGTAATCTAGAAAGTGAACGGTTTAGATCATACACCATTACAAAATCGGTGAAAGAGCCAAGAAAATTGAAATCAAGAGGTTGCTAGCATTTCCCTACAAAAATGTACTTGCAGAAAAATAATTGAAAATACAAGACTACATTTTAGATTTTTAGCCCAGGAGCTATATAATTGACCTAACATCAAAGACCCCTCTACCAAAAATAGAAAAAGTTATTTAGTACTACGATCTAGTGATATTTTTCTCTATTCATAAGATCATCTCCAACCCTGACCTATAATCTATTTTCCCCCTTCTATTCCCCCCTCAAATCCAATCCAACCCAACCCAAGCTTAAAATTGGACCTAAAACCTAAAATCTAAAACAAAGCCAGATTTAGCCCAAGATTAGTGGGGCTGACCTATCATATATGTATATTTTATTTAGTTTTATATTTATAGATTCATTAAATCGAAAGGTTAAGATCGAATTTGATGAAATTCAACGGAAAAAAAAAATATTTAACAGTCCAAATTTAAACAGCTAAAGTAATTAAAAAAATTCTTTTATGTGTTTTATATTTTTTCGTAGTGTTTAACAAGTTTCATGATGTCGGTTAGTGATTTTTCAGTATTTGTTAGAATCTAAATATTTTTAGGTTAAATGTTCATAAAATTAAATTATGATAGTCTACATATTTTTTTCTTTTAAAAAAGTTACTTTAAGAAAAAATTTAGCCTAAATTCATTCTTTAATAATCTGGAGCTAAAATTTTAGGCCAGAAGGGTTAAAGCAGAAAAGTTGTTTCTGGGTTAAAACCTAAATTTTTTGGGCTAAAAAGTTTATGTTTTAGGCCAAGGGTTGGAGAAGGTTTAAATGAAATGTTTTAAGTTCGATTATCACCAAGACGAATTTGAACTGTATTATTGCTAAGCTTTTGTAAGGCTTAATCCACTCTCACACCCATTTAGTGTAAATAATATTGTTTGTTATACAAAAAAATATTAAAAATAAAAAAAAAATAAAAAAAAAACCCAAAAACAAGAAAAGCGCGTGGCTTTGCACATTGTTTTGCAACCCTATTAGTGTTACCACAGATTTGTTTCCGTGATACTGGCGGCTGTGCCTTGATTTTCACTCCCCTTCTCCTATTAGCTTCCTCTATATACATGCATCAATAAATTCAAGAAACCTCAGATTCAGATTTCTCATTTCATACTCTCCCTTTCAAGTTCAAACTTTCACCTGTAAGATCTTTGATCACAGCAAAACCAGCAAACAATCAGAAAAAAAATGAGTGCAGCGTGCAGAGCTTGGATTGTGGCAGCAAGTATTGGAGCAGTTGAGGCACTCAAAGACCAAGGAGTCTGCAGGTGGAATGGGGTTCTGAGATCAGTCCACCAACATGCCAAGAACAACATCAGATCCTATTCCCAAGCCAAGAAACTCTCCGACTCTTCGTCTTCTGCAATTTCTATGAAGATGCAGAGATCACAGGAAGACAAGTTGAGAAAAGTCATGGAATTGAACTGTTGGGGTCCTAATACCATAAGATTTTAGATTCTAATTATGTAATTTAGATTTACGGTTTATGAGTATTGGATTATATGTCATCCCCTTTATCATGAGAATTAAACGACTTATTTCATTGCTCATTGGATAAACATGGCGTTGTCAAATTTTGAGATCAGTGTTCTGGTGATTGTTTTAAACCCTGAACTTATTTAACAAATCCATGAACAGGAACCATGAACTCTTCCGGTAGATCCATATCATAAAAGCAGTCTTAACATGGATTTGATGAATTTTAAGATTATCTTTTGGCTGCAATAGTAATCAATTAACATACAGATGGATGCCATCCTTTTGGCTTGTGTGTGTGTGTGTGTGTATATATATATATCAAATCACAGTCAACAATTTAGGATAGGAACCACATCCTTATGTCACGGGATGACTCTTTAAGCCTTCCGCCCGTGCGGCACTTAGACTTGAATACCTCGATGAACAAGCTAAGTAAGCCTTTGAAGCCTCGCTTCCCCGGATTGAATCACAAAGAAAGCTAAGATAGCTTGGAGAATGCTAAAAGCACTTAGAAGATGGGAGAAAGGAAGTTTTGTATTGAAACTTAGGAGAACTTTACAATTGCTTACAATTCTTGGATGGTTTGGCCAAATGGCCTTGCCTCCTATTTATAGGCCTAAGTCACCTCCTCAATGGAGGGTTCTAGAATTCTCTACTTACATCCAAAAATATCTAGCATAGTTCTAGATACAACTTGCCTAATCTAGATTGTTCTAGGTGAGGCTTAAATATGTACACTTGTGTGGAATGTTCCGGAATGTCCTAGATTATCTTGAATGCTCCGCCACATTCTTGATTTTTCCGGGACGTTCCAGAAGCTTCCATGAAGACAAGGCTTTATGGGCTTAGATATATGATGTCTTGGGCGATTTCTTTGTTTTTAGCATGCGGCCCGTGACATCCTCCCCCACTTAAGCCGTCGACGTCCTCGTCGACTCTTGCCTCTCGAATGTCTCAATCAAGTCCTTATATTGCCATAAGGACGTCTCCTTCTCCCATGTTGCTTCAGAGTATGGTAGCCCCTTCCATTTGACAAAGTACTCCACGTGCTTTGGTTGTCTTGGCCGTACCACGACACGCTTGGCTTCAATGCTTTCCGCTTCTTTGTCAAATGCCTCCACCATCAAAGGGGGTGCTCGATGAGACTCACCTCGGCTTGGTTCCTCATCGTCCGCATGATAAGGCTTCAAGTTGCTCACATGGAACACCGGGTGAAACTTGAGGCGGGGTGGGAGTTCCACAACATAAGCGGCTTTGCCAACCTTCTTGATGATAGGGAATGGTCCCTCATATTTCCGCAACAAGCTCTTGTGCAAGCCACGAGTACTCTTGTGCTGAGACGCATTGAGCTTCACAAAGACTTGGTCGCCAGTTTGGAACTCCACATTCCTTCGCTTACGATCCGCCCATTTCTTCATCTTCTTTGAAGCCTTCTCCAAATGAGCTCGAGCAAGTTCGTGGGCTAATTGCCACTCCTTAGCGGTTTTGAAAGCGGCTGGACTATTCCCCGTGTAGCCAGTCACGACCGTGTTCGGGGTCAAGGGTTGTTGCCCTGTAGCCAACTCGAACGGACTTTTCCCTGTCGACTCTGAACGTTGCAAGTTATAAGAGAATTGGGCAACATCAAGTAACTTAGCCCAATCTCGTTGATTGGCACTAACATAGTGCCGCAAATAAGTCTCTAGCAATGCATTAACCCGCTCCGTTTGTCCATCAGTTTGGGGATGAAAAGCTGTGGAGAAGTCTAACTTTGAGCCAAGTAGCTTGAAGAGCTCCTTCCAAAATCTACCCGTGAAGCGAGCATCTCGATCACTGACTATGCTCCTCGGGACACCCCAATACTTCACCACGTGCTTTAGAAACAAGTGTGCAGCTACTTCGGCTGTGCACTCCATAGGTGCGGGTATGAAAGTGGCATACTTGGTGAATCTATCGACCACGACGAAGATAGATCCACATCCATCAGACTTGGGCAAATGTGTGATGAAATCCATGGTTAAACACTCCCATGGTCTTGATGGGGTGGGAAGTGGTTCCAACAGTCCTCCTGGTTGCCTTTGTTCCACCTTGTCTTGTTGGCACACAAGACAAGTCTTCACGTATGAATCTACATCATCTCGCATTTGTGGCCAATAATAAGCATCGCTCACCAAAGCCAACGTGCGGTGAGTGCCAGGATGTCCTGCCCACATTGAGTCATGGCACTCCTTAAGGATTTCTTTCCTTAAGCTTCCCCACTTCGGGACGTAGATCCGCTTGCCCTTGGTGTATAATAAGCCGTCCTCAAGCCAAAACCTTCTTGTCTTCCCGTCCTTGACAAACTCCACAATGTTCTTGGCTTGGACGTCATGTGATAAACCTTCTCGGACACGGGCCAAGAGATGGCTTTGCGGTTTGAGTACCGTAGCCATTAACTCTACTCGTCTACTTAGAGCATCGGCCACCACGTTCTCCTTTCCTTGCTTGTACTCTAGCTTGTAATCAAACTCCGCTAAGAACTCTTGCCACCTTGCTTGCTTAGGTGTGAGCTTTTGTTGGGTTTGAAAGTAGCTAGTGGCAACGTTGTCCGTTTTGATGATGAATGGGGTACCAAGCAAGTAATGCCTCCAAACTCTAAGGCAATGGACGATGGCGGTCATCTCCTTTTCATGGGTCGTGTACCTCTTCTCGGCATTGTTTAGCTTGCGACTTTCATAGGCTATCGGATGTCCCTCTTGCATTAACACTCCTCCTATGGCAAAGTCGGAAGCATCAGTGTGCAACTCGAATGGCTTGCTAAGGTCGGGCAACCTTAGTACAGGCTCCTCCATTAGGGCCTTCTTCAACCTTTCAAAGGCCTCCTGACATCGGTCCGTCCATTCCCATGCCTTGTTCTTCTTAAGAAGGTCCGTTAAGGGTGCCGCTATGGCTGAATACCCTTTTATGAATCTCCGATAGTAGTTGGCTAGCCCCAAAAAGGATCGTAGTGTTGGTACCTTGGTCGGCGGTTCCCACTCTTGAATGGCCTTGATCTTGCCCTTTTCCATCATAAGTTTCCCCTCCCTTATCTTATGGCCAAGAAATTCTACTTCATTTGTGGCAAAGGAGCATTTCTCCTTCTTGACATAGAGTTCATGCTCCCGAAGGGTCTTGAACACTATGCGCAAGTGCTTGACATGCTCCTCCAATGTCTTGCTATAGACAACGATATCATCTATGTAAACCACAACAAACTTGTCAAGATAAGGATGGAATACCTTGTTCATCAATGTGCAGAATGTTGCGGGGGCATTAGTTAGACCAAATGGCATGACTTTATACTCAAACGATCCATATCTGGTCACCATCGCCGTCTTCGATTCATCTCCAGGGGCTATCCTCACTTGGTAGTATCCCGAGCGAAGATCCAACTTTGTGAAGTACCTTGCTTCACCAAGTTGATCGAATAAGTCGGCGATCAACGGAAGTGGGTACTTGTTCTTGATGGTAATCTTGTTCAATGCCCTATAGTCGATGCACAACCTTAGGCTACCATCCTTCTTACGTTGGAACAAGACGGGTGCACCATATGGGGATTTGGATGGTTGGATGAAGCCAGCATCAAGTAGCTCGTTGAGTTGCTTCCTCAATTCCTCTAACTCGGGTGGCGACATCCTATAAGGTGATTTGGAGGGAGGCTTAGCACCAGGCTCCAATTCAATCGCATGGTCGACCTCTCTCCTTGGTGGTAACTTCTTTGGCAGTTCCTTAGGCATCACGTCCGCAAATTCCACAAGGACGGCTTCCACTTGTTTCGGCAAAGGCCCGTGCTTCTCCTCCCCTTCATTCAACATTAGGGTTGCAAGAAATGTGGCCTCGCCTTTCTTCCAAGACTTGGCAAATTGAATTGCCGACAAGTGCTGGGTACACTTCTTGGCTTGCCTTTCCAATGGCACTAGGCAAGGTTGTCTTCCGTCGGCTAGGATACAGAAGATATTATAGAAGGGAATGGGAAAGGCTCGTACCTTGTCCATGAACTCTAACCCAATGACTACGCCATAGTCGTCCATCTTGACTACGGTGAAGTCGATCTTTCCCTTCCATGTGCCAATATCTACTTGTACATTGCGCGCAACTCCAACAATGGGGGTGGCAGCGGAATTTACCGTCTTCACGCTACCAGGCTCCTTTGTGACTCGGAGGCCAAGCCTTGTGGCTTCCTCCGACGTCATGAAGTTGTGGGTTGCTCCCGTGTCCACCAACACACGCGTCGTCTTGTCACCAGTCTTGACGTCGACAAACAATGATCCTCCCTCAACTTGAGCCTTAGGTTGTGGGAGGGTTGTTTGGATGGCATTCAGTAGACGAATGCATCCCATCCTTGAATCGTTATTCTCCTCGGTCTTGTCCTCTTTGAAGGCCATGGCCTTAAGGGCCTTCTTTTGTGGGCAATCTCGCATCAGGTGAGGGCCGTCGCATAGGTAACAATTGGGTTGCCAAGACTTACCCTTGCTTTTGTCATGCTTATCGGCTTTCTTCTCTTTCGGTTTGCTTGTCTCGGCCTTGTCCTTCGGCTTATGTTCTCCCCCACTTCTCTCATGGTTACCCCTCTTCCCCATGGACTTGAACTCACCTTGGTGGCTTGATTTAAACTCAATCAAGGATTCGGCGGCGGCAATGGCATCAGACAATGTTTGCACGTGTCTCCTTTGTAGTTCGAGTCTTGCCCAATTTTGCAATCCACTCATGAAGTACATGAGCTTGTCTTCTTCTGACATGTTGGGCACCTCGAATAACAAGCTCACGAAGGCGTTGACATAGTCTTTGACGCTCCCCGTTTGCTTGAGCCACCTTAGTTTCTCCTTGGCTTCGTACTTGGCATTTTGGGGATAGAAGTGCAACATAAGATCTTTCTTAAATTCATCCCAAGTGGTGAGGGAGAACGTACCTTGCTCAATCTCCATGCTCCGGCGACGCCACCACATAAGGGCATTGTCAGCTAAGAACATGGTTGCCGTTGAGATTTTGGACTCGTCATCTTCAAGCTTCAAGTACTTGAAGTATCGCTCCACGTTCCACACGAATGTGTCGAGCTCCTTTGCTTCCCTCTTCCCATTATAGGATTTGGGTTTAAAGGAGTCGATTACCTTGGAGTCCAACGCCTTGATTTCCCTCGGCCCTTGCACGAATTGCTTCACGACTGCTTCTTTACAAAACGCCACATCTCCTTTAAGTTCCCTTGTCTCCTTTATCTCTTCTTGAAGCGCCACAAACCTTGCCTCCATGTTGTCAAGGTGAACCTGGACTTCCCTCCGCATCTTGTCTGCCATGGTGTTGAGAGCGCCAAGGAGCTCATCTCGTAGCCCTTCCACCAAGCCACGCAGTTCATCCTTACCATCGTCCACCATGGTTTGGATTTCCTCCTTGTCGACAACGTCCTCATCAAGTCGAGTATCGAACTCGAGTATGGTTCGTTCCACCTTCTCGAGTCGCTCTTCCATGGTCTCCATCGATGCTTGCAAGTCCTTTAACTTTGGCTTGCTCTTGGCAACGTCTTGGACCTCGGCAGTACGCTCCCTTATATCGGAGACTCCGGACACCATCTCTCCACTTGCCATATCTTACTTTCCTTCAAGTGATTCACGAGCTTGGCTCTGATACCAGCTGTCACGGGATGACTCTTTAAGCCTTCCGCCCGTGCGGCACTTAGACTTGAATACCTCGATGAACAAGCTAAGTAAGCCTTTGAAGCCTCGCTTCCCCGGATTGAATCACAAAGAAAGCTAAGATAGCTTGGAGAATGCTAAAAGCACTTAGAAGATGGGAGAAAGGAAGTTTTGTATTGAAACTTAGGAGAACTTTACAATTGCTTACAATTCTTGGATGGTTTGGCCAAATGGCCTTGCCTCCTATTTATAGGCCTAAGTCACCTCCTCAATGGAGGGTTCTAGAATTCTCTACTTACATCCAAAAATATCTAGCATAGTTCTAGATACAACTTGCCTAATCTAGATTGTTCTAGGTGAGGCTTAAATATGTACACTTGTGTGGAATGTTCCGGAATGTCCTAGATTATCTTGAATGCTCCGCCACATTCTTGATTTTTCCGGGACGTTCCAGAAGCTTCCATGAAGACAAGGCTTTATGGGCTTAGATATATGATGTCTTGGGCGATTTCTTTGTTTTTAGCATGCGGCCCGTGACACTTAGACTTTGAGAATATGATAGGAAGGTTGTTGGCCTTCCTAGCTCGTATGATGTCATATTTAACTTCTTAACAAGTTATTTTCGAGGATGCCGTGGTATTGCTTGCTCCATCAGGCAGGTTGAGTGGAACCATATTTACAATGAGGTTAACTTTGTCGTGGACGCATTGACTTACATTGGTCTTTCTGTGGAATCTCCACATGTTTGGGATCATTGCTTACTTGCTAGTGCCCTCATTGCTTTTAACTTTGATTGTATTGGAAAACGGTTGTACTCGTGACTTTTCGCTTTGATACTAGTTCTTTTTTGGATTAAAAAAAATAATAATAAGCACATTGTCCTCGAATAATATGGACTACTCAAGTTTCTAAAGAAATTTGGTGTAAAGTCTTATTCGATGTAGACCTAAGCAATGTTTTAATTTGAATAATACTAGAGAGATTAAATTTTTAAACTAAATTTGCAAACCAAATGATTTGTCATTAATAAAAAATAAGCACGTAAATCAATAGTTAAGTAATAATTCAATTATCAACATTTACACTATTTAGTTTATAAATTTGGTCTTCCTAACATTACCCCTTTAATTTAGTTTAAACTATGAAGGAGAAATTAGAAATTAGAAGCAATCTTGTGGAAAATGAGTAAATTATATTCGTCAATTAAACTGAAAAAGCTATGCACACTGCTAATTGTGACCTTTCTTTCTTGCACGACTTAATTCAAAAAGGAATTTGGGTCAAAGTGTGTATTAAAAAAAGTATGATTATACAAAAATGAGGAATATTAGCGACCTTCCCATTTGAGACATTTTCGTTCTATTTTCTTGGCTCTCCTCATTTTGCAATATTTTTTGTTGATCATAATCATTTACTTTCTCGATTACTCTTCAAAGATTATTTATACAAAAAACTAAGTAAATCCAAATCATTTAATTATCTAATTGTTAACCAATAAATAGATGTAACATATTTCTCAGTTAAATAAGAAATTTTTGACAACGTTAATTAAACAGTTAAATAATTTCTGCTTTGGTGATTTTTTTGAAGTTGATATTTAGAGAGTGATCTAAAAAGTGAACAGACTACAATTTTCCTAAAAAAATTACCTAAACGAAAATAGTAATAAATAATAATACGGACTGCATTTTAAATTTTTAACTCCTTACATTGGAGATAGCATAATTGACCTAAAATCAAAGACCCCTAATTCAAATTTGGTGTTTTGGAATACCAAAAACAGAAAAACCGAAAAACAAGAAAAGGACGTGGCTGCTGACTCCCCCAAAGAGGAGCGTTTCACTACCCTTTGACTCATGACCTAAAAATGCATGAGCTTTTTGCCCATTGTTTTGCAACCCTCTTTGTATTACCACAGATTTATTTCCCTCATACTGGTGGCTGTGCCTTGATTTTCACTCTCCTTCTCCTATTAGCTTCCTCTATATATATGCATAAATAAATTCAAGAACCCCAGATTCAGATTTCTCATCTGCGAGACGGCCGGTAGTCTCTGACTTGGTCTTCGAATCGTAAGTTTAAGCTTGTTTTCAGCTTTTGCCTCTCTTTCAAAACAAAATGAAATCATAATCCCAAAACATTAGACAACACATAAATTACTTTTTTGTCAACAACACGGCCCTTTTTCGGATATCGGTTATTTCATACTCTCCCTTCCAAACTTTCACCCGTAAGATCTTTGATCACAGCAAACTCAGAAAACAATCAGAAAAAAATGAGTGCAAGCTGCAGAGCTTGGATTGTGGCAGCAAGTATTGGAGCAGTTGAGGCACTGAAAGACCAAGGAGTCTGCAGGTGGAATGGGGTTCTGAGGTAGTCCACCAGCATGCCAAGAGCAACATCAGATCCTATTCCCAAGCCAAGACACTCTCCGACTCTTCGTCTTCTGCAATTTCTATGAAGATGCAGAGATCACAGGAAGACAGGTTGAGAAAAGTCATGGAATTGAACTGTTGGGGTCCAAATACCATAAGATTTTAGATTGTAATTATGTAATTTAGATTTCGGGTTTATGAGTATTGAATTATATGTCATCCCTTTTTCCATGAGAATTAAACGAGTTAATTGTTCCGGTGATTGCTTTAAACCCTGAAGAACTCATTTAACAAGCCCATGAACAAGAACTATGAACTCTTCCGGTGGATCCATATCATAAAAGCAGTCTTAACATGGATTTGATGAAAAGATTTAACTTTTGCTGCAATAATAATCAACAAACAAGATAAATTTTTAGTTGTGATAGGAACACATATGGTACACTATGTGTTTTTATGCAAGTGGTGGAAAAATTTAATTTTTAAGTTATTAACCTTTTAACACACATACCCACCATTTATATAGGGACACATGGTGTACCACCTCGTGTGACGGTTACACTGAAAAATCTCTCAACATACAGATGGATGTGATCCTTTTGGCTTGTAAATTTATGGAAATGGATCCTCTCCTGAGCTCAGGATGAGGATCCTCCTGAGCAGCCCATCTGGGGCTTTCAAATTTGATCCAACGGCTCCAAACAGAAAGCTCCTCTAAAAGTTATAATAATTGCAATCGTTTGATCAAGTTTGAACGGTTCAGATAGACTGCTCATAAGGATCCCCATCCTGAGCTCAGGAGAGGATCCAGTTCCATAAATATATATCAAAGCACAATCAACTATTTAAGATGAGGGACCACATCCTTAGACTTTGAGAATATTGTAGGAAGGTTGTTGGTCTTCCCAGCTCATATGGTCTCTTATTTAACTTCTTAACAAGTTATTTTTTGAGAATATGGTTTTCAAACAGTAACGTTTTCTCCAAAAATTTAAGAGTGCTGTTATTCTCACCATACTGTTTTATCTCCTCACCTACTTTTTAATTAAATTTTTAATTACAGGTTTGTCCATTATAAAATAACAGATAAAAACCTTGAAAAACATCATGGGAAAGTATACATGCTCTACTTGAGTTGCAACACACTAAAATCAAGGTTTCCTTTGAAAAAAGTTTGACAGTGAAGCATCATGATTTTTGACATTCAGAGTTCAATTCATGGAAGTTCTCAGGGCATGTTTACTAATCCGTAATCGGAATGAAAAGAAAGAGTCTGATTCCGATTACGGTTCATACCTGTGTTTACTAAAATTTGAAGGAATCAACAGTGTGTGGGACCCACACAAATAATGGAATTCAATTCCTGGAATTGGAAGAATTGGACTCCCTCCATGGATGTGGTAATTGAATTCCAGAAGGGTGAGGGAATCCGGAATTCATTTTCTATTCCTATTATGCCCTCTTCTCTTATCAATATGTCGTTCAACCCAACAAATTAATCTCACGAGCTTGAATTCTGGTTAGGGGTGGGCACGGGCCGGGCCGGGCCAGGCCCAAATTTGGAGGAACCGGACTCAACCCGTTTTAAATTGCAACGGGTCGGACAGGGCCGAGTAATGGAATTTCTGAAATTGGAACCGGACCTAATCCAGCCCATTTGAAACAGACCGGTTCGGGCCGGGTCCACGGGTCCAATTACATTTTTTCAAGAACATATTTGGGTCTACAAATTTTTTATTAGAACAGGCTTGGTCCATTTGAAGACAACAACTTCATTCAATCAGTTTTCCCATTCTTATCATCCAACAACATTTAAAGTGTAAAATATGCAGACAACCATTCCCAATCATCAAATTATTACTGCAAATCATAAAGCGTAGCAATTTAAAGCATATGGAATTTGGTAAGAAAACCAATGAACATGAATAAGTTCAATATTAGTCTATTTCGCCTTACAAGTCTAGCAAGATCCTTTACATAATGATTTTCCAAAGCTAAACTAAAACCAAAACTAAAACCAAAACCCAAGCAAAACTAATTAAATCTAGAAAATTTAGAAACTACATCCCCAAATTCAGTAACCCAGAAATTTCAAAAATCCTAATTCAAAAGTCCTAAATCCCTAAATTTAGAAACCCAGATAATTCAAAAACCCTAATTTAGAAATTACCTTAATATGAGAGAAGATGATATGATATTTTGAATCACAGGATGATGGTGGTGTTCTCGACAGCGGTGACGGGTGGTCGCGTTTGGGAGGAGACCATGGTGATGGTGGTGTTCACAAGATGACTCGACTCGAGTGAGAAAGGGGGAGCAACAACTCTGATCTGGGAGCAGATGGTGTAGGGGAAGCACCTATGTACACCGCCGTGGCTTCAAGTATACATTAATGGTGGAGATTTAATCTCCATATAATGGACGGTGGAAACGGTCCTACTCGGGTACCCGTTTTTTCAGAAATTTGGACCGACCCGCCCCGCCATGTCCCGTTTTGAGTTTACAAAACCCGTACCCGCCCCGAATCGGTTATACCCGCCCCGCCCCGCGGGTCCTAGACCCGTTTTCCCACCCGTAATTCTGGTAGGGTGAGGGAATTGAAAATCCGATAGGTTGAGGAGATTTGCAAGTTGTATATGAGATCTTGTTCCCGAACACCGGATCGTCGTCGTTCAGGAGGCGATGAACCAGCCGCTTCGACATCGCCGACATGCAGCGTGGACGTAGCTCCGAGATGATGACGTCAACGTCAGTATCTCGCAGACGTGCTTCTCGCTCGCTTGCTCATCCTTCTGCGACATCGCTTTGGCGACCGCAACCTCGAGGTCTAGTTTCTGGGTTTTTTCTTCTGCGGAGGGAAGATGATTGTGGCTGGGCTTTTACTTCGGCTTTTGCACAATAGTGGACTTTAACTCTTTAGGAATAGAAAAAAAAATCTTTAGTTTAAGTAAAAATAACTAGTTTAAATGTTTTTAAAAATAAATATAGAATAAAATTTAAAAAAAAAAGGCATTTTAGTAATCGTATTGATTTTTATTCCGATTCAGTTGATTTAGTAAACAACTTCTATGAATTCAGTTTCATTCCTATTCCGATTTCTAAACATTTAAGTAAACAGTTTCAACAAGAATTCGATTTCGATTCCTCCTCAATTCAATTCATTCTCAATCAAATTCCTCATATTTTGATTACGGTTACATAAACGACCCCTCAATTTTGTCTCAATTAGGGCACAATATATGATACCAAAGGAGTATAAGTTGTCCAAAATGAACAAAGATTGACTCTGAGGCATGTGAGGTAAAAGTTTTTTTAATATGAAATAATCAAGTACTTTTCTTATATTAGATGAAGTTCTATCCCGATTATGTACTTAATTTTAGCTTTATATATATATATATATATAGTATTTGTTTATATTCTTTTTTCTAAGAGACAAGTTTATAATTTTAGAATATGAGAGGTTATTTTTAAAATAATAGTGGATGGGACAACACATTTTAATTTTTATAATTTTTTATGGTGTGTGTGATTATAGCGTGAGTGGGTCTAGCAGTTTTCAAATTTAATTGTGAACTCCAAATTTTTTATATTTAGAACGAAAAAGACTCTCATGAAAAGTATACAATTAAATTTTTGATGTGCCAATAATAGTTACCTTTAAATAAAGTAAAAATAAAAACAAAATTGTTATCAAAACATTTTTTTTTAATGTTGATATTCAATTTGTTCTCGTAATGTTTGAACACAAGTTTCACTTGAGGTCTATTCGTAATTAAATTATTACCGAATCACACCAACTCAAATTCATATTTGATTTGTGGATTCCCTTGATTTGGGATCGAATTCGTTTCAAAACCCAACCCGTTGAATTGGTGAATGTGGAAAGGTAGCAAAACAATGACAAACTGAAAAATGAAATGAAATTAATTTAAAGGAAAACTAATGAAAAGGGCTTGAAAACTTTGAGTTTTAATGATTAGGACAAAATAAATGGTAAAATGAATAGTACCAGGATTGACTTTTTAGTGTAAAAATATGGTTTTTCGTTAAAATGAACAGTACTGGGAGCTTTTCGTTAAAGTTCCCTTAATTTAATTGATGCTTTATTGTGCAGCTAAATTAAAAAATTTGTTGTCACTTATATTATGGTGTAGTGGTATCCGTATTCACTTATAAGTAAGAGATCTTAGATTCTCATGAATTACGAATTCGATGTTGAATTATGATTTACTTATTGTGTAACTTAGCTCAAATCTGACATCTCGTGACCAAATTATGGTTAATTTAGCCCAAATCCAACATCTAAGGAAATATATCACTGTATTCAACTTTGAGGTTTTTTTTTTTGTCGGTAAAACAATAGAGGGATGCACGTGGCTATGGAGGAGAACAACTTTTGCGTTTTCCTTTGGGCCGGATGAAAAAAAAAAAAAACAAGCATCAGCACGCCGTTTTGCAACCGCGTCTTACCAATACCACTGGTTGAAGCCCCAAGCCACTTTTTCTCGTCAACACTCCAACACTAGTCCTAAACTGGTGCCACTGTCTCGAATCTCACTGTTCTTTTACCGTATCAGCTGGCATATATAAATATACGCATACCCTTTCACCCACAACAAAAATTCAAGAAAACCCCAAAAATCTCCTTCCATACTCTCACAACAAAAATCAGAAAAAAAAAAAAAAAATGAGCGCAGCCTGCAGAGCTTGGGTGGTAGCAGCAAGTATAGGAGCAGTGGAGGCACTGAAGGACCAAGGAGTCTGCAGGTGGAATGGGGTTCTGAGATCAGTCCACCAGCATGCCAAGAACAACATCAGATCCTATTCCCAAGCCAAGAAACTCTCCGACTCTTCGTCTTCTGCAATTTCTATGACGATGAAGAGATCACAGGAGGAGAAGGTTAAAAAACTCATGGAGTTGAGTTGTTGGGGTCCCAATACTGTTAGATTTTAGGTGTTAATTAGGTATTTTATAGATTTTAGGTTTATGAGTATGGATCTGTCATCCCCTTTTCATGAATTATATGGCTTAATTTCATGAATACTCGTTGAATCGTTTCTTACTTCCTTTTATTTTATTTTAATTTTTTGCTGAATTAACATTTCTTGAAAGTGAGAGCAAATTAAGAATACTTGGGTCTAAAGTTAACTTGCGGATTGGTCAAAAGATTAAATGCTGCCTCCCTAAATATACAATTTAAGAGAAATTTTGCAATATATATACCAGTCCGATTTTTTCTGTTTTGTTTTGCATTCCTTTTAATTACCATGTGTCGTCATGATAGCAATTTAATTAGAATTTTAAAGGATGGATCAAAATAAAAAATTGGATGAAAACGGACAAATGCAAAACTGAGATGAAAAAGGGAATATAAGAGAACAAGATTAAAATAACTTACTAACCCAGAAATTCATAAGAGAATTGAAATCGGAAAAAAAGAACAAGGTGGATTGGTGAAGGCACTGGAAAACTGAAAAGAAAATGGGGCACTGAAGGAATAAAAAAAAATATAAATAACCAAAACGCCTTTAAATCACCTTTCTCAAACTGTAAAATAAATAAACAATAAATTTTGGGACAAAATATCACATAAAGGCTAGACGTGTATGAAACGGTCCATAACCATGACTCCATGGGCATACGACAACCCATATATTTTTTGTTTGTTTTAATAAGCTGGTTCATAAGATTCATACGTCTCGTGAGACTTTAGTAACCAAAAAACTGTTGTAAAATCGACGGTTTGTGCAGTTGAATAAATAAACAAGATACAAAATTTACAAGGTTCCTCTACAGTCAGTGTGACTGGAGTACATCTTCGGAGCAGCAGTAGTGTTTTTATTTATAATTAGAAGTAATAAGATTACAAAGATAACTTCCCTCTCTCTTTCCTCTCTCTCTGCCGTGAGCCTTGTGGCTTCTCACTTCTTCCTCTCTTCTTCCTTTTATCACCCCCTTTTGAACACTTGTAATGCTCTATTTATAGAGCAAACATTTTGAAAAGCAAACAAAACACTATTAAACTTGTGAAAGGTTTACTATATGCATGTGGGCAAACATACCCATTGTTTTACAACAAAAACAGATATATTGAGATTCAGATTAAAGTATTAATTCTTGTTTGGTCTTTAAAATTGAATTAGAATGGATTACCCATTGAATTCGAAGTATATTAGAGGTAGGTGGAACTTTTCATTTTGAGACGACGTAACTTCTCCCTTATTTAATTAATCCTCCTATATTTCGAGAGGGTATAAATGAAATTTAATATTTGATACCAAAGGAGGCCTACCATTATGCCAAGTAGTCAATTATTCTTGCCATCTAAAATGTTAGGAGCAGGTAAAAGAAAATTATAGCAATAGTCTCTTAATTTTAACTTAATTGGAGCAATGGTCCCTCAACTAAAAATCCATGACTATTGGTTGCTTAACTCATCAAAATGTGCAGTTATGTTGGAAGAACCATTACTACAATTGGATTAAAGTTGAGAGACCATTGCTCCAATTGGGTTGAAGTTGAGGGACCATTTTTTCAGTTGGGCTAAATTTGAAGGACCATTGCTACAATTTTCTCATTTTGTTTTACATATTTGGTTCTCAATTCAGCCTCATATGTGTGGCATGTGACTTATTTTGACAAAAGTTCTAACGGAATTGAAGAAAATGACCATACTTGCACGTTCTTAGGAATTAAGGGACCAATGGTCATAGATTTTTAGTTGAGAGACTATTACTCCAATTGGGTTATAGTTAAAGGATCATTGCTACAATTTTCTCGGTAGGTAAAGATGTACAATACTGCTCTATTTCCAAGTTTCAAGCCTTGATATAATAAACAAGAACAATATTTGGCTACTCAAAGATGAGTAGGAATTCCTACTCAAAATTCTTAGTATTTTAATCACAGAGTTTTGTGCTTATGATTAAAACCGTTCATACTATGAATCACACTGTAAATATAATCTTTGCAAAAAATAAATTAAAATTAAGGTCGTTTAGTCAATCTATTGTAGAGAATACATAAACAGTTCGTAATGCTTTTATCAATACCGTTCATTTGTTTTTAAATAGTTTGATGACTAAACTACTTTAGTTTTAATTGATTATTTGCAGAGGCGATTTTTATAGGCTGATTTATAATATGTACGGTTCTGATTATAAACACGAAGTTCTATAAATTGACAACGAACAATTTTGAGAAATTTTAAGTAGGAGTTCCTACTCATATTTGAGTAGCCAAACATTGTTCAATAAAAAATAGACCTAAAAGTGTCCTCCAATATTATTGCTTACCCAACTTTTATTTTATTTTAATTATTATTAAAGTTCAACTTTCGACAAAAAAAAAATTAAAGTTGATGTTGTAAACATTCCTAGTTTAAGTGTGATTGTGTAAATCCTAGATTAGATTTTATTCTAGTTATCATTTCCTATTGTATCTTGTATTCCTTGGGGATGAAGGAATATCTTCTCTCATTTTACTACTATAATTAAAGGCACAATGTATGAGGGATAACAACACACATTCCCCTACAATTCTACACACATCTATCTCTCTTCTCCTTGTCGCCGACCCTCTTTAACCTTGTTAGATAAAATAGACCACAACACGTTATCAACACGCTCATACCGCTGCGTTTAGGAATCTGACGTTGAAGAATTTTTCTGTATCAAACCAGTTCATCCATATCAGGTTCTTTCAAAACAACGGTTTTTATCTCGATATTTTTGCAGCCCTGATAGTATGAACATTCACCATGATGCATGACCCAACTTTACGTTTTACGAATGTTAGATTCTACATAAATTGTGTATGCCTCATAATCATAATTGTTGAATTATGTGAATTTGATATTGGTTATGAATTGCATAAAATTATTGAATTGCATATGCATCAAATTGAATTATATATGAATTGAAAAAAGGGGGAAACCTAGGTTTTTTTTTTTTAATCGATGACCTCGACAACACTGGGCTCACACGAGCCCACATAGGTTGCGAAGCACCGAAGCAAAACCCTTGCTCCATCTGAGAAGATGTTTTTGGCATCAAACCCTAACCCACGGTGCCGCCCGCAGTCGGCCACGGCTTCACCACCGTTGTTCCTAGGAAATCACACCTGTAGTTGTGATTAGGACCCTACCATCGTCGGAAACGATGGGTTATTTTTTCTCAGAAATCCGATGAACATCGAAGAAGCTCTTTGATGGATTCCTCGAATCCCAATAGCTCTCAGACCTCCCTGACATCGAAACCTTGGTTTCCATCCAAGACTTGGGTTCCCAGTTGAACCCCCGTGCCTCGTCGTGCCATGAACCCCCGAGGACAGTCGCCTGAAGCCACACCGGCGGTTTTCCGACACCTAGCATCGCTAGGGTGTCTCGAACCTTCTCGACCCGAGCCCAATTGGGTCTTGATTCCTCAGCCCACATCAACGCCCGTTGGGCTTGCTACTGTGTGTGTTGTCCTAGCCCAGATCCAACAACCCGTTCCGTTTTCTGTTGGACCCAGCCCATGAAAGAAAAAAAACAAACAAACAATTTTTTTGCACTCGCCTGAAGCGGCCAATATGAATGTTTTTTTGTTTTTTTTGTTTTTGGGTCTGCCTGCAGCAGCCAATTCCCTTGCCCCTATCTCTCCCCGTAGGCCTGCAGCCTACACCCGAGACCCCTAGCCCAATTTTTTGGGCCTAGGAAGCACGGACCAATTTTCTTAAGCCACATGTAGGCTTAGTTTTTCTTTTGGACCCCGAGTTTTATTCGCCTAATTATTTTTAGGCCCAATGGGTTTTATATTTTTTCACCCACACTTTAATTTGGCCCGAAGTCCAAATAATTAAATTCAATTATAATTTTAGACCTACAAATTATATTTTGCATATTCTTGTTGCATATTTTTTTGTATATATTTGTGTTTGCCTGCAGGAATATATAAACCTGAAGTTCATAATTATTTTGAAACCTAAAGTTTCTTACAAACATGCCTTGTTTGAAAACCTGAAGTTTTCACTTAAAAACATCACCCATGAAAACCCGAAGTTTTTCATGCAAAATTAAACCAATACATATCTATTAGAACCTGTATGTTCTACTTCTATGTGAATGGATTGATTTTTCTTCATTACACTAACCACATCTTGTCCATCTATTTTGTGATAGGAACATGTCGAATTTGAACAATCTCGACTTCACCGCTTTAGAGGTCTCTGGAAGGAACTACCTTAAGTGGGTCCAAGATGTGAGGCTCCACCTCATTGCCAAGAACTTACGTCCCGCTATTGAAGAAGAGACGGACAACCCTATTGGTGAAGCTAAAAAAGCCACTGCTATAATCTTTATCCGAAGACATATCTATGACACTCTGCAAACTGAGTATCTTGCTAAGGAGGATCCACGTGCACTATGAGTCATTTTAGCTGATTGTTTTGATCAGCAAAATGATATATTCTTGCCTGAAACAAGACACGACTGGCAGCATTTGCGCTTCCCAGACTTTAAGTCTGTGAATGAATATAATTATGAAGTTTGTCGAATCTAATCACTTCTCAAGTTTTGCAATGAAACTTTGACTGAAGAAGATCTTCTAGAGAATACCTATTCGACCTTCTTTGCCTCTAATATTGTCCTGCAACAACAATATAGAGTTTATAAGTTCACTAAGTTCTCGGATTTGATTTATGTTTTACTTTTCGCTGAAAAACAGAACCAGATGTTGATGAAGAATCATCAAGCTTGACCTACTGGGGCAACTGTTGTGCCTGAAGCACACTATAACACCAACCAACACCTAAAATGCCAAAAGAGGCGTGGTAGGGGGGCCAGAAGCCATCCCACCAAGGTCAACAGAGTCAAGGCCCATCTAAGGGAGGAATCAAAGCCCAGAAGCATCCAAACCTTGCTCCTAAGGCCCCGAACTTCAAGAATAAGAGCAAAGCACCTGAAACCATGGACGCGGATATGTGTTATCGCTGTGGTTCAAAAGACCATTGGTCCCGTGTTTGTCGAGCTCCCAAGAAGGTTGTAGATGAATATCATTCTCGTCGTAAGAAGTTTGAATCAAACTTCATGCAAGTGGATGAACCGGAGACTCCTGACTTTCAAGTGGATACCACCCCTATGGAAGATTAGAATCTTAGACATAGACTTATTTTTTAGTTGAAATAAGACAATGGGGTCGAATTCCACTTAGTGACCGAACCCTTCATTTGTTTTTGGTTGATTTTTGAACAATTTTCCTTTATGATTGTATTATTTGTTGCTGATTTATTTTTTGGATATTAAGTTTTAGTTAATTACCATCCTTGAATAAATGAAATTATTTTGAATTGATATTTGTTTTTAAAAACTTTTATGCGTGTGACTGATTCAAATTAATTTGTCATTCTAGGTATCACTAATGGGAAAGTTAGTTGTCTGGCAGATAGTGCAACCACGCATACAGTTTTACATGAACGCATCTATTTTACTAACTTCATACCTAAGAATGCACCTCTAACAACCCTCTCAGGCCCATCCAACCTAATAGAAAGATACGGTAAGACACGTATAATGTTGTCCAATGGTACAATCTTGACCATTTCTGAGGCATTCTATTATCCACATTCCGGAAGAACGTTGTTGAGTTTCAAGGACATTAGAGATAATAATTACCACGCTGAAACCCGCGTAGAAAACGAAGTTAAATTTCTGTGCATAACTTCCTACGAATATGGCCAGAAGAGTATTTTAGAGAAGATAGAATGTACACCGAGTGGTCTATATACTAAGACCATACGCCCCATAGAATGCCACTATGTGGCCGGCCCTACTACTGGGATCGCGCATGAAATTACACTTTGGCATGATCGTTTGGGACATCCTGGATGAATAGCAATGCGACGTATCCTCAAATCTTCACACGAGCATCCACTAACCAAAAGTTTAGGTTCGATCCAAGGAATCGCATGTCAAACATGTTCGATGGGAAAGCTTATTACTAAGCCTTCTTATGACAAGATTCGTTTGAATCCTCCCATTTTTCTATAAAGGATTCAGGGGACATTTGTGGATCGATTCACCCTCATTGAGGACCATTTAGATACTTTATGGTTTTGGTTGACGCTTGCACACGTTGACCACACATGTGCTTGTTGTCCACAAGGAACGCTATATTCTCCAAATTGTTGGCTCAGGTTATCAAGCTTAGGGCTCACCACCCTGATTATCCGATCAAATCCATTCAATTAGATAATACTGGATAATTCACATCTAAAACTTTTGATGACTATTGCATGTCGGTTGGGGTTGAAGTTGAACATCATGTATCCCATGTTCACACCCAGAACGGCATGGCAAAGGCTTTCATTAAGCGCTTACAAATGATTGTTTGATCGTTGGTTATATGTACCAAGCTCCCGATCGCTGCTTGGGGCCATGCAATATTGCACGCAATAAAGTTGGCCTTCCTGAGGCCTGTTGCGACACAACCATTTAGTGCCCTTTAGTTAGTCACCGGATACGAACCCGACATATCGCATTTGCGCGTTTTTTATTGTGCGGTATATGTGTCAATCTCGCCGTCCTTACGTACTAAAATGAGGCCTCAACGAAGGATGTGAATCTATGTCGGATATGATTCTCCTTCGAATATTCGTTACTTAGAACCTTTGACAGACGATATGTTTACCGTTTGTTTCATGGATTGTCACTTCTATGAGACAGTCTTCCTGTCGTTAGGAGGAGATAAAAACGTCAACGTTCCTGAAGAACGACGCTAATTATCGTGGATGACTCACACTTTGTCTCATTTAGATCCCCACACCGCTCAGTATGAAACTGAAGTGCAGTGTATATTAGATCTCCAGAGCATAACTCAGAGTATGCCAGATGCTTTCACCGATCTAGCGCGCGTGACAAGATCACATATTCCAGCTGCGAATACGCCTGCAAAGATGGATGTACCAAATGTACGACCGACTTCCCTCTTTAAGGCCCAAGATGCCAATTCTGGTGATCCATGTAATTAGCGGCTAGCCAATCATCTTCCTCTACACAAAAACGTGGCAGACCCCTTGGTTCAAAGGATTCACACCCCCGAAAGAGGAAACCCACGACACAAGGTCTTAAAGAGCCTATCGTGAATCCGACTATCTCTTACTCATTTTATCCAACTCATGAGGAAATTCTAGATTATGGAAGCGTTATTTAAGAGACAAATCCTCCTCCCGAGAATCGTGAGATTTCGGTCTATTATGCTAGCTTAGATGATGTGTGGCGTAGAAATGAGATGATTGTCGACGGTGCATTAGCATATGCAGTAGCTACTGAGATCATGTTGAGCGATGACAGTGAACCATGTCCGTTGATGAATGTCGACGTAGAACTGATTTGTAAAACTGGAAACAAGCAATCCAAGTTGAACTTGATTCGTTTGCGAAACGTAAGGTGTTTGGACCTGTAGCTCCTACTCCTCCACGTGTGAAGCTCGTTGGCTATAAGTGGGTTTTCGTTCAGAAGCGTAATAAGAAGAACGAAATTGTACGTTACAAAGCTCGTTTTGTTGCACAAGGCTTCTCACAACGTCCCGGGATTGACTATGACAAAACTTACTCCCCCGTTATGGATGTGATTACTTTTCGTTACCCTATCAGTTTGGTAGTTTCTGAAAAACTAGATATGCAGTTGATGTACGTAATAACCGCATATCTCTATGAGGATCTTGATACGGAAATCTATATGAAAGTTCCCAAATGACTTACATTGACTGGTTCAAATATTTCCAAACCCCGGAACACGCTCTCAATTCGGTTGAGGCGTTCACTCTACGGTTTGAAACAATCTAGAAGAATATGGTATAACCGCCTGAGTGAGTATTTGACTAGTCAGGGATATATGAACAACGAACTATGCCCTTGTGTGTTCATTAAGAAGTCACATTCCTGATTTGCGATTGTTGTAGTATATGTCGATGACATAAATCTTATCAGAACTCCTGAAGAGCTCGTGAGAACTGCCGTGCACCTGAAGTCAGAATTTAAGATGAAAAGTCTAGGTAAGACTTGATACTGTCTCAGTCTCGAGATAGAGCATTGGTCGAATGGAATCCTTGTACATCAATTGAACTACACCCATAAGGTGTTGCGCAATTTTAATGAGGATAAAGTGAAGCCTTCGAGTACTCCTATGGTCGTTCGATCGCCAGATGCAAAACGAGATCCTTTCCGTCTGAAGGAAGATGATGAAGAGATTTTGGAGCCTAAAGTTCCTTATCTAAGTGCGATAGGCGCTTTATTGTACTTAGCTCAATGCACTAGACCTGACATCTCTTTCGCTGTTAATCTTTTGGCAAGATACAGTAACGCATCTACACGCAAACACTAGACTGGCGTAAAAAACATATTCCGTTACCTTAAAGGTACTATGGATTTGGGCTTGTTCTATCCTTACGAATCCTCGAATGGTGCCGCACCCTATGCTCCTCGAGTTGATTTTCGCCTTGTTAGTTATGTCGACGCAGGATACTTGTCTGATTTGCACAAGGCGCGTTCTCAAAAGGGTTATGTCTTTACCGTTGGAGGCACCACAATATCTTGGAGGTCAACTACAGTAGTGGGCCATATTCGAAGCTCCTGCGATCTTTATCCCGTCGTTGGTGTCCCAACAACGATCTTTGAAGACAACGCAGCATGCATCGAATAGCTCAAGAAGGGTTACATCAAATAAGACAACACCAAGCACATTGGGCCGAAGTTTTTCTTTTCACATCAACAACAAGAGCATCAGAAGATTGAAGTCATGCAAATTTGTTCACAAGACAATCTAGCCGACCTCTTCACTAAATCACTGCCGAAGACGACGTTTCAGAAGCTTGTTCATGGAATTGGTATGCGTAAACTTTCTGAGTTGTAACTTTACTATTTCTCTTTGGAATTATGTCAAACTCAGGGGGAGTATCCTGTAGACACTTGCATGATCTTAATGTACTCTTTTTCCCTACAATTAGGAGCATTTTCCCACTGGGTTTTGCTACCTAACTAGGTTTTAACGAGGCACCCACCTTGGGCTGGTCATATCCCTGATGACGTCCCGTAGACGTTTCCTTTGACTTTGCATTTCTCATATATTTTTCCTTATACTATGGATTTTGTCCCTCCCCGGGTTTTTGCCATAGCCTTAGGGTTTTTTTGTGAGACTTACCACTTATGCAAGTTCCTACCTTATTGAGAATAAACGTTGTTCCTTAGAATCAGTGCCGACGAGTCAACTTCCTCAACTTCTGCATGATGCTAAATCTACCTTGAGTATTTACACACTCAAGGGGGAGTGTTGTAAACATTCCTAGTTTAAGTGTGATTATGTAAATCCTAGATTAGATTTGATTCTAGTTATCATTTCCTATTGTATCTTGTATTCCTTGGGGATGAAGGAATATCTTCTCTCATTTTACTACTATAAATAAAAGCACAATGTAGGAGGAATAACAACACACATTCCCCTATAATTCTACAAACACATCTCTCTCTCTCTCTCCTCCTTGCCGCCGGCCCTCTTAAACTTTGTCAGATAAAATAAACCACACCAGTTTAACTTATTGTGGTGAATATTGTTAATTTTTTGGTCACTTTCTGATGTTAACATGCATATTGTATGTTTTCCAGATTTTACAACAAAATTTCCGCTACTCTTGGATTTGATGTTTGAGTTGGAGATTATGATTAATTAATTTATAAGTTATGGTTTAGAATTCTGTAAAAGGGACAAAAATTTGTGTGGGACTTTGCTTATCTCTAAACTTTGTTGAGTGACACTACAATTCAATCTAAACTCGCCACATGGCAATTTTTAAATATAATCTTTTATAATTTTTATATTTAAAACTCTAATAATGTTGTGGTCTATTTTTATCTGACAAAGGAATAGGGCTGGCGGCAGAGGGAGAGGGAAGAGAGATGTGTGTTTGTAGAATTGTAGGGGAATGTGTGTTGTTATCCCTCCTACATTGTGCCTTTATTTATAGTAGTAAAGGGAGAGAAGATATTCCTTCTTCTCCAAGTGATACAAGTTGTAATAGGAAAGGATAACTAGAATCAAATCTAATCTAGGATTTACACAATCATACTTAAACTAGGAACACTCCCCCTTGAGTGTGTAAATACTCAAGGTAGATTCAGCATCATGCAGAAGTTGAGGAAGTCGACTCGTTGGCACTGATTCCAAGGAACAACGTTTATTCTCAATAAGGTATGAACTTGCATAAGTAGTAAGTCTCACTAAAAAAAACCCTAAGGCTATGGCAAAAACCCGAGTAGGGACAAAATCCATAGTCTAAGGAAAAATGTATGAGAAATGCAAAGTCAAAATAAACATCTACAGGACGTCATCAGGGATATGACCAGCCCAAGGTGGGTGCCTCGTTAAAACCTAGTTAGGTAGCAAAAACCCATTGGGAAAAATGCTCCTAATCGTAGGGAAAAAGAGTACATTAAGATCAAGCAAGTATCTACAGGATACTCCCCCTGAGTTTGACATAATTCCAAAGAGAAATAGCAAAGTTACAACTCAGAAAGTTTACGCATACCGATTCCATGAACAAGCTTCTGAAACGTCGCCTTCGGCAGTGATTTGGTGAAGAGGTCAGCCAGATTGTCTTGTGAACGGATTTGTGTGACTTCAATCTTCTGATGCTCTTATTGTTGATGTGTAAAGAAAAACTTCGGCACAACGTGCTTGGTGTTGTCTCATTTGATGTAACCCTTCTTGAGTTATTCGATGCATGCTACGTTGTCTTCAAAGATCGTTGTTGGGATACCAACGACGGGATAAAGATCGCAGGAGCTTCGAATATGGCCTACTACTGTAGTTGACCTCCAAGAGATTGCGGTGCCTCCAACGGTAAAGACATAACCCGTTTGAGAACACGCCTTGTGCGGATCAGACAAGTATCCTGCGTCGGCATAACTAACAAGGCTAAAATCAACTCGAGGAGCATAGGGTACGGCACCATTCGAGGATTCGTAGAGATAGATGCAAGTTGCGTTGTCCTAAAAAATCGTCGTCGGGGCATTAACGGCGGGATGAAGATCGCAGAAGCTTCGAATATGGCCCACTACTACTCTCAACCAAAAGCATTCCCGAGTTGCTTCATGTAAGGCGAGAATTTCAGCATGGTTAGACGAAGTGGCAACTAAGGTCTGTTTAGTTGACCTCCAAGAGATTGCGGTGCCTCCAACGGTAAAGACATAACCCGTTTGAGAATGCGCCTTGTGCGGATCGGATAAGTATCCAGTGTCGGCATAACCAACAAGGCGAGAATCAACCCGATGAGCATAGGGTGTGGCATCACTCGAGGATTCGTAGGGATAGAACAAGCCCAAATCCGTAGTACCCTTAAGGTAACAGAAGATGTATTTCACGCCAGTCTAGTGTCTGCGTGTTGGTGCATTGCTGTATCTTGCCAAAAGATTAACAGCGAATGAGATGTCGGGTCTAGTGCATTGAGCTAAGTACAATAAAGCGCCTATCGCACTTAGATAAGGAACTTCAGGCTCGAAAATCTCTTCATCATCCTCATTCGGACAGAAGGGATCTCGTTTTGCATCTAGCGTACAAACGACCATAGGAATACTCGAAGACTTCGCTTTATCCTCATTAAAACGGCGCAACACCTTCTGGGTGTAGTTCGATTGATGTACTAGGATTCCATCCAAACAATGCTCTATCTCGAGACCGAGACAGTATCGAGTCTTACCTAGATCTTTCATCTCAAATTCCGACTTCAGGTGCGAAACAGTTCTTGCGAGCTCTTCAGGAGTTCCGATGAGATTCATGTCATCGACATATACTACAACAATCGCAAATCCGGAGTGTGACTTCTTAATGAACACACAAGGGCATAGTTTGTTGTTCACATATCCCTAACTAGTCAAATACTCACTTAGATGGTTATACCACATTCTTCCAGATTGTTTCAAACCGTAGAGTGAACGCCTCAGCCGAATTAAGAGCGTGTTCCGGGGTTTGGAAATATTTGAACCAGTCAATGTAAGTCCTTCGGGAACTTTCATATAAATTTCCGTATCAAGATCCTCATAGAGATACACGGTTACTACGTCCATCAGCTGCATATCCAGTTTTTCGGAAACTACCAAACTGATAAGGTAGCGAAAAGTAATCACATCCATAACGGGTGAGTAAGTTTCATCATAGTCAATCCCGGGGCGTTGCGATTAACCTTGTGCTACAAGAAGAGCTTTGTAACGCATAATCTCGTTCTTCTCATTACGCTTCCGAAAGAAAACCCACTTGTAGCCAACGGGCTTCACATGTGGAGGAGTAGGAACTACAGGTCCAAACACCTTACGTTTCGCAAGTGAATCGAGTTCGACTTGGATTGCTTGTTTCCAGTTTGACCAATCAGCTCTACGTCGACATTCATCAACGGAACACGGTTCAATGTCATCGCTCAACATGATCTCAGTAGCTACTGCAAATGCTAATGCATCGTCGACAATTATCTCATTTCTACTCCACACATCATCTAAGCTAGCATAATAGACCGAAATCTCATGATTCTCGGGAGGAGGATTCGTCTCTTCAATGACGCTTCCGTAATCTAGAATTTCCTCATGAGTTGGGTAGAATGAGTAAGAGATAGTCGGATTCACGGTAGGCTCTTCAGGACCTTGTGTCGTGGTTTTCCTCTTCTAGGGGTGTGAATCCTTTGAACCAAGGGGTCTGCCACGCTTTTGTGTAGGGGCAGATGATTGGCTAGCCGCTAATGTACGTGGATCACCAGAATTGGCGTCCCGGGCTTCCAGAATGGCAGTCCGTCGTACATTTGGTATATTCATCTTTGCAGGCGTATTCGCAGTTGGAATATGTGATCTTGTCACGCGCGCTAGATCGGTGAAAGCAACTGGCATGCTCTGAGCTATGCTCTGGAGATCTAATATGCGATGCACTTCAGCTTCAGACTGAGCGGTGCGGGGATCTAAATGAGACAAAGTGGGAGTTGTCCACGATAATTCACGTCGTTCATTAGGAACGTTGACGTTCTTATCTCCCCCTAAAGACGAGAATATTATCTCATAGAAGTGACAATCCGTGAAACGAGCGGTAAACAGATCGCCTGTCAAAGGTTCTAAGTAACGAATAATCGAAGGAGAATCATATTCGACATAGATTCCCATCCTTCGCTGATGCCCCATTTTTGTACGTAAGGGCGACGAGATCGGCACATATACCGCACAACCAAAAACGCGCAGATGCGATATGTCGGGTTCGCATCAGGTGACCAACTGAAGGGCACTAAATGGTTGTGTCGCAACAGGCCTCAGGCGGACCAACTTTGCTGCGTGTAATATTGCATGGCCCTAAGCAGCGATCGGGAGCTTGGTACGTATGACCAACGATCGAGCAATCATTTGTAAGCGCTTAATGAAAGCCTCTGCCAGGCCGTTCTGGGTATGACCATGGGGTACTGGATGTTCAACTTCAACCCCAACAGACATGCAATAGTCATCAAAAGTTTTAGATGTGAATTCTCTAGCATTATCCAATCGAATATATTTGATCGGATAATCAGGGTGGTGAGCCCTGAGCTTGATAACCTGAGCCAACAGTTTGGAGAATGCAGCGTTCCTTGTGGACAACAAGCACACGTGTGACCAACGTGTGGAAGCCTCAACCAAAACTATAAAATAGCTAAATGGTCCGCATGGAGGTTGAATCGGTCCACAAATGTCCCCATGAATCCGTTGTAGAAAAATGGGAAGATTCGAACGAATCTTGTCATAAGAAGGCTTAGTAATAAGCTTTCCCATAGAACATGTTTGACATGCGATTTCATGGATCGAACCTAAGCTTCGGGTTAGTGGATGCCCGTGTGAAGATTTGAGGATACGGCACATCGCTATTCTTCTAGGATGTCCCAAACGATCATGCCAAAGTGTAATTTTGTGCACGGTCCATGTGGTAGGGCCAGCCACATAGTGGCATTTTATGGGGCGTATGGTCGTAGTATACAGACCACTCGGGATACGCTTCATCTTCTCTAGAATACGCTTCTGGCCATATTCATAGGAAGTTATGCACATAATTTCAACTCTGTTTTCTACGTGGGTTTCAGCGTGGTAATTGTTATCTCTAATGTCCTTGAAACTGAGTAACGTTCTTCCGGAACGTGGAGAATAGAGTGCATCAACAATGGTCAAGATTGTACCATTGAACAACATTATACGTGCCTTACCGTATTCTTCTATCAGGTTGGATGGGCCTGAGAGGGTTGTCAGATGTGCATTCTTAGGTATGAAGTTAGTAAAATAGATGCGTTCACGCAAAATAGTGTGTGTGGTTGCACTATCTGCCAGACAACTAACTTTCCCACTAGTCATACCTAGAATGAAAAATTAATTTGAATCGGTCACATGCATAAAACTTTATAAAAACAAGTATCAATTCAAAATAATTTCATTTATTCAAGGATTAAAACTTAATATCCAAAACAAATCGCCAACTAATAATCCAAAACATAAAGGAAAATTGTTCAAAATCAACCAAAAACAAGGGGGGTTCGGCCACTAGGTGGAATTCGGCCCTAATTGTCTTATTTTAACTAAAAAATAAGTCTATGTCTAAGATTCTAATCTTCCATATGAGTGGTATCCTCCTGAAAATCAGAAACCTCCATTTTTGTAGTCTCCGGTTCTTCCACTTGCATGAAGTTTGATTCAAACTTCTTACGACGAGAATGATATTCATCTACAACCTTCTTAGGAGCTCAGCAAACACGAGACTAATGGTCATTTGAACCACAGCGATAACACATATCGTCATTCATGGTTTTGGGTGCTTTGCCCTTATTCTTGAAGTTCGGGGCCTTGGGAGCAAGGTTTGGGCGCTGCTGGGCTTTGTTTCCTCATTTGGGTGGGCTTTGGCTCTGTTGACCTTGGTGGGATGGCTTTTGGCCACCCCTTCCATGCCTCTTTTGGCGTTTTGGGTGCTGATTAGTGCTATAATGTGCTTCAGGCACAACAGTAGCCCCAGTAGGTCGAGCTTGATGATTCTTCATCAACAGCTGGTTCTGTTTTTCAGCAAGAAGTAAAACAAAGATCAAATCCGAGAACTTGGTGAACTTCTGAGCTCTATATTGTTGCTGCAGGACAATATTAGAAGCAGAGAATGTCAAGTAGGTCTTCTCCAGGAGATCCTCTTCAGTCAAATTGTCATTGCAAAACTTGAGAAGTGATCGGATTCAACAAACTTCAGAATTATATTCATTCACAGACTTAAAGTCTTGGAAGCGCAAATGCTGCCAGTCGTGTCTTGCTTCAGGCAAGAATATGTCATTTTGGTGATCGAAACGATCAGCCAAATCGACCCATAATGCACGTGGATCCTCCTCAGCAAGGTACTCAGTTTGCAGAGCGTCATGGATATGTCTTCGGATGAAGATCATAGCAGTGGCTTTTTCAGCTTCGCCAACAGGTTCATATGTTGCTTCTACAATAGCAGGACACAAGTTCTTTACAGTGAGGTGGAGCTTCACATCTTGAACCCACTTGAGGTAATTCCTTCCAAAGACCTCTAAAGCGGTGAAGTCGAGTTTGTTCAAATTCGACATGTTCCTATCACAAAATAGATGGACAAGACGTGGTTAGTGTAATGGAGAAAAAATAAATCCATTCACATAGGAGTAGAACATACAGGTTCTAATAGACAAGTATTGGTTTAATTTTGCATGAAAAACTTCGGGTTTTCATGGGTGATATGTTTAAGTGAAAACTTCAAGTTTTCAAACAAGGCATATTTATAAGAAACTTCACGTTTCAAAGTAATTATGAACTTCAGGTTCATATATTCCTGCAGGCAAACGCAAATATATATGTAAACAAATATGCAACAAGTATATGCAAGAAATATAACTTTTAGGTGTATAATTATAATTGAATGAATTTATTTATTTGGACTTCGGGCCAAAATAAAATGTGGGGTAAAAATATAAAACCCATTAGGTCTAAACTAATTTAGACGAATAAAATTCGGTACCAAAAAAAATAAGTCCACGGGGTGGCTTAATAAAATGGGTGTCGTGTGACCTAGGCCCAAAAGTGGGCTAGGGTCTCGGGTGTAGGCTGCAGGCCTACAGGGAGAGAGCTGGGCTGCTAAAGGCAGACCCAAAAACAAATTTTTTTTTTTTTTTCGCGGGCCGCTTCAGGCTGGCCCAAAAGAAAGTGTTTTTTTTTTCTCTTGCTCGCACGGGCCGAGGAACAGGAGCCCACTAGGGCTCGGGTTGCAGGGAACCAGGACACCCCAGCGGTGCTGGGTGTCAGAATTGAACCGGGGTAACGCCGGCGTCGCTTCAGGCGACTGTCCTCGGGGGTTTAAAGCATGTGGGTTCGACTGGGAACCCTAGTTGTAGACGGAAACCTTTGGTTTCGACGTCGAGGGTCCGAGAACTGTCGGGATTCAAAGAACCCGTCGGTGTTCATCTAGTTTCTGGAAAAAACCCATCGTTTTTGACAATGGCGAGGTCCCAATCACAGCTGCAGGTGTGAATGCCCAAGAATAATGGCGATGAAGCCGTGGCCGTCTTCGGGCGGCACAGTGGGTTAGGGTTTGATGCCAGAGGCATCGTTTCAGATTGGAGCAAGGGTTTTGCTCCGGTGCTTCGCATCCTATAGTGGGCTCGCGTGAGCCCAGTTATGTCGGGGTCACGGGGAAGAAACCCTAGTTTTCTTGAATTTCAAATTTTTTTTTTTTCAATTCAAATATAACTCAATGATATGCATATATAATTCAATGAATCACATATTTACTTTGATGCAGATGCAAATAATAGTTTCAATGCATGTACATATGTAAGATTCAATTCATGACAAATATCAAATTCACATAATTGCAGCAATTTTGGTTATGAGACATACACAATTTATGTAGAATCTAAAATACGTTAAACGTAAAGTTGGGTCATGCATCATGGTGAATGTTCATGCTATCAGGGCTTGCAAAATATCGAGTTAAAAGCCGTTGTTTTGAAAGAACCTGATTGCGTGATGATATGGATGAACTGATTTGATGCAGAAAAAAAATTCTCCAACGTCAGATTCCTAAGTGCAGCGGTAGGAACGTGCTGATAACGTGTTGTGGCCTATTTTTATCTGACAAAGGAATAGGGCCGGCGGCAGAGGGAGAGGGAAGAGAGATGTGTGTTTGTAGAATTGTAGGGGAATGTGTGTTGTTGTCCCTCCTACATTGTGCCTTTATTTATAGTAGTAAAGGGAGAGAAGATATTCCTTGTTCTCCAAGTAATACAAGTTGTAATAGGAAAGGATAACTAGAATCAAATTTAATGTAGGATTTACACAATCATACTTAAACTAGGAATGTTCACAATAAATAATTAATTTTCCTACTAATTTACTATATACACTATGAGATTATCTAATGGTTCATTTTTTTTTCCACTTCTCTCTCTCATTTTCCTTCGTAAATTTTCTCTACCATCTTCTACCCCACTCTGTGCTTTTCCTTTCTTCATAAGAATATGGGGGAAAATATTCAGACATTAAAATTTCTTCCCAAATTTTTTCTACCGTCTTCTTCCACACAATGTATCTTTCCCTTCTTCATAAGAATATGGAAAAACAAATTAAGACAATAAAAAGTTTTCCCCAAATTTTATCTACCATCTTTGTCCCCACTCTGTGATTTTGCAGGCGTTGTTAGTTTGATTTTTCTCTGCTAGATCTGCTTGACTTTTCTTATGTGCACGCAACCTCCATTAAAATTTATATCTAAGGGATTTTCACCTCTAAAATAAAAACCCCAATTCCTCTAATTTAAATAAAAAATTTCCATTTTAAACTAACATGAAAGTTTAAAGGTGCCGTTCGGCATTCTTCTTACTGTTCAATGCTGCACTCTCATCAAAGGATCTATATAAAATATATCAGCAAATTTATTTATGTTTATTATTTGAGAATATATGCGACGTCCTGGGCAATGAAATGTTGCTCATAACTGAAAAAATGAACAGAGGAAAAAAATAGACTATTAGATTAATCTCATGTTGTATATTAATTAGTAGGAAAAGTAATTATGAGAGTTTAAAATATAAAAATCATAAAAGATTAAATTTAAGACTTGTCATGTTGTGAGTTTTGATTGAATTGTAATGTCACTCAGCAAAGTTCAATAATAAGAAAAGTCTCACACAAGTTTTTTTTTTCCTCGAGAGGTAAAAAGAATATATGAAAAATGTGCATGTGCGAGTGTTAGCAGTTGATTGATTGTCAATGTGATAAACAAAACGCATAAGAAATATTATCACATTACGTGTGTGACTATTAACCGTTGACGGAAATATGTCTCACAACCCACAAACGGCTGATTGTTTCGCGCGCACAAGCGGAAAACAAACTGTTGAGACCACAGCTCAGAAGACAATGGCCACAAACTGTTGAGACCACAGCTCAGAAGACAATGGCGTTTGGATTTCTTATTCACAAAAACGAAAAGGAAAACAAGGGTGCTAGTCGTAAGAACCGAGTGATGTCGCTATCATATGCTTAGTTGGGCTGGTAACTACGCAAACCCGTCCCAACCTGGGGGCTGTTTCTCCAAAAACCCGGTGGAACCGCCGCTTGTATTTCAATATATATCCCAAATATCAAGGTTGCCTCACACCTTATATAAATCCGTGTACGTACACACACCTCTCTTTACACCAAACAAACCTACTTTATCTCCCAGCTAGACCCACTTATTACCACAACTTAAGCTAACCTTTCAACTGAAAGAAAAAGAAATAGAAGAAATACGAGATCCTATGTTCAATCTAAAAGACTACTTCCTGTTCAAGCATCTCTGCTATGTCCAATAAGATGATGAGAAGTAAAAATGAGCCGGATGAATCATTGAAAAAAGTTATGTATTTGAGTTGTTGGAGTCCCATTGACACATGTACGTATTACTTACATATATATTTTCCTTTCTGGGTTCATTTGTATTGGTTTAAAGAACCAATGATAAGTGTAAACTGTGAAAATCTAATGCCACTTAATTCACATTTCTCTTGAATTTATTGTCCACTGCAAACAAAATCTAAGTAGACATTTGAATATTAAGGAAATGCCCCCTTCTATTGCTTACTTTTTATTCCAACAATAATAGATATTCCAATTTTTTTCTATGATGTGGGATTCATGAGATTATGTTATCATGTAGGACCCATGTAAGATTTATTTTCTGTAAGAGAGTGAGTGCAACGGCATGGGAAAATAGCTAGTACGCGCAATATTACTCTTCATAAAAGATTAAACGAATTTAGGTTAACATCTTTTTATGATTGAGTTTCCTTGAGAATTTTAGAAAGAATCATAATCATTGAATTTTATTGAATATTTGTAAGTGTCTCTATTTAATGTTTCTTTTTCTTTTTTAAGTAATTGTTCGTAAGTACTACATTTATAAAATAACATCTATCTAGCGGGGAAAAAATGAATGTCACATATTACCCCTACTTTTTTAGGTGCCAAATGAAAACATTTTTGACCTTATTGTTAATTGCAAACTAAATATATGTCATAGTTAAGGGTTACACAAGACATATCATGGTGGAGGCGAAATTTGTTTTCGTGACATGTTATTGTTGATAATTGCAAGTGTACAATATCGTCCAAGTAATATAGTGATAAGTAGAGTGACGTTCAAACAAGGATCAAATTAACCTAAATTTACTATTGAGATTAACTTCAAACTAAACTTAAATAAAAGAAGGATTACGTTGACAAATTCAAATATGCAAAGAAACGAAACGAAAGTAAAAATAACAATTAATCGAACACAAAGTAAAAGTGAATGAATTGTAAAAGATTAATATATGGAAGCACTAGGACATCAAGTTCCTCATTCTCAATCCTATCTAATCTCGTTATTCATATTAACATCAAATTATTCTCATGTTGCTAGCAACTATCCCTTGATTCGTCAATATTTCCTGTCATAATATACTAATTGTGTTTCTAACTATCTACCCATGCTATGTCTAGCAACAGATATTGATAATCGAAACCCTTTACGCTATTGGATAATTGCACAAAGCTACACAAATCATAATCAGTATGTCTACTCAATTATGTAATTCATGGTAATTGTTATGAGCAGCATCTACTAAATTCAACCTGTCAGTCACAATTTAGTTCTTCACACAAATAATGGCAAGTTATTTGATAACGACAAAGCACAATAACAATTACTCAACATGGAAAATAACTGAGATTAATATGAAATAACAAGAATTATATGTTCATGATAAGAGTACACCCTAGTCCTAGCAAAAGGACTTAGTTCATGATTAAACTAATGACAAATATGGATGAATTCGATGACATAAAAGAAACCCAAAACTCCAATTTTGTATTCGTGTGCGTGTACGCCCAGGAAATCTGTGACCTTCTCTCCTTGCGGCACACCCCGATTTTGCTCTCTATTCTCCTCTTTTTTCTTGCGGCGCTACGCTCTCCCCCTTTTATATTTTCCACTAGTCTGCCTTTCTTTAAAATCCCCCACCTCTTCTTTTATTTTTGCCGCAACACCCTTGGGCTATCTTGCATAAGTCCATTCCAATGGGCCAACTAATTAAAGCTTTGACCGGTCCAACTTCCTAATTTGTCTCTTATTTTTCCACCCAAAATAATACCACAGTCTAACTTGGCAATCGTCAGGTTTTCTTGTATTTAAGCGTTTAATCTCATCTGTTGTTCTCAAAACCGTAGTTCCTACAAAATATACACAAAGTGCAATAAACTCAACAATTTAATACATGATCATGACTACATAAAAGACAAGAAGGGTACAAAATATGTGTAAAATATCATCCTAACACATGTCAATCAACTAGCCTATCGAGTGATTGGTCATTGTTTTGGTGACAAATGTAATTGTAATTACATGTTAGTCACACTTTCGGTTTAATATTTTGATATCGGTATATCTTGAAAAAAAAAAATTAATATCGATCATTTGAGAACTTTAGAGGTTTTAGCATGTATTCCCTAGGATATTTGGGTAAAATCCTTATAAAGCAAGAATTATGAACTTTAAATCCTTATAAATTTCATTGAAGGGTAATGTTTCCTGCATAGTAATATTTTTTATGTCTTTCAATCTTCATTCGATTTATTCAATCCAAGAGTTAGTATTAAGCATGCGTCCCACGTTTAACAAAATTTGTTGCCAAAAATTAATTGTGACTCAATTACGATTTGGTAGCTAGATTCAAAAAGGAAAAAAAAAAAAAAACCTTTGGTAATGCTTTGTTGAGAATGAACTCCGTCATAGTAAGTAATCTATCTTATTTTGTCTTAGCGTAGATATATACTTTCAAGTATGAATACTTTATATAAGAAAGTATTAATTCCTAACAAATATTTTATAGAAGAAACATACATGTAAGAAGTTTAAGAAGTTTTCTTTAATATATATTAAGGAATTCCTTATGTAAGGAAACCAATCACGCCAAATTGATCAGTTAATGGATTGATTAAGCTTAGTTTGATGCATAAATAAAACCAACTTGAGCTGAGCCTTTATCTTTCATGATATTTTTTTGTCAAACCTTTATCTTTCATGATTGAAGTGTGGTTTCAATTTAAATCTATCCAAACCGGCTTAAATCCAAATCGAACCAAAATGTTTCGAAATTAAACCGAACCACAACGTCATGCATCTTACACTTATTCCTAGTTTATTTACAAAAATAGAGGACGGCTTTTTTTTGGAGTATTTCTTAAACGTCAAAAAGCTTTCATCGAGTCTGATGTCAATAGGCGATTGCCTAATTAAACTAGAGATACTTAATGATAAGGTTGTTTTCTAAACCACGTGTTAAAACATTATAAAAACCAGAGAATAGCAGCTGATTTAGAAAACCAGCACCACAAATCTGGGAGCTACATAAACCTGGATTTCCAATTCGGTCACAGTTTTCAACAATCCCACTCAGAGTTCTTCCCCATATATACATACATACACGTTGACATGCTTTTCTCAGCAACAAGAAAAAAAAAATCGTACTCCCTTTATTTGTTGAGTGATCAATCTTCCCACCTTACAAAAACAATCATATCTTTATATCTTTTTTTCTTTCTGCTCTGCGATTTTGATAAAATTAGGAAAAGAAGAAGAGAGAGAGAGAGAGAGAGAGAGATGGGAGGTGAAAGGCAGGCGTGCAAGTTTGAGATGGCGTTGAAGTCCATGCAGCGCAAGATGGATGCTTCGGCTACGGCAGATCACTCATCAGCTGCTGCCAATGAGGCCAAAACCGGTTGGCGCAATATTACTGCTGCTAGGGCTGCGAGTCCGCCAAATACGATGGCCCTTGAGGATAAGAGAAGAAGAGAGAAGGTTGAAAATCTTATTCACTTAATCTGCTGGGGACCCAACTAAAAATTAGATCATCCTTGTATCATTTTCTGTTAAGATGATGAGGGGTTAGATATTTGTGGCAAATTCCTTTAAAAATTTTGTTGTGATAGAAATGGTGGCTAGGCCTATAACTTGCAAACAGTTTGTGGAAGAGATGATATGTATAAATATAAACAAGAACTATTTTACAAATTCTGGTTTATTTTTTAGTTGATGTATATAAGTCACGAGGCCTCCTTCTTTTTATGAAGGACTCTCCCGTGGTGTTATTTTTATTTTTTGTTGAACAAACAATATTATCTACATTAAGGAGGTAGAGGGATGGGCTAAGCCTCATAATGAGTTAGTAATAATGTGGTTTAAATTCACTTTGGGCGAGAATCGAATGTAAGACCTCTCACTTACCAGTAAAGAGGAATACCACTAGACTGTAGTACTAAGTGGCAACGGGGTGATATTATTTCACCTAAATTATAACACCAGGTATTTTTCTTTACTTAAATTATACACGTAAAATGATATATGTAATAAGTTTTCTTGATACATAAACACAAAAATATCTCCTTTTCATGAACTTCTAGTAGTAAGACTTGTATGTATTTTAATCTTACTTATTCAATTTGCTCATTGAACTATTGAAGAGAAGAACCCCCTTGCACAATTAGTGTCCCTTCTTCAGTTCTAACTAGGAGATCTTATATCCTTATAAGATTAAATTATGTGTCCCTTCTTCAGTTCTAACTAGAAGATCTTATATCCTTATAAGATTAAATTATGTGCATAATTTTTCTTTGTTGTAATCGCATAATATTTATCTTCTCGTTATGGAAAGAATGCTTCCTTTTTCTTGTTGTGGTACCATGGAGATTGAGCCCATGATTTGGGATTTGAGATATATGATTTATTTATTAAATTATTTTATTACAAACAATATTCAACACTAATTTACAAGAAGAGAAGGTGGTTGAACTCAAATTGCAAGTTTGCAAAGGACTAAAGAGGAAGGCCCGAAGGCAACCCACCAGTCTTCGAGATCCATGGTTCAGAACTTGAAGTTTAATCTAAACTACATTAATAAAACTATATTTGTCAATCAAAAGAGGGTAAAAATATAATTTTGTCTTCTACCACAAAACAAAATCATGGGCAGTAAAGTTAATTCACTCAAACTAAATTTTACAGTTTTTTTTTTTCCAAAATCTTACCTAAGGGTGATCCTAACATCCTCTAATTTTAAAAAATAAAATATAAAAAAGAAAACTCCTCTCTCTAATTCACATTCCATTTTTTCTCCCTTTCTCCTTCCCATTTTAAAATTAAAATTAAAATTATTTTCACACACAAAGTATGGGGCATATGCTAGCAGGTATTTAGTGGTTCTATGTACATCCAAGTTCCGTTTCTGGACACCTAAAACAATTTAATAAAGTTCTAAAAACACCCTTCTTTTACTTTTTATAAATTTATTTTTCTATGGACCCATCCTAAAACTATACAAGGCCCTTGCTATTTATAAGAGTAAACGTGAAAAAAATATCATTAAACCTTAGTACTGGTGTTGAAGTTGGGTACGAGTTTAAGGTCGGAGTTTATGCTTTTGGGCTCATCTAGTGTGGCTAAGATCCAAGGCCTGAAGATTGTTGGATTTGGATCATGATCTAGGGTTCGATGAGGCCCTAGAAAAGAAGCGTCATTATATATACACCTAATCAATTCCTAACCACCACACTAAATACTCTGCACACCTTAGCCAACTAATCTTGTAAATGCAATTAAAAAATCCACACCTAATTTCCCCCATTTTCATACCATCATTAAGTACCCATACCCACCTCAACCCAATTAATTAATAATTCCCATTGCCTTTTCGCTTACGTTAATTAATTCCTTCAAGTTGATAAGACTCAACTGGTTTGCCCGTTACCGTGGGAACTTGTATTAGCCTTTTTTTTTTTTATTGGAAACAACTTGTATTAGCATTTAGATTCGAACAAACTTTCATGTTTGGCTACTTGAAGAGAGATCAATTTTTAAATCACTTTATGATCGATTTACAAAATTTTATGTTTAAAATCAAAACTATTAATATTGTAAATTATTATGTAAAGATTATCTTTGTAAAAAATGAATTAAAATAAAAGTCATTAAATGTAACAAATAGATGGACGGTTCATTATACTTTTACCGACTTCGTTCGTGTGTTTTTATACACTAAAGCAATCTCATATTTCATTAATTTTTTACGAAGATTTATAAAATCAATTATTCCAATCATAGACATGAAATTTTGCAAAATGGCTCTTGTTTTATGAATTACTCGTCGTGGTTTGAGCAGCTTCTTTAGTTAATCACAAAATTTTAGTATTTATTTATTTTTATTAACGTTTGTTTTCTTTTGTGAGTACTTAGCGTTTGTTTTCTTCACAAGGTTTCTTCTAAGAAATATCTACAAATGTTTTGTGAAATGCAACAATTATTAATTTACTTTGCTTGCAAGTACTAATAAATAAAATTACCAAAAAAGTTTGATATCTCTGTCTTTTTCTAATACTTACGTAGGGGAGTAGGCTAAACATAATCAAGATAATTTGATTCGAATTTGTCTTTGGTGAGAAAGACGAAATCGAACCAAATAACTCTTACTTACAGGTGAAGACTAGAAAAGAGTATCACTAGACGAGAGTACTAAGTTGCTTAATATCACTCTTTAAATCAAAAGAAATAAAATTTTCTTATTGCTTGGAGCTTTGAGGTGATTCGTTACCCACCTATGGAACGTAATCAGTCCTACTAATATGAGAATTTAAGACCTCTAAATAAATAAATAAAAAATAATAATAATAAATCTCACACCTAATTATATTTCCTATAACTTATTATTTGAATATGTTGCTTAGTTACACATCAACGCTACAAAACATAAAAAATTCTTAGATCCTAGTTTAACCTTAAAATAACTTAAATCCAAAGTATAATAAGGGAGAGGAATATTTGCCACACTTGAGAAATTGATGCCCAAGAAATAACCTAAACGCCAATTAACGGATGCGTCCCATTCAGCGACAGAAACGACATTATTTACCCCCACCAACTCTCTCTCTCTCTCTCTCTCTCTCTCTCTCTCACAGCGGAACGATTTATCGTTTTAAGCACGGCAGTTGTGAAGCCCCCAAAATATCATCGCGGTCAGATAAATAGACACGTGGCGGGTTCAAAGGCCAATACGACACGTAGCTTAATGTCAAGAAAGCGACCCCTGGAATCGCTAATAAAACAACTACACGTGGCGGATTCAGGCGAATTAACTGGAATGCGTGGCAGCAGATAATTTCCTCCCATCCGATTTATGTCTCGCACCCTGGCAGACTTCCGCTCTAAAATCACAGATGGACTGAGAGTCTCAGAGAGAGAGAGAGAGAGAGAGAGAGAGAGAGAGGAGCTCCCGGCGATTCTACAGAGAGAGATTTCTAACCGACAGACGAAAGCACGCGACTTCAATCACCGGCTGTCTAATTGGATGCCACGTATCGGATCCCGGTGAAGAAAGCATGGCCATCGTCGACAGCTACCACCACCAGCGGCACAAGTCGGCCTCCGACACGAAGCTCTTCACCCTCTGCCCCTTCTGGCAGTCGGGAGGCCAAACGTCGTCTTCTTCTTCCTCTTCCACGCAGAAACTCCACGGCTACGGATTCAAATCCAACCCCAAAACGGTGTCCTCCGTCGCGAGATCGCTTCTCCCTCCTCGCCGCCGACTCCGGCTCGACCCCGCCAACAAACTCTACTTCCCTTGTATGTCGTCGTTTCTCATTTGAACGGCCTCGCTGACTTTTGCCATTTTGGTCAATTGGGTTTGAAGTTTTGACTTTTCGCTTACTCTACCTGCATTGGTTATAAAGTGCTTTTAGAAAAAGCAGTTATTACTGGAGCTGACGAATTATGTACTTGTGGGTTTAATTTTGTAGATGAACCTGGGAAACAGGTGAAAAGTGCGATCCGATTGAAGAACAGTAGCAGGTCACATGTAGCTTTTAAGGTGTTTTCTTATTCCTCTGTGACATCAACCTTAAAAGTTTATGTTGTTATAATTACTTGTATTTTAAGCAAGAATTTAGAATGCATTTATTTATTTCTTATGTGGGTTATGTTGCATTTATTTACATGCGTTACTTAAATTTATTTTGTTGTTCATTTTTTCCATGTGATTTTTATCAATTTTTGTATGTAGCTTCATTGACCCGTTGAATTGTTTTGTTTTGGCTACTTTAGTTTCAAACTACTGCCCCGAAAAGCTGTTTTATGCGTCCTCCCGGAGGTATACTTGCTCCGGGAGAAAGCCTAATTGCGACCGGTAATGGCCTTGCACTTGCTCTGTTGCTACAAATAACAAATGTTTATGTTTTGGATGCTCCACTGGTGGATAATTTACTTATTTTTAACTTTAGATTTAATCATTGTTTTTATTTATTTTTATTGACTATGGATTTGTCATATGGCCGACCCCACTTAGTGGGAAAAGGCTTTGTTGTTGTTTGTTGTATTGACTATGGATTTGGCGATGGACAGTGTTTAGGTTTGTGGAGCAACCTGAGAAAAATGAGAAACAATTGGATCAGAAGACCAAGGTTAAGTTCAAGATTATGAGCCTCAAGGTGAACGAAGGAATCGAATATGCGCCTGAGCTGGTAATATAGTTCTCTTTCGCCGACTTACTGCTCATCGTCATAGCACGTTTTGTATTTTATGCCTACATTGACAGGATAATCGAGTGCTAGTTTCCAGTTGTTCATATTATGCTTATGCTACCTTTATTCAGCTTTTGTGGAATTTGATTTTGTAGCTTGCTTACATTTGTGTTTTTTGGTTGGAAATTATTATCGTCAGTTTAGTGTTTTGTTGCTTTTAAGATCATACAGTTGATGATGTCCATCGGGGTCATCCAATAGAATTGGATCATACAATTGATGACCTTAGTTTTGTTTAACTGACCTGTTCTTTTCATCCAGTTTGATGAACAAAAGGATCAAGTGACTGTTGAGCGAATTTTGCGGGTTGTATTTTTGAATGCAGAGCACCCTAGTTCTGTAAGTTACTGTGACTTATTTAATGGGATTTGTGTTTCCATCTCTTAGAGAATACCTTCTTTCCAGCATTTGACATTGTGGTTTATAGGCTCTGGAAAAAGTGAGCAGACAGTTGGCTGAAGCTGAGGCTGCACTTGAAGTGCGTAAGAAGCCTCCGGCAGACTCAGACCCTCCTCGGGATGTTGGGGAAGGCCTTGTAATAGACGAATGGGTATGAATTTTACCAATATAACATCTGATCCGTAGTACAATGGGCTAAACGTTTAGTCTTATGTGCTTATGCATAACATTTTGGTTTTTTTTTTTTTTTGTTTTTCAGAAGGAGCGAAGGGAGAAATACTTGGCCCGGCAACAGGTTGAAGCAGTGGATTCGGTGTAAAAACTGTGATTACCTTTTTCTGTAAGTGCCTTTGGATTGGGAAGGGAGGTTCTCATATTGTAATGTTGTATTCTTTTTGCTCATCGGTTTTCGGATAAATGGTGGGGAGGTTATCATAGTGTGAGGAAGTAGGTATTGAGAACTACTATGGAAAGTAGATGGCTCCGGGTTGAGCTGCCCTTTTGTAGATAATTGGTTTTGTTTTAGGATGAAAATAAGTGAACAACTCTATAGCAATCAGTGTGCTTGTGCTTGTATATTTTCAATGTTGAGGTACCCTAGTGTTCTTGGAAATTTGAATTCTCGTTCTTTGACAAGGTGATATTTTAAACTATCTTAATCTACGTGGACGAGGATTCGAGGATTCGAACTTCGGTGCTAGAAGGTGGATGCCGTGGCCAACTGACCTATTGACCTACTTCTCATATGTACAGTAAGAAATTTTATGGGTTTGAATGTTCAGCTTGTAGATTGTCTATCATCATCTTTCAAACCGGTAAGTTGTGATTCAAAGAATTAAATTCGAAAATCCGAAAAGAATATTTATAATCGTGAATGCAGATTTCTCTCCCATCTTCTAAATATCAAATCGCAGAAACAAGAAAGGAAAAACACAAACTGAAAGAAGAAAAAAAGAAATGTGTAACCCTACTATGAACACATCCTGTATATAATTGCCCTCCAATCCCGCCCGGCCGGCCATCCAGCCGGCAGAAACTCATGTAACCGTATCAATTGTCCGGCAGCTGAAAGTTCTGCAAACCAAAAATTTGATGGGAAGGGTTCTGAACGAAGAGGGCCATGCCACATTTGGCTGGATTGAAACCTTCCCACAAGGAGAAGTTGATGGTTCCAGAAATGGTCTTCTTTGCAGCAATGTCTTTGACAGTGCAGAGCTTTTCTAGTCGTCGGACGACGAAGTCGTTGGACAGGACACGTCCTTGGTTCTCTCCCTTGGGGCAGTCGGTGATCAGCCCGTTCTCGTACAGCGCCACCATCAGATTGACACCGTAGTTGTCCACCTTTGACCTCAATGACCCTGTTAGGGATACTTGCAGGGAGTCCGGCGATGGCCTTTGGAATGTTGCCTGTTCATCCATAACAAAACCAATTTGCTAGTAATTATCCTTCACTATTTGGTAACTATTCTTAATTTTCATATATGCAATTGAAAACCAAAAAGTGAAAACTCAAGAAAGTAGATTTCAGTTTTCAGTAATTTTCATTTTTTTTTTTTAAATTTGAAACTACTTACCAAACAAAATTCAATTTTCAGAAAAGGGAAAATAAAAATGAAATGGTTTTAATTTTGTGAACGGTATTAGCCAAGTGTGACTAGCCACAAGAGATGAATTTACTCTAATAACCAAAATCCTTCTAATGGCAACATTTTTTAATGTCCAAATCTTAGTTTAGACTTACGAATAATTACGTGACCTCTTGTTTAAATACATAGATTAGATGCAAAATTTAACAACGTAACATTTCAAACATGACATAATTAAGGTTCTAAAAGATGTTAGACGCTAGTCGGGCGGCGGGCTGGGACCTAGTGTCTAGGCAGCTAGGCGGGATCTAGGCGGGCACCTAGGTGGACTAGGCGGATTTAATTAAATCTATTATATTTTGTGTAAATAAATGTATGTTTATACTTAATATATATATATATATATATATGATTTCATCATAAACTACAAAATGGAATGACATATATATTATGAGCTATTGGAACATAATGAAAACATGGAGAACAAGTATATAATGTGTGTTCCTTTTAAGTATTCAACAAGTCTCTTACAATTTATTGAAAAACTAAAATGCAAGATGAAAATTATCTATTTTATGTCTAAGTGAGTCACAACCTAAGCGGGTCTGGGCAGACTAGGCAAGTGCCTAGGCGGTCAAGGCGGGCGCCTCAGTAGGTCTAGGCGCCATTTCTTAATTTTCAAACGCCTATGCATTAATCGAGATGGTAGCCAACCGTCTAACGCTTAGGCGGCGCTAGGCTGAGATTTTTAGAACACAGGACATAATATGTATCATAAAATAATTCAGATTCAAAGTTGAACAACATAACATCTTATATAAGAAAATATAGGCTTTTAAAAGACTTAGTTACTTAATCTACTTTAGTCTTTAGCTTTCTACAAAAGTTAGACACTGAAAGTTACCATCCGCCATTTGGGAAGTGTCAAAGTTGACATTGCATTTTAGGTGTACCAGAAAGTTGATGGGGTGTACATGTCATGTAATAATTCCTCTAAACTATTCCCACTTTGGAACGAGATAAGTATAGCAGTCATGCCTTAAGGTTAAAATATGATTAAATAAAGATAAAGGTAGTGATAGACCTTTGATTATATCAAGTTTTAAGACTAATACAACGAATCTAGATTAAATAATTAGGACCAGGAGTGTCTCCTGAGCATTTCCCTAGGGATCCTAGGGATCCCGCAATCTTGTCCGTTCATCGTATATCGTGCGGTCAGAAATCATTTAAAATTTAAATTTTAAAATTCAAATATGAATAGTACCTAACGAAAACTGACCGGACGATATAAAATGAACGGACAAGATTGCGGGATCCCTAGGGAAAGATCCGGAAACACTCCTGGTCCAAATAATTAGGGTGACAATCAAATAATGAATGTAAGCACTTGCAAATATAATTGTAATAAAAAGCGTGTTATGCATTGACTTGACAACATTCATCATTGCATCTCACGTTACGAGTTTAATTTTTCCTTCCCTTCTTCTTTAACCTCTCCATCTCAAATTCAAATCAACTCTTCCTATAGTCTAAATTAGTATAAAATATCGTTTATTTTTAAATATACAAAAATATATTTATTAGCATTCCAAAAATTTTATCTAACATCTTTATGAATGTTTTTCTTTTAATTATAATACGAAATAAAAAATTTAAAGTGCAAATAAAAAATTTCAAAAACAATAACGAGGACAGATGAGAAATGCGAACCTGGAATACGGGTGCAGGATATCTAGGTGCATCCTTGATCGACGTTAGCAAAGCACTCTCGTCATTGCCAACACATTGGGCCCTACCTTGAAGCACAATCTGGGGGGTGAACATGGTGTCCAGACCCAAGGCCTCGACATAGGCCTTCTGCCGTACAGTCCACTGGCTTGACCCATATGGGTCCTTCCAGCCCATGTAGTCCCAGTAGTCCACGTGGAACGCCAGCACCACCACAGGAGGCAGGTCCGTCCCATCAAAATCCCCTCTCCCAAGCCTCGACACCAGCAGCTCTGCCACCGGCGAGGTGCTGCAGCCCTGCGACGAGAACAGCTCCACCAGCACCGGCCCGCTCCGCTGCTGCTCCTCAGCGGAGACATGCGCTGTTGCCCCCGCAGCAGGCTTTTCATGGGACGTGCGGGATCCTCCTTTTGATCCAAAGCAAGCGAGGAGACCACGCGCCATAATATTATTTACGTCGTGTCTCGTCGCCGAACTGGTGTTGGTGGTGGCGGCGGCGGTGGGGCAGCGACAACGCAGATCAATAGATCAGCTCAAAAAAGAGAGAAAAGACAACAAAAAAAAAAGGTAAATGTAGGTTTTTGATGTGGGAATATAAAGAGAGATTGGAAGGGAGGAGAGTCGGTGGATGGTTGGGAGGGAAAGGTGGCCAAGAATATTTCTATAAATCTGTTGCTGTTTAATTAGGGGCGGTGTTGAATGCAATGGTGCCGTTTCAGACAAGAGTATGTGGTTGACACGTAGGTTGTCAGGGTTGGTTTGCATGTCGTTTGTGAAACAAATAATAAAAAGAGCAATTCCACCAGCCACATATGTGGTGGAAAAGCTGTCGTTTTAGCGTGAGGGTTTGATGGAAGTCGCAGACAACCTTCTGGCTACGTTTTTTGTTACCTTTTTAATTGGTTTTTACAGAAGACATGATCTAGGACAGCTGGTGTTTTCTAAAGCTTATTACAACAAAAAGAAAAGAAAAAAAAAAAAGGTCGGTGACCAAAGAAGTTGAAAAAACAACCCATTCCTATAGACACAGGATTGGACGGCAAGGCTTCTGGCTGACCCGCACTGTGTGAAATCTGGATGTGATATTGTTGTTAGGTTTTCAGCGGCGGAGTCCAGAGTCATTTGAGGGGAGGACAAAGCTAAAATTGTTGCAACGAAATCAAATACTGAACTTTTTAGCTGTCTATATAAAATTATATAATAGTAAACTTAAAAGTAGTAAGTAGATGTATTAAAGTTATAACCCTGCATAAATCAAGTTTTAACTAGATTTAAATAATAAAAAAACATTAAAAGTTGCAACTGCAGTAGAAATAAAACAGATATCATCAATTTTGTTCATAACAACTTATACTTAAAAAGAAGAGATACCTAATTGAAATTTGAATTATGAACTCTCACAATTCAAACAATATACAAATAAACTCGATCAAGGATAAGCATAAAATGGTCGAGAACTTAATAGGCAAAACTCAAAAAGTCACCCTCTAGGCATTAGCCTCCAAAACTTTCATATCAAATCAATAATATAAATATTCTTTATTTCTAGGATAGGAAATGCGTGTGATATTTATTTAATGAATAAAATAATCAATGTTGAAAGTTTTAAATATTCACCGCGTCGGGGTATGAAAGTTATAATTTAATACTATTAAATTACAGTATTAGTTACAGTTATCAATTTATTTAGTATTTATTAACTCGTATTTTTTGCTAAAAGTAGTTCTAAAGTTAAGACTTTTCATTTGTTAGGTGAGTGATAATTAAAATCATAAAATGACTCAAATAATTAGTAATTTTAAGTTTGAAGAACTAAAATTGAACACATAGTTAAAAAAAGATTAAGAAAAACAATTAAAAGTATAGGATGGAGATGCAGGGAATCAAACCCTATACCTCTCGCATGCAAGGCTCTACCATTTGAGCTATATCCTCAATTTCCATAGAATTCTCATTAATTATTTCCTACGTTAAAATTTTCGAAATCAGAGCAAACTTCGATAGGATTAGACCTTAAAAAATACATAATATTTCGGCTCCTATGATAATTCGGACTATAGAATGGACAGGTGAACCAAATAAAATTGAGCAATGGCCTAATCCAAAAACTTCTGTGATCCAAAAACTTGGATGGGAAACTGATTGCAATTTTTCCTACCACCTACACTTCGTGAGAGATGCTGCCATGTGATCAGGTCATGTGGCAAGAGATAAAAAGAGAAAAATATTTCCCGATTACACTCAAGACTTTTCCCTCGACTTAATGGACTCATCGGCATCAAAACACAAGTGGTGGTTACTAATTTGGCACATTGCACAGCACATGATGGTGGCCACAAAGAAAGAATATCCACATATACGTGGCTGAGTGAGTAGCACCAACTATATATCCCTTGGTTCCGAGCTCGATATAAGCTGCACCGCTACCACCTTATATATCCACAACTAAATCCAAAAAAGATCAAATTTGCTTCGCTACTCTTTTCCAACAAAGTTTTTTCTTGTAAATTTCTTCTCCATCTTGTTAATAACCATGCTGGAGGGCAAAGCAGTCATCGTTGAGACTGACATGCTTCAAACCATGCAGCAGAAGGCACTTGACTTAGCTTCCAAAGCCCTTGATTCCTTTGATGTCACTGAAGCCACTGAGATAGGCCGCTTCATTAAAATGGTACTCATTTAGGAGGAGTTAGGACCGCTTGATAACTATGTTTGTTTCATTTTTTAGATTTTGGCTTTTAGGTTTTAGTTTTTATTTTTCAAAAAAATTGAAAACTGAAAACAATATCAAGCCATTATTTGAAAACTTAGAAAATGAGCTTTCAGTTTTCAAAAGAAGGGTTTTGGTGCTCATATTACATGATTATCGAAAGTGAAAACAAAAAAACGAAATGATTACCAAAAGGCCACTTATTAGGTGCTCATATTACATTTGTTTTCACTTCAAATTTATTTGACGAGTACTTAATTATCAACAATTATAACAATCTATACGAATTATTGACAATTTTATTAAATTTATAAATTTTTTGTTTCTGCAGGAGTTTGACAGGACATATGGACCTGGATGGCAGTGCATTGTGGGAACAGATTTTGGTTCCTTTGTTACACATTGCCAAGGCTGTTTCATCTATTTTTGCATGGGCAGCCTTGCAGTTTTGCTGTTCAGGGGAGCTGCAGGTCCAGAAGCTGAGGCAAAGCATCGGTGTGCAGCGGCCTTGGAGCCAGTACTAGCATGAAGTTCTTATTTCTTCATCACTTTGTGCTTTTTGTCTGTACCCTGTCTTTGTAGTAATGTAGGCTAGGTATTAAGACTGAAGGAGAAATTCTAGGGTTTGAATTTAAGATTCACCCATTCAGCTAGCTGTTTATATATATTTTCATCATGTTTAAAAAATGACTTTTATGCATGCGTTTAATGGTCCTCCTCTCTTCCCCTGTAGGCATCTTGGTTGCTAATAAGCTTAGTGTTGCTAGAGTTAGGGTTATCCTTATGTAATTTTCTGTTTGGTTAACGCTTATGTTACAACCCTTTGGGAGTTTATTCTTACCCAAAGCTACCTGTGATATCATCAGACAGTTAAATTAAAGCACTTGAGATCCAAGAGAAAGGAAATGGAGTTGTATCATTCATACGAATACTAGCACATAAGGAGGAAACACACCGGAAATTCCCTGGCAACAACCAAGAACATCTACCGAGCAACTAATTTGATTATTTGCAAATACCACAAAATAGATCAACACAAGACTGACAAATGATAATTTGTAGTAAATTAAACCAAGTTCATTTGATTTGCTTATCAGTTTATGTTATTGATGAATTAGTAAATTTTGCAGTTCATTATATTAACACTCACAGTAGAGAATCAAGAAACAGAGAAATCAAGATTTCAGGGAAAACTTAAGAGAGAATAAAGCAAGCTGAGAAGTATTTCACTATAGAAAACAGTTATTACAACTGAACTTATCTCTCTACAAATGAGAGAAAAAGAATATTTATACACTAATATTCAGCTTAGGTAGCTTAGGACATAAGCCACAGCTTATGTGGCAATACTGCTGACGTTGCATAACTGATATGGACAATACTAATTATGATGTACATATCCAATACCCCTCTCTCAATCTTAGCTAGGATAACCAAGCAGAAAATCTGGTCCATGAAGGCCCTTAGTAAGAACATCGGCCACTTGATCCTGAGTGGGAATATATTGTACCACCAAATCACCTTTTTGAACACGTTCTCGAACAAAATGTACATCAGTTTCTAAATGCTTAATCAAAGAATGTTGAACAAGATTCAAGCTCAATGGAATAGCATATGGGTTGTCACAATGAATAAGTGGAGGAGACACCAGAACTTCATGAATATCTTTAAGTAACAAACAATTCCAAGATACGTCATCTATATTCTGCCTCCGTAGAACTCCTAGAAACAGATGCTTGTTTCTTGGATTGCCATGAAATCGGGTTATCACCTAAGAATACCACATAACCAGTAATAAATCTCTTGGTGTTCAAGTCAGCCACCCAATCTGAGTCACTATATGCATTAAGAGACAAAGATGATGCTGCAGTAAAGTTCAAGCCACATTTTGCTGTTCCTTGTAAAAATCGCAAGATCCGTTTAACCACTCCAAAATGAACATCAGTTGGTGTACTTATATACTGACATACTGTGTTAACTGCAAATGCAATATCGGGTCTCGTGAAAGTGAGGTATTGTAAACATCCTACAAGACTTCGATATAGAGTAGGATCAGGCAACAAGATACCCTCAGTAGTTAGAACTTGATTACGAGGCTTGCACGGGGTTGAACATGGTTTGCAGTCATCCATGGCAGCCTTATGAATAAGATATTTGACATATTTAGACTAATTCACAAATATATCCCCATTTGATTTATAAGAAACCTGAAGACCAAGGAAATAGGCTAATTTTCCCATATCTTTAAGATCAAACGTTGCATTAAGAGTATTGATGACAGATTGAATCATTGTAGGATTTGAACCAGTGATGTTGATATCGTAGACATACAACAGTAAGATAACTAGTTTACCAACATGAGAAGGACAATTAGAGTTGACAAACCCCTGAGGCTGCTTCATGTAAACCTCTTCTTGTAATTCTCCATGAAGGAAAGTGTTTTTAACATCTAATTGTCTTAAATCTCAATGATGAATGGCAGCGAGAACTAGAACTAACCTTATTGTGGTATGCCTTACTACTGGACTAAAGTTTTCACTATAGTCCAATCCTTTTTCTTGACTAAACCCTTGAGCAACCAATCGGGCTTTATATCGAGATATTGAACCATCATAATTTCATTTGATTTTGTAAACCCATTTACTGCCAATGACATTTTTTTTCAGCAGGAGAGGGAACAAGAACTCAAGTACCTTGAGTTTACAGTTCATCAAATTCTTCTTGCATGGCCACTTGCCAGTGAGGAATTTGTGAAGCTTGCTTGAAAGTAGAAGGCTCAAATGAATCGGTGATATTAGCTAGAAAAGTAAACCCCCCCCCCAAAAAAAAATGATTGTCATCAATCAAATTTAAAGGCTGAATTTTTGGAAAAGTTGTAATGAGTGCAGTGTAATCTTGTCTGGATATGGTTCCAGTTCTCAATCTTGTCTGAATTCCACTTAATACAGGTAGGACCAATGATGTTTGTGACGAAGATGAGTGTTTTTTGGGCAAAACAATTTCTAACTGACCAGAGTCAATGACATGCAACATTGCAGGTGATGTGGAAATAGTAGCATTGGAACTGTTAAGATGAACTGGGGATGTTGATTCTTGTACATTTGAAGATTGAGAATTACTGAACGCAGTGTTATTGGAGAGTGAACTACGAGAACCAATGAGATTACTGTGAGCAAGTACATGTGACTGTGAAGCAGAAGTAGACAACTGAACAACAATTGGTCTTAACTGTGTACTAGTACTTGAACATGATTGAGAGGAAGTAGACGTTCTAACCAAATCCAGATAGGAAAAAAAAACTTTCATCATATATTATATTGTGAGACACCATAATCTTATAAGTCAAAACATTGTAACAAAGAGCACCATTGTATCCATAAGAATAACCAAGAAACATACACTGCATGGACCTGGTTTGTAGTTTGTTGATATTGTATGGCCTAAGTGAAGGAAAAATTTTGTCCTAGCTAAGAACATGTATGAACATTTGAATACATATGCTAACAATTAACTCTTTAAAGTAGGCATGCATCCAAAAACAATTCATGAAACCCATGACTTTCAAAGCCTAGTATATGGTGAATCAAAAGACTCTTTAACAACATTAAAGAATATGAAGAATTTAGAGATTCTTTACCCTTGAAGCTCATCCTTGATTACACAAGGGATTCACCCAAGTGGAGGGCCTTCAAGTCACCTCCTTGCTCCTTGGATCTTCCTTGTGATTTCCCTCCTTTTAGTGCTCCTTTGCTTCTTTGAGAATTTGAGGATTAGTTCTCCAAAACACCAAAAGTTTGATGTCTCTATGTCTCTTCACCAAGGATGTAATTTGTGAGAATGAAAATGGATCACTTAGGGAAGTAAATTTGCTAGATAACTATCCCCAAGTAGCTTAGAAAACCCTTATTGAAAACAAAGCTATAAAGATGAATTTATACTTCATTTCTTAGGTGAGTGGCAAACTTGCAATTAAGCAAACTTGCATACCCTCACCCTAAATGGCCGGCCTATATTGTTATTGGGCTTATTGCCCATTTTTGTTTTAGTTGTCATACATCTTAAACATAATGGGCCTTGTGGACCAAAACACTTTTGGGCCCCGAAGCCCTAAAACCAACTTAAAAGCCCAATACGAACATTTCGTATAATTAATTAACTAATTAATTAATCTTGACCATTCTTCAATTAAATCATTTAATTGCTTATCCATTTCATTTAATTGCTTCACATATATCCTTATTTGGTGTGCGATCCATTAGGTTCCAATTAGCGAGGCAGTGGGCGATGTTACTCTTAACTATCGATTGTGAATTGAAACCACATTTCAATTCTCCCTTTTTGATGATTAGTGTTTGCTAATCAATAGGGCTTCCACAAACCATGAGTGACACCTAGCAGTATGTCATGGTTACCCAAGCTAAGTAGAATTGGTTGGAGAACCTATCCAGTTACAATTACAATGCAATACGGTCCTTCTCTAATACAATACTCTTAACCACATTGTTTAAGTGATAGTTTGTTTCATGTCTACTATCCAATGTGATACTTTCTTATATGATTCCCTTGAATATGATTTGGAACATCTTCCTTAGTCATATTCATTTGCTTTGGCCAAAGACTTTAGAATCATATTTTAGAGTATACTCCTTCCACCATGGAAGGTTAGAGATCCCTTGTTGTGCATTCATATGCCTACATGACTAGATCACATGACCCCAACAATGCCGTGGACAATCCGAGGGAATGCCTTTGTCATGATCAAAGATCAAAGACCTAACCATTAGACATCTATGATGCCTCAGGTCTAAGGACTACTTTGCATATTGTAACCTTAGAGTTCGTACATGACATGTATGTTTGAACTCTCATTAATCGCAGTTCAGTGTACTCGATTACTCTTTCGAGCACCTATGTGTTTGTCTTAGTGTCCAACACCAAATGACTTGAGACTAGTTCATACTCACGTTTGAGTCAACATAACACATACTAACCTTAGCGGATTGTCAATGCCCAATTGGCAATCCTATGGCTAGGAACGTTTTAGGAATGAACATAAGAGAAAGGTCTCCTTAATCTAACTCATTAGATCACTTATCTCTTATGTCAAATACATCCCTTGGATTCTCTTATTGATTAAACACATGATACAATAAATAGTGATTAACAATAAGTATTGCCCTTCCGTTAAACATATAAAAGTTTAACATATTAAGTATTCCAAAAAGCTATTACATCAAATGAGTGGCTTTGTGGGCATACTTCCAACACTAAGATATGGATAAATGGCAGAACCAAATATCTTGACAGAAGACAAATTAGGAGTCTTACCAAATACTATCCAAAAGGAAGACTCCATCTTGAGTGTCTTACAAGGCATCCGATTAATCAGGAACACAGCATGTGCCACTGCATGATACCAAAATTTATGTGGTAACTTGGCAACATATAACAAAGTGATGGAAGTCTCAATTAAGTGTTGGTGTTTCCTTTCTGCCAACCCGTTTTGTTGTGGGGTGTAATAGCATGAAACAAAATGCATAATTTCATTGGTAGAAAGATAACTCTGAAATGCATTACTCATAAACTCTCCACCACCATCAAATTGTAAAATCTTAATTCGAATATGAAATTAGTTCTGAACATAAGCACAAAATTTTAGAAATGTTCCAAAAACTTAAGCTTTATTGATTAAAAGGTAAATCCATACAATGCTAGTGGCTTCATCTATAAAGGACACATAATATATAAAGCCCTTAAGAGACATAGTTGGTGAAGGCCCCCACACATCTGTGTGAATCTTATGAAAATGAACCTCAATCTTATCTAATCAATCAGGAAAATGAATCATACTCATTTTTCCATCTAGACAATGTGTACAAACTTTCACATGATCATCTGTAATACAAGAAATTTTAGAATCTCTTAGCATAGTAGTCAACACCTTATTAGAAGGGTGCCCAAGCCTTTGATGCCACAAGGTACTCCTCACTGCATGCCCCAAGAAAGCAGAAGACAAACCACCTTTATTCAACAATGTAGGAAAAATATATATAGGAACCTTGAACAGTTCATTATTGCTACTCTTTCCTTGATGAAGTATCACCCATGTTACCTTGTCCTACACAAAAAAAACTGTTATTCATTACATATAAACCAACTATGATTATCTTTGCATAACTTCTTCATAGATAACAGATTTACAGTTAACATAGGAACATGCAAAATATTCTTACGAAATAAAGAATGAGATGAAGTCTATAAAGTTCCATTGCCAATATGTTTAACTATCAAACCTTCATTATTTCCCATAACTATTTTCTATATGGAGTAGCTTTTGAAAGCAATGTGACATCATGACTCATTTGATGAGATGCTCCTGTGTTAAGAATCCAAGAATCTCCTACAAAAAAATCATAAGTGTTTTGAGCATTCATTGTTATGAAATTTGCTTGACCATAAGATGTTGCTCCATTTGCTTGAACAACATATTGATTAGGAGGTGAAAACATTGGTGGTTGAGGTCGAAGAACTTATTGAAAACCCTAATATGCATAGTTAGCAGAGAGATAGAGGAAGCTGATTCCCTTGGTAAGAATAATTGCCTCTGTGCTTGTAATTAATAGCTATATGGCCTCGTTTTCCACAAATTTGACATTCTAGAATAGGCTTCCTATTGGTTTCGTTTCTATACAGACAAGTCACTGCAGTGTGACCCTTTCGAGAACAAATCTGACATTTAGGAATAGGCTCATACCTATTATTAGAATTACCAGACCAAGGTTGCCATGAATTTCCATTTCGAGCACCATTGAATCGAGGCTTGTATCGACCATTACCTCTAGGCCTATAAGAGTTCATGAAATCAAACAAAAATGTTGTAATTTCGACTACAGAGAAAGAACCATATCACCTCTTTTCTAGTGAAGTTAACAGCAGAAGAAGAATCCAGCATCAGCCACGCAAGCGATACTGGCTCTCAATACCATATTAACACTCACAATAGAGAATTAAGAAACAGAGAAATCAAGGATTCAGAGAAAACTTAAGAGAGAAGAAAGGAAGCTGAGAAGTATTTCACTAGAGAAAATATCTCTCTACAAATGAGAGAGAAATAGTATTTATACACTAATATTCAGCTTAGGTAGCTTAGGACATAAGCCACAGTTTATGTGTTAATATTGCTGACGTGGCATATCTGATATGGACAATATTAATTATGATGTACATAGCCAATACATTAGGCCTTCTTTAGGCCTTGTTTGGTGTAAATTTTGCAGTTCCTAAGGAAAAATTAATGTCGACGTCAAAATTTTAGATTTTGGATAAGTTTACATTAATTTGTCTTTGATGAAGGTAGGAGAATGATTAATCATGAAAGAAAGCTATCACTTCTAATCGTACCATTTTGTGGGGAATTAGAAGGGATAGATTTCCCTCACAATGACTAATCCATCTTCCACCTTTAAGCTTGAACATAATTTAAAAGTTGACATTCATTTCTTCCTACATATATCGAATGTAGTGAGTTGTTCAATTCAAACCAATTCTACACGTACGCCAAATGAGAGGCCTTAATGTTTAAGCGAGAGGCAGTACTAATTAACTATTAAGTGTGCATGCTAGTGGATAACTAATGATGCCTACACCTGGTCTGGAGTGACAGCTAGAGACTGAAGAATGTTGTTTATGTGGTGTTATGTATCCCTTTGGTTAAAGAGAATATATATGCTAATAGAGATTTTAGATGTCTAGATAAAAGCAATCATTTATATTTCACTAGTATTACTGCCACTTACATTCTCATAATTCTACTTAATAATTACCCAAGAAATCACTAATATCATGTCTTCCCCTTGTTCTATTTATACAAAATTGAGACATTAAAACATAACCAAAGTTCACAATGCACACAGCCTTTGACTGATCTCTATAATCAATCAAAAAAGTCATCTTGATCATTTGGCTTTGGAGACGTCAACAGGGCCGTATACAATCTGAGCCTGTCCTCTCCCAGTGAAGAACACCTTGATAGAGGTCTCCTAGGCCTTATAAACGACAACGAAGTCAGCGTTAACCGGTGCTTGTACCTCCTCCAAGCCAACTGAATTGCCACAGCAGCCCAAGTCCTCCAACCGGGTGAGTAGTACCTTGCACTTCTCTTAACCTTTTCGTTCACAAATGTGTACCGAAAATGTTGAGTCACGTATTTGACATCCTCAGCTTCAAGGCTAAATGCCTCTGTGGTTTCAAGAGTGACTAATGTGGAGGAAGATGGTGGTAGTCTTTCTATAAAGGGCCTTCTGAGACACCATGACAAAAGCTCATCGCCGCTGAAGTTGCCAGGGCCTAACATGCAGCAACTTTTCACACCATCTCTGAGAACTTGACTACTTTGAAGGTGACCCCTTACTACAAACAGCATCCTTTGAACTGGATCTCCTTCTCTAGTTATCTGTATGAAGCTCATAAAGGTTACTGTTAAAATTTGAATTGCAGAAAGAAAACGCAGGACTAGCAATTTTATTCTATGTACTATTGCTACCATATTTTACTTTGAAAATTATCATTTAATGAGCATGTAATAGAGTAAAACTAGAATCGAACGTCTGTTGCTGTGAATGTGGCCTAAGTTTCACATAAAACTATAAGGTCCACAAGTATTGTCACAGCTCTTTTTAATCAACAATTAGCGTCCATGAGATTTGAACTCAGAACCTGCTCTAATAGAGTGAAGACTGAGTTTTGCTAGATAAATAATCATATGCCACGGGTACTGTTATAGTTAAAGAATAGGCATATCGGTCGGTAACTCACTGTTTCTCCTTTTGGGAATATAAGAGACTTCACACGGTCACAAATATTCTCAAGAACCAGATCATCCATATGTTGGAACAATGGCACCTGAAACAAGTTTCAATAACTAAGGAATTAGCTAGATAGTATTCATATTAAAAAAATTATCTACTCTGTACCTCTCTAGTAATGTTTGTAATTTTGTACTTATAGCTGCCCAACTCTAGTTATTTTGGAGGCTGGCCCTAACCATTATTTGACTACAGTGAATAGATTAGAAGTGTGTATAGAAACATACCTGTCTTACTAAGTCCAAGCATAGATGATATTTGATGTCCCTCCTGAGGCCCTCAGGGAGGTTTCTGATCATCTCACATTCATCTACGCCACGCATGGCGGCCCATCTCTGGCGCTCGTAGTTTCGCACTCGCTGTCTAAACCCCTGAGGTAAATGCCTCTTCCTCATCCACCACTCTATGTTTCTCATCTTCAATTGCATTGCTTGTTTCTTAGATGTTGTCGCATGCAAAAACACCTGTACACACGTACAGTACTCAAAAGAAAGAGAATTAACCATGAATCCCTCTTGAACGTCTCGAATTTTCTTATATAAGAGAGTTTGATATATTATGTTATCAGAATATAAATAAAGACTCTTGACTAAACAATATCATGTCTAAATGTGTGGTCCTAAAAATCTTGCAAAGTTCTTTACCTTTATGTTTCCTATCAACATGGTGACCAAAAGCAGCCCACTAGTTAGAACAATGATGTTGAAAACAACCTCCAACCACTCAGTCGAGCTTTCCAAGTTTCCGAAGGTGCTGCACATAATTAAATATAATTCAATCATCTAACACTTAACACAAAGACTGAAGGTAATCAAAAGCCAAAACAATACAACAACATAAAATAATTAAGAAGGGGTGGGAAAGAGAGGTGAAAATGAATAGTACCTGAGAGTCATTAGGCCCCAAAAGATGGGAAAAAGTATTTTTTCCAATCGGCTATCGTTTGTAACAAGCTGAACAGTCCATGAATAAGCTCCATAATCGTAATGATCGGCATTGTCTAAACACGTCGACCGTGCTTTTCTGTTCTCCGCCCAGGCAAGTCTCGCAGCGTCTCTGAGAGTGTTTGTTGCTCCGTAGTAAATAGGGTCTTTGCAAGCTAGTATTCTGAGGCCGCATCCGCTTGATTCTCTGCATTGCTCTTTCAGGCATTTCTCTGCCCTTTGGATTCCTAACAAGTACCAACATGCTCCTGCAGCCTGCAAATTAGCATCAGATCATATACAGAGAAAGATAATTAAAAATATTTAAATCAAGTCTCTCGTGTCGCAAATTAGCAACTTAATTCTCTAAACCCGAAACCCTAAACAATAAGATGGTTGACACAACAAAAACTTTTATTATTTGGATAATATGATGGGTTATAGGCAAGAAAAAAATATGTTTGGAGGGGAAAAGTTGAATTTTGTAAAAAGAAGCTATACATCTTTCTACTTTTGAGGTGGATCTGCACCGGTATATCCGGGAAACAATATCAGCACGGAAGATAATTAGAGAATCTAAAGATTTCTTAATCTGTTTGTTTAAAAAAAAATTTCTTAATCACGTACGCATCTTTTGTCTCTTCATAACACTCCTTTTGGACAAAAAAAAAAACAATTATATTATAAGCGAAAAAGAAAGGGTGTAAAATGACACAATATGTTGGGTAAATTACAATATACCACCTTATGTTTAGATAGAATTGCGACATCATACAATATCTCTAAAAAATTTCAATTTTATACATTAATTAACATTTCATTACAACATCATACATTCGTTAGTCAAACCGTTAATATGACCGTTGAGTAATGATATGGCAAATAAAAAACCTATATTTTTGCTGATGTGGTAGTCAAATTTGTTTATATAAATTAAAAATAAAATGGGTCCACCCCTACAATCCTACTCTAACTTCCCATTTCCTCCTTCCCCATCTCCTCCCTCACAGCCACCGCTGATAAACACCATCCTCACCCTCCTATCATCGGTGACCACCTCTCTCTCTCTTCGGTTTGAGGAAGCAACCCACAGTCTCCTCGGTTTCATTGCATCTACATCTGCCGTCGTCAAGCACCGTCTTGTACACCCTCTGATCGTCTCCGTGCTCCCGCTCCTCCTCTTCCTGCTCTCCCTCCCCGCTATCAAGCTAGAGCCGTCGCGATCTCTCGCGCAGCATTGGGCCACGAAGAACCTAGCAGACATCACCTCCTTCGCGGCTTCGTCTCCTTCATCGATGTTTTCAGTTCATCTTCTGCAACCTCTTTGCGTCCTTCGTTTGCATCGCCTCATCATCTCCACTCTCTCTCAGAGCTAGCTATTATCCCCTAATCAATTGAAAGTTGAAACCCTAAAATCCCGAATTGGCCCCAAATTCCTGTTGGGATTCTCAGACGAGTTCTATTTGCAGGAATCATCCAGAGTTCAAACATGGTACGATTTATTATTTTTGTTTACTGGGATTTGGGATTGGTTGTGCTTCAGCTCCATAGCGAAGAGGCAGAGAGTTTCTGGGGACAAGAAGAAAGCTACGGACAATTCTTAGATGAAGTGTGATTGAAGCCTTGAAGGGGCATGATGGACGGGGTGGGACCCACTTGGCATTAAGTTCTTTTTTCTTTTTTAAATTTATTTATTTGAATTTTTTTATAGGCTTTTAGATCCAGGTCAAAAAACATAGAAAACATAGAGTGTTTTTAGGAGTGACTCCAGTTATCTAATTATATGTTTTTATTTCTTTTATACTCCTTTTATATTTTCTAAAAATATTAAAAATCAATTAAAATCTTTTAATATTATGCATTTTTCAACTCCAAAATATCTAATTAATATCTTATAAACAAAAAAAATTAATATACTAACATAAATCTATCTGCAAAACATTATACCCTAACTCAAGTAGCAAATGTATGAATGTATATTATACCTATAAGTGAGATATGAAACCTAACTAAAAGGTAGAAAAAAAACATAATATACCTACAAGCAAGACACATTAATCTGTGACAGGTTGACTATGAAAAAGAATATGTCATATAGGTAGATAAATACAATTAACCTGTGATATAGGTTGATTATAAAAATTAAAAAAAATCTATAAATGGGTTAAAGCAGGAGGAAGAACAAGAAATAACAAAAAAATAAATAAAAATAAATAATAAAAGAGATAATTAGGAAGAAATTTGATTTTCACAATAAGTTTTTTCTTTTAAGAGATAATTATTGATAATTAAATAATTAAATTTAAAGAATTGGACTTATTTTAATAAACTGGACTATTCCTACTATTGGCTCAAAAAATTGGAGTTATATCAAGTTTCCCCTTTTTTTATCTTTATGGACTGACACGTCATCAGCTAACGATTAACTTAACAAAATTTGTAACGAATGTATGAAATTGAAATGAAATGTTAAATAATGCATGAAATTAAAAAGTTTTAAAAATGTTGTACGAGGTTGCAATTACCATCAAACTTAAAGGGGTGAATGTATGTTTGTCAGTTTGTGGTTAAGTGATTATAAGATCAGAAATAATTATCAATGTGAAGTATGAATGGGGAAAACCATTTCAGTGTACTGTAAATACGATTCGATACATTAAATGTTATGATGCAATTAATTGAATATTTTTTAATCAAATTTTCAATCAATTATAATATGACATTTAGTGTATCAAATCATGTTTCTAGCATACTAGAAAAATAACTTATGAATGGGTGACACAATGCTTAAAAAGAAGGTCCAATTTTTTGCCCTCATTCTTGGCAATTAGAGCGCTTTTCCAAATCACATGTATAACGATTGGGCCAAGCTTCTTGTTTTCGATTCTCGATTAATCATTCATGCCATGGGTAAAATTATGCTAATCTCTTGGTCTCTTCCTTCTCTTTATTGTCGGGTCGAAGGGGACGTCACAACTATCAACACCCAGTGAAAACCCTAGACGTAAGACTTTTAAATGACCTGCATGGCATCAAAGATTCCAATACCTTTTTACCTGAAAAGAATATGTTATGATTTCTTTTGTCGGAAATTTTGGGCGCCACCTTATATTTTTTCTCAATTTTTTTTTTGTCACTCTGCTGTATAATTGTTCACAGTGCTGGATAATGCTATCAAATTACTAATTGTATTTATTTATCTATCTATTAATTATTATTATTATTATTGTTCGTTTATGAAATTTTCATTATGGCATCGGCATGTACCATTTTTGAATGTAAGGCGTTATGTAACTGTCACACTCAAATTGTTTTAAATGATAACACATAGTGCTTTTCTATTTTCGTATTATTTTATATTGGCAAACTGTTAGCATTAGAATATCCACGCATTAGTTTACCTAATCAACAATCTAACAATATAACATATCAAAATCATATAACACTAACATCTTAAATCATCTTAAGAAAGGAAATTAGTTGCACTCTTCTTATATAAAAACAAACTATCAAGTTGAGGGCTTGAAGGATTTGTGGAAGATGTATACTTACATGGGCAGCGACAAAATATGCAATCAAGTTGAGGGCTATCCCCCACCAAACAGTTCCAAAAATGTAGCCAGAGAGATTTTGCATCCGACGCAGGAGGCAGACAGAGTGATAGATCTTTGGGAGATATTGGAAGAAAAACATCAAGAACACTGTCATCACTACGGTCACCGATCCTCTCTCCAATAGTGAAGGAATTACCACCCATAATATTATCTGAAATACAATATTCGCAAAATAATTCTTAATTTGCTAGCTAAATATTTTGTTTCAATCTACAAAACCTCTCTTTTTCGTAACAGCAGCATGAAAAATTAGGTCCACAGAAAATGTTTTATCAGTACTGAAAAATGAGCATATTCATGTTGATTTGTTCCATAAATAATTTCTAATACAAGTGAAATTCTACATTAATCTACACGAAAGGAGAGAAGAGGGAGTTTGAATCTACGACGCAGTAGCTTGACGAGAAAGACCCTAATCACTAAGGTAATCCACCACTTGCTTCCAACAAATTGAGAATTCATGTTTAGTTAGACTCAACACATTTGTGAACATCAATGATCTTTTGGAGAAACTTTATATGCACAAGTATTACACCTGGACTATTACTTTTACATGATGCTATCATATTGTTTCTTAATTAGGGCATATTCTTGAATTAATGTCTCTCAAAATATTACTTCAAACTTTAGTGGTAAACATCATTCCCTTACACCTTAAAATAGTGCAATGTATATATAGTAAGTGCTCCAACCACTTAATTGACAAAAGAAAAATAAAAATAATTATAATAAACCTACTTCTTAGAGGAAGAAATTTCTTATCTTCTCATTATATATTAAAAATAAATGATTAAATGCCACAAGCATGCCTTTAAAAAAAATATCATCAAAACAAAGACCCTAGATTCCTTAACCAAAACAAATGCTTTAGCCAACACCGCAATTTTGGGTTATAAATAAAAAGAAAAACGTATTGGTGTCCAAAAATATATTCTGCAAAAAAAGAAAAGAAAACCCGTTTTATGCTTTTATGTTGTCTGTGCTCTATACCCTTTTCTGGAACGAAGAGAGATGACAGTATGACATAGCTAACTCACATGCTACAACCTTTCCTCCCTGCAAAATACGTGTGCATTTTTGCTGTATTGCATAAAAACAGGTTATTGGCATGCATCTGTCACCTTCTTATTTCTCAATGCCACCTTTCTACAACAAACCTTAAACAAACGGACCAAATATCTTTGATAATGACAAATATATATAGAGAGAAACCACGGCAATTATCACAACAAAGACAGCAAAAAGAATAGATATTTAATGACGATGAGTAGTAAACGATTACCTTTAAAAATCCACCACAAAATTAGTACTATAGATATTTAGACTTGCTAAATTCCCAGACACTTAAACTCACACACGCTTAAGCTCACACACACATTGTCATAGAGATAAGTTTTAACATTATGTGTGGGACCATCTATATTCGAAGATGCTAAGTAACTATGTCAGTTTTGTGTGTTTGACAGCATCTAACCAAAATTAATTAATGAATCTTACCTGGGGTATGGGGAGAATAACAAAGAGGTCAAACAAAAACCCCTTCTTTGACTTCAAGTACTTGAGAGCCACAGACCTTGGACTAGTGTCGCGCAGCCCAGTGGCTCCTCCACCATCCCCCCCAACCATGGCAGTGAAGGAGTAGCGCTTGGCCATCTTCAGCTGCAACCACATGTTCCACACGTGCAGAACGTCCGTCATGCAGCGGAGCACGGTCACCGTGATGGCAAGCCACCCGTCCACAAACAGACACATACAGCTCTGGCTAATGGACAAGGCATAGAAGAAGAGAGGGTCTATGATGAGCCCCGATGCACACACAAGGAGGAAAATCCTGTTCCATTCTTGAATCCATTTCGCCCTGGGGTCGAGAACTTGGCCTAGCGACCAACCGGGCCTCCTCCGCCGCTGCAACGAACACATGTTGTACAAGCAGTTGTTCTCAAAATTTCCTCCATGAGATGTACTGCTTCCATCACTTTCTTCGTCGTCTTCTCGTACCTCGTGGTCTTCGTGATCTTCGGATTCGGATTCTTCGTCGGAGATATAGTGTTGCATGCGTGAACAAGTCTGAGAAATTTCGTGCTCACTAGGCATGGTGGTGAGAAATGGGATGGGTGGGAATTAAGTTTATGCGTTTTGATGAGCAGCTTTGCTAGCTTTGAAATGATGTATGGATTTGCCTCAAGGACAGCAATAATTGGAGAGGTGGGTGATGACAAATTTTATTTTGAAATTACCAGATTGCCCTCCAGTTAAAATCCACTACGGATCATTTCTGAGTTGTACAGGGTGATGTAGGCAAGGATTCTCTTCGGATACTTCCTACCTAATACACCTCATCAAATAATTTGGATTCTTAAAATTTGATTCAACGATTATAAACAGATGTTCATTCTAAAAGTTATAATAACTTTAACCGTTAAATTAAATTTCAAAAATCCAGATTCTTTGATGATGAGAATTAGGTAGAAGGTATCCGAAGATGATTCTTTTCCAATATACTTGTTTGACAGATCACCAATTACTCTATTCCTATAAAAATATATTATTTTACCATCATTGTACACGGTACTATCATTGATGATGTTGCTTTGCAAAATTCGGATTGAGGCAGAATGATTTTATTTGTAGGAGTTTTAACCAAATATTTTCAGTACTGTTCATTTTTAACGAAAAATCTTATTTTTATCTTTTCTTGATACTATTCACTACACATTTATTTGTCATTTTTCATTAAAATTAAAAAAAATTTGAACTTTTTGTTAGTTTTCTTTTTATTTATTTACTTTGTTTTAAGCATCCAAATGAGTACAATATTTGCTCAATTTTTTTAAGGCATACAAGCACAAGTTGAAGAGCTGAACTATCACGAGTACATTCTCCCTAAATAAGGAAAAATGCTAGGTGCCTTTGTTTGTATCTTCTTTATTTCTATAATTAAGTGAAGTATATGTTAAGTTTAGTTCCAATTTCAATTAAGTAGACCTGATTTATTCATTTTCTTTCATAATAGTGTAATTCAAACGACATTTTTTCAATAGAAAATAAACATTGCTAAAACTTAGTTGTTCTTTAGGAAAAAAAAGAAGGAGAATTTTCAGCGATTTATTAATCATAATATAATAATACAATCATCTCCAACCGTTGGATCCAAGAAATTTGACTTATATTATCCGCGGGTGCATCACAGATGGTGCACAGTGCGCTACATAGAATGAACTCCAGCCACATTTTAGCTCTTACTTACACGTGGTGGTCGCCCCCTGGCCGCCGATATGTTAAAACTAGAAGAAATATAATAGGATGTATCAAATATTTTAGGAGATACTAATATAAGAGATGCTACAGAGTTTCATTTATATACACAATATGATAGGAATCAATTAGTAAGAGATTCAGTGCGTGATGCTGAAAGTGAGCAATATCCCACCATTTGGCATTTCATTGGAGATGGCCTTAGTCTCTCTGGTCACGTGAAATGTGAAAAGGGAGAAAAATACATGGGAGTAGGGCTGGCATTTTAAACCCGACCCGTTAATCCGACCCGATCCGACCCGTTAAAACTAGTATTTGGGTGAGTGCTTAACGGGTTGGGTTGTTAACGGGTCAACCCGTTAGTCACCCATTAAGTAACGGGTCATTTTGGGTCAACCCGCGAAACCCGTTAGCATCCGTTAACACCCGTTAAGAAGGACTTTTGTGTAATTTTATAGTTGGAATAGAAAACCTAGCTCTCTGTGTTCTCTCACGTTCGAACCCGACTGAGTGGCGCCGTTCTCTCCCTCATCTTCTTCCTCAAAGTTGGCTGCCGTTCACTAAGTTCTGCCACCCTCTCTCCAGTAAGTTTCGATTCCCTTTCACCTCTTCTTCCATGGCGATTAATTTTCGTTTTTGCAGATTATATTTTTCGTCTTTCTCAGTTTTTGGTTGAGCTTGGTTTGAGTTTTTGGTTGAGATTATATTTTCCATTTTTCTACGTTTCTCAATAATTCATCGTTTTAGTTTCTGGGTATCCTTAGTTTGTCAGGTTTGACGAATGGGTTCCGATTGTTTATCGGTTTCTCCTGCTTTGGTTCTTGGTTTCGTAGATTCTGTATATTTCGTACTTTTTATTAGAATTTCGTAGCTTTTAAATATGGATGTGGGAAAGTTGATTTATTTTTCTCTGATTCTTAAATTTCCATCACAGTACGAGTTGGATTTCGTTAATCGTTAAGACTATTACAAAAATGTATAAGGGGTGAGTAAGGAGATATGGTTTCTGGAGCAGCGATAGTAGGGAGAGATGGTGGAAAGCTAGGAAGCAGGTTGGAAGTGATGACATTGACGAGTGAAATGATTGAGACCCAAATTCACAAATCTTAAGGTCACAATTTGCATTGAGAAGTAGGTTACTCGGTTTCAAGTCACGGTGCAAAACATTTGCAGAGTGTCTGGACTTCAATCCCCACAGTTATATATATAGATATATATATATATATATATATATATATATATAATGTTTGTAATTTTGGGTAAAAGATGTGTAATTTGTATTGGAATGCAAAATGTTAAAAAAAAAAACAAAAAACAAAAAAAATTGTTAACGGGTGTTAACGGGTGAAACGGGTGATTTATTAGGCTTAATGGGTTGGGTTCGGGTGATCCGTTAGCTTAACGGGTTGGATTCGGGTGATCCGTTAAATTAACGGGTCGAGTTGAACCCGACCCAAACCCAATAAACCCGACCCGTTTACAGGTCTACATGGGAGTATGTAAACAAGGTTGGATGTAAGTATTACTCCATAAACAGCTTAGAGCCACCACATTAATGAGATATTTAATGATCAAGAATGAGTATAAGAAGAAAGGAAATCATTCCAATTCATGATGTTCCTCCATTAAAAAAAATATGTGGATCGGACATTAAAATTAGTAATTCAATACCCTCAGTACAAGGAATGAGTTAAACTAAGTTAAATTAGTTGATTTGATTGAAATACTCAAGAATATGGATGAGCCCGTTTTTGTGATAGGAATTGAAATACTCTCAAGAAGGGGTCAAAAGGAAATGCAACATGTTTTAGGAATTTTGGCGTGCTTTGAGAGCATGCACGGTTTCTCAATTACAGTCCACCTACAATTATTAAATATGTGTCATGTAAACTATCTTTTAGGATTGAAACTTTTACAAAACTTCGAGATATTTCCATTGTCTTCAAGAACATCATAATTGCCATTATTTTGAATGACTCTATAATTGCCAAAATTTCGAACACAGCATGTGATAAATGCATGTAATAGTCCAAATATTATGCGTATGTCTTATTTCCGTAGAGTGGATGTACCATCACATGTGGTTCTCATTTCTATTAGAAAGATGGTACAAATAATGGTATATGGGTAATGCTAGGGAGACTAAAATTTTAAACCAAATTTTGTAAACCAAATGATGTGGATGTTAATAATTAGATTATTACTTAGGTGTTGGTTAATATGCTTATTTCATATTGGTGACATATAATTTGATTTGCAAATTTAATTTAAAATTTTGATTTTCCTAACATTATTCATGGTATAAATATAAGGTAAGGGTAGTATTTTGGAAAAAACAAAAGTTTGATTCAACTGTAGTTCAATCAAGACTTGAAGATATGAAAGAACAAAAAATCTTCCAATATAACGTTCCTATAACGTTCAAAAATCCCAGTGGTGAAGATTCTTTAGCATGTTTTTCAAATCCTTTGTTGTGATATGATTATAGCAGCTACTAAGCTTGATTAGACTACACTCGAAGTCTCGAAAGCTGAATGACATATATACAGCCGCTCCTTTCTTGTCATAGATCACCTGTGCGTCGGTTTTTGGTTCGGATGCAGATTGTCTGCCCTTCTTTTGGATGCCCTTCTCATTCCTTCATATTTGTCACAGTTAAATCATATCAATATTTTATATTTTTATTATTTTTTGTCTTATTATCATTAAAAAAATAATATAAAATGTTGACATGATTCAACTGTGACCACACATAATACAAAATGACACTCAAACAGAAGAACAGACAATCTACCTCCTTGATTCTCCACAGAATAGAAGTCTCTCTGTTGTCTTGGTTTCACGAAATATATCTTATCTTCTTTATATATAAAGCCATCGACTTCTTTTGAGGTCACCAGTTTCATTAAAAAAATTTGAATAAAAATATCTCTAAAATAAAAAATTTCAAAAGCAACTTAAAATAATACACCAAATAATATAGGAGTATTTTTGTTATTTTAATCGTGTTTTTTTTAATAATTAATTTTTTTTGTACAATTTTTTTAATTAGTACCTTACAATAAGCTATCAATAATGTGCTTCAATCAGTTGTTCATTAAATATTATTTGCTCTATTTTTAAACACGTTCAAAATATCTTAAGAGATGTGTAATGCTGATTATAAAAAAGGTATTTCGCATGCACAAAATAATGTGATTAAATTAGTTGTCAAATGATTGTTTTTTTTTTTGAACAACGATATTATCTACATTAAGGAGGAGGGGGATGGACTTAGCCTCACAATGGGTTAGCAATAATGTGATTCAATCAGATGTTTATTAAATGTTATTTTCTCTATTCTTCTTGATATAAATTCAATAGAATGTAGATGTAAATTGAAAACGTGTAAGTCACGCGTAACACACTATAATTCAAAAAATGTCTTCTGTACGCGCGTGTGCACGTGCATAAATGCTAATTTTCCTTGATTGGGAGGATGTAAAGAAATGTACATCGACCTACACCGGAAGTTTACCAAGAGAAACATTTACCCCCTTATAATTGGTTATATGATGAAACCTCAACTTCTTTATGTTATATATACGTGTATGTTGAAAGGAATAATTTCTCGAACCATAAGGATTTGATAGTGAAAGACTGGATACTGAAATAAAATTTATACGCAACTTGTAATTGCCATAAACCATAAGAACGACTTTTGTTTGGTTTATAATAACTGCGTGAGAGTGTCTTGATCTTGGATCGACCCCCATTATTGGGTAAAATACTAGGAAAATATCCAGAAATAAGAATCACGATGTCGTAACAATGTAAGTCTGTAACACTGTAAAGGGTAGTTTGGGAAATGAAAATAGACAGAGAGCTAATTAAGCTAGGTACGTAAAGAGGTGGGGGAAACAAAAGAAGAAGGGTGGGGCAAAGAGTAGTGTGAGGGGGAAGGGAAGGAAAGGGACTGGGGAGAGAGGGACGTGGTAACGATTACATATAAGTTCGAAGAAGCTAGGTTCCATGCAGCTTCGTCTCTTTGTTTGTTTCCTCATCAATTGTCATCAATTATATTTTATCGCTATCTGTCAAAATATATGTGCTGTAGAACGTTACATATACCTACTTGGACAATCGACACATTTCGAAATTCTAAACCATATATCGATCTAATCTAAGTAAGTACGTAACCTTTTTATCTTTCGGTGGCTGTATATTTCTCTGGATCTTTTGCATCACCGAGATCTCCCCGGCTGCTTGATGATGACTGAGAATTAGGAAACGCAGTCCTGACCTCTGCATGCATGGAATAGTTAATTGTCATGTGACTACTACAGTTTTCTCTTGTCTTGTCATTTAGTTGTACAGTTTAGTGTTATTCTTATTCACTTATAAGTGAGAGATCTTAAGTTCGGTTATTGTTAAAGGTAAATTCAAACCATTTATGGCTTAACAGAGGCTAAAGTTCTCTCATGTCTTGCCATTTAGTATTACGGTCTAGTGAATTTCTATTCATTTGTAAGGAAATGGTCTTAAGTTCGATTCTCTCCAAGAACGAAATTCAAACTGTTTATGGTTAGTCCATTGTGACGTAGAGTCCACCCTCCACCCCTTAATGTAGATAATATTGAATTATTAAAAAAGAAAGATTTCCCTACCTTAATTATGACCACAAGTTAAAGCCCTAAGATTAACATAAGTGCTGAGAAGGGGGAGAAAAATAGGGTTGGGTTTTAAAATATAATTTAGTTAGATTATGAGTTTCATTATATTGTCGCAACGAAAAAGAAATGATAAGACTAATTATCAATCTTGCCACTTACTATTATGGTCTAGTGGTATTCCTCTTCACTTATAAGTGAGAGGTCTTAGGTTTAATTTTCTCCAAATGCGAATTTGAACCACATTATCACTAGCCAATTGTGAGGTTAAGACCATTCCCTCCTCTTAGTGTAGATAATATCGATTGTTAAAAATATATATATATCAATCTTAGATGTTTGTAATAAATTTTGGAAGGTAGATTGACAGTTTTTAATGAGTTTAAAAAACATTTTTTCGGAAAAAATAATGTATGGATTTAACTTTTGCAGAATAAATTGGTTTTTTTTTTTTACTACAATAATAAATTTTATACTAAGGGGAGGGAGAGTTCAGCTAAGCCACACAATGTGCAACCTAATTTGGTATCGAATTCGTCATCTACGAGATTCGAACCTAAGAACTCTCACTTATAAGTGAAAATGAATACCACCAGATTGTACTACTGAGTGACAAGTAAATTGGTTAAGATTCATAATTTAAATGAAATGTTAAGGGCTTATGAGTTAGAATATGCCAACATTTGACCTCTTAAAGCATCTCACGTGCAAGTCACGTGACTTAAATTGAGAAAAATATGGATATAGCATCTTCAAATCTTATAATAAGATAATAAAATTGACAATTTTTAATGAATTTAAGAACTTAATTTCCACAACCGTAATAATTTAAAGAACAAATCAATAATTTACTCTCTACCCTTGATGATTATTTTAAGTAAAAACTCTTGATAAATTTTTTGTTGTAGCACACACTTGTGGTAAGTAAGCTTTCAACACTTTGCATGTTTTTTTTTTTTTTAGTCAAACGATAAATTTTGTTAGATTAGATTTTAGATTAGTTCCTGACGAAGTTCGAACCTAAACAATCATACAAGAGCTCAACACTTTCTACCACTGTAGTAAATGTCTACTTGCCAACACTTTGCATGTTAGGTACTAGCAAACCGTATCAGGGATATTTGGCGTTTAGTGCAACTCGGATGAGCCCCACTGCCGCCGGGTTAAGGTTGCGAGTACGGACAAAGGCTATTTTCTGTGTCCTCTAGTAAAATATAAATTGGGCCATAATAAATTTTTGGCTTTTTATTATTGCATTACTTTTTTTATCGTATCTTTTACTGGTGATACCTATATATATTGGTAGCTTACCTTTTATTCGAGAGAGCATAAGAGAACATACAAATATGTAGTAAATATAACATTATTTTTTTATTTTTCAAATTTGTATATTATACTATTAGTATAAACTTTATTATATTTGTTATTTTAGAAAAAGAAAAGGAAGTGGCATACTTTAAATGGAGCTGCAGAGAAGAAAAATCTTGTAGTAAGCATTGAAAATTTCACATCAGCAGAGCATAATATTTGTTATGCAGATACATGTAACCTAACATGAGCAGATTAGTAACATGTGACAACATCTGTCACGTCAAAAGATACCATTTCTTTGTTTTTCTTTAAGAATTGTATCAATTAGTCTCTCTATATATGCATGAAAAGTGAATAAAATTAATATTTCTCTTTTTATATACCTTACCATGACTGACTTATAATGTTAATTAAGTTACACTCCTTTTTTTGGAGTAGGAATATCGTTATATGTATTTAAAAATGAAAAACTATTGAAAAGGGTTTGAAAATTTTGAATTTTAACGATAAAGACAAAATAAAGGGTAAAGTGAATAGTATCATGATCGACATTTTAGTGTAAAAATGTGGTTTTTCGTTAAAATGAACAGTACCTGAGAGCCTTTCGTTAAAGTTCTCATTTAAAAAATTGTGAGTACCATAGCACACATCTATTTCAAGTGCGGTCCATTAATTTGTGTGTGTATATATTTAGGTAGATAGTTAATCAATCTCTTAACTATAGAGTGTAGAACGTTTTCCCTATACAGTCAATTATTGTTGTACAGAATATGAGATGGTGGGCATAAGCATGCATGTGAATGTGTTGTAGTATATGATTGACAATTCGACCGTACCACTTTAATGAGTATATTCAATTTCTATAATACCCTCATTAGTTTTGAAAAATGACATTGTTTAACCTTCTACACACATTTTATCCGTTGTAGAACAAAGTGAACGCCACCACCTACCACTACAAATACTAACCTTACACCACCACTGCCATTACCACCACCATTGTTGCTACCAACATCATCACAACCATAACGCCACCACCTCCATCGCAACCGGCACCACCTTCATTGCCATCACTATCGTTGCCACCACCACATCCACCATTGTTGTCGCCACTGCCGCTATACCTGCCATAACCATAGCCACCACCATTGCCACCAGAACTTCCACTACTGTCATTGCTACTCCTATCAACATTGTTACCTCTACACCCTAACCACCACACACCACTATTGGCACCGCCACCATACCCCCACCTTTATCGTTGCCATCACCACTGTTGCTGCCACCACCACCACTGTCCTCACCACCGCTGTCATCGCCAATTCCACTAACCCCACTACCATGTCCATTTTTTTTGTTATATACAATTATAACACTTTTACACTAAAATTTATCAAGTGCTTTTACATTACTTTTTACATTACCAAACGTTCAAATGCTTTATTTTACAGCTGATTATTCTTAAAACACAATAGAAGTTGTGAAATCCAGTTCTCAGATTTCACTATTAAAATTACGTATCTTGTATTTCGAATTCATATTCGTAGTTTCAACGCTTTCATATTTACGGCGTATATTTTTTCGATAAGTAAAAGGACGAAAATGCCCTTAATGAACTAAACGGAATTCTACGTGGTCGTATTTTATTCCTACATATTTTTCCAGATTTATTTACATGTTTGTATGGTACGTGTCGATATGAACGTGTGAGCTCAAACAAAATGAAATTTGGAGTTTTAACGAAAGAGTTATAAACGAACAAAGGTATGAATCTGGAAGGCTTCAGATTTGTGGGAGCCTTGTCTTGGTGAAAGGAAGCCACGGGAGTGGTTGGAAAAAAAATGGAAGGGAGAGACCAACCAGAGAAGGGGGAGAAAAGGGAAGAAAAATAAGTGACCAATAGGGGAAGAGAAGGAAATGAGGGGAAAAGGAGAAAGGAAGAAGGCTGCCCAATGGGAAGAGAAGGAAATGAGGGGAATGGAGATTGTGAGAAGCACCAGATTCTTTATCCTTGCTCGTTTCTCCTTGCAACCCAATGGGTTTTATGGTTTCGACGTGATTTTCATCGATTTCTCTAGCGAAAATCGGCAAACCACCACCACCAAATACCTCAGCACCATCCCTGCTTCCAATTTCATTCAAACCCGACTGGGTTTGACCCTAGTTTCGAGAAGAACCGCACTGATGGGTGCGACAGACATTGGCGATAATCCACATTTTCTGAAATGCTTACTGTCGATCACCATCACCAATACACTCCTCTAGAGGCCAGGAACAAATCCCAAGCAATGGTGGAGGCGTTGGAGTGCATATAGAGGTCGAATCGAAGCACACCCAAAACTAGGGTTCCGGTAGTTCGTGGGAAAATTCAGGCATTTCCCGGCTGAATTGGACTCCGACTCAAGTATGAAATTTGCTCCAATCATTGAGATCTACATTTATGTGGAATTTGATAATTTTTGGAATTAGTTGGATTTTTCGGCTAGCTGGGGCGATCGGCCGCCGCGTGCGGTGGCGCATGGGCCGAGACCCCAACTTCCCTTCCTAGAGTAATTTGGATACCCTGATTCCATATGTGACGTCCGATTGTTGAAATCTAGTCGTATGACTATAGTTTTGATAGAGATTGCCAATTGGTCATTATATGAATTGACAATCCGGCCGTTAGATCGTTACCAAACTTTAATACCTAATAATACATAATATTTGATGACATTAGGAACTAACGGGTCAGGAATCTGACTACAGATCTTCCCGAATTGGATTTCTAAGTTTGTAAAATCAAACGTTGACAGCCACTTGCAATTGGTGAAGATCCAACCGTTGGATCATAATGAAATTTTAGTATGTTGTTTTAGAAGCATAATGTTGACTTTGGGAAGTTACAGATAAAAAATCTGATAGGCGGATCTTCCGATTTTGATTTCTAGGGTTGTGGACCCTACTCGTGACCTTAATTGACAGTTGGCTTTTTAGTCAACTAGCCCGAGTTCTTCTAGTGTGTTGTTGATCTTAGAGTGTTGTTGAGATTCTATAGAGCTTATTGGGCTTAGCGTGATGATGTGTCTTCCTCGATTGACGTGCACCTCGATATACGTACTAATGGCATCACATTGTGTTATGCTTGTTTATTTTATATGATTTGACTTGTGTATTGAACTTGTTGTGGAGTTTGGTTGATTTGTATGTTTGGCCTGATGTGATGAAATGTGAAGGTTAGAAGTGGCCCATGAACCCATTGTCATGAGGTTTGTTGCTTTGAGACTTGTTCACATATCATATCATTATTATATTTCTTGTTTTGTTGAGCTTTTGTATTTTGAGTACTTATTTCATGTCTTCTTCTTCGAGTGGACTTCTACTCGGTTTCGTTGAGTGATCCGGAACTGGGTTTCCGCTAGGGTTCTGTTAAGTGGTCCGGAATCCCTCGTGCTCCGTGATTCAGTTGAGTGGTCCGAAATTGTATCCTGCCTTGGATTTCATTAAGTGGTCTGATATCCATTGTACTCCGAGACTTCGTTGAGTGGTCCGGAATCGTATCAGCTCGGATTCTGTTGAGGGGTTTGAAATCCCTTCTACTCCGTGATTCTGTTGAGTGGTCCGAAATCGTATCCTGGTTTGAATTTCGTTAAGTGGTCCGGAATTTCTTTTGGTGTTTTGATCCCGTTGAGTGGTCCGGAATCCCCTGTGGTGTCTTGGTTCTATTGAGTGGTCCGGAACCTGATGTTGATGGATTTCATTGAGTGGTCCGAAATCGCATCATTTGACTTGTTGGTTCCTTGGATTTGATTTCAACTTCAGAGATGTAGGCTTCAGACGAACTGTGTCGCTCTAGCCCTGTATTTCGGTGTATGGTATGTGTTATTGATTGATATGATTGTGGAATGATGTTGGTTGTGATTGTTGTCATTATGATTAGACTTTTTGACCAATATGGCTAGAGATTTATGTTGCGCTTAGTCGAATGTTCCTGAATCCGTTTTTGACGTCCGTTTCCCCAAATTCAATTGCTATTATATAGTTTTATTAATTGGATCCTTTATGTGCTTAGGGGCAATTATTTGTTACAATTCTGTGTTCGCTAGTTTGCGTGGCTCTTCGGCGGCTAAGTACTGTGAGTGGACCCCTTCTAAAAATGTATGTTTTGATAGTAGAAATGCATACATGAAAAACATGATTTAATGATTACGTTTTATGAAATGTTTTATGAGATAATATGCTTATTGAGGTTAGTTTGAATTATTACTATTTTTCCTATAACCCGTGTTCTTATAGAATATATGATGGATGACGATATGATATTTAGAACATGTTTCAAACACCTCTTTATAGTATAGATGATTGATGACTTTATACTATGAAGTTACTTTTCAATATATATATATATGTTCAATGATTTTGTACTTACCTAATGGTCCTTTCCGCTACGGGACGTAGGGATAGATTCCGGTCCGTTTCGGGCGACGATTTGGTGTTGGCATGGGGCCTGAAGTGTGTTTCCTCTGGCTATTAGTATTAACACATGGACGGGGAGCCGACATGGGGCCTGAAGTGTATTTCCTCTGACTGTCTGCTCAGAGACGGGGAGCCGGCATGGGGCCTGGGGGTTATCGGACAATTCACTAGTGATTATTATATATACAAGTTATGATTTGAGACATTGCACTGTTGGAAATGTGCCCTAAAGCCAATCATATGATGATACTTTACGGACATTTCACATGTTAAACTAATCTAGTTTACATATAAAAGGCAAACATTATTGTTTGAGGCGTCTCATATAAATGTTATATGCTTAAACGATAAAGTCCAAGGAATATGCGATTGGGAGAATGCAATCTAATGAAGTTAGATTAATGAGACCATTCTTTCGTAGACACATCCTAAACATTCCTGATCATAGGATTGCCAATTGGGCATTGACAGTCCGTTAAGATCAGTACGTGATATGTCTTCTCTCAGGGAGAGTGACTAGTCTCGAGTCATTGGTGTGTGTGACATCAAGACAAGTACGTAGGTGCTCAATAGAGAATGAGTTCACTGAACACGATCAACGAGGAGTTCTCATACTCATGTCACATGAGAACTCATGTTTGGGATAATGCAAATTAGTCCTTTGACCTGAGGCATCACAGTTGTTGTCTTGTGGTTAAGTCCTTGATCTTTGATTATGTCAAAGTCACCCCATCGGGGTGTCCACGGCATCATTGGGGTTAAGCCACTTAGTCATGGAGACAAGTGAATGCGCAACAAGGGATCTCTAACCTTCAATTGGCTTGAGGGAGAATACTCTATGATATGATTAAAATCTCTGGCCAGAGTATGAATGAGATTGGGGAATGCGTTCCAAATCACATTCAAGGTAATCATAAAATGCAAATGAATCACATTGGATAGTAGACATGAATAAATAAACTATCAAACCAAACAATGTGGTCAAGAGTATTAGATTAGAGAAAGACCGTATTGCATTTGTAATCCTAAACTGAATAGGTTCTCTACCTCTTCTGATTAGCTTGGGTAGCCATGATATGCTGCTAGGGGTCACTCATGGTTTGTGGAAGCCCTAAACGTGTGTAATCACTAAAGGGAGAATTGAAAGTAAGTTTCAATTCACAATCGATGTAAAATGGTTTTAATCGCCCACTGCCTCGCTAAAAGAAACCTAATGTATCGTACACCAAATAAGGTGGAGATTGAAGAAACAAAGGAGATGAATTAAATGGTTTAATTATTTATGGCAAGGATTAATTAATATGTTAATTAATCAAACGAATAAGTTCGTTAAAAGACCTCGGGATAGTTTTGGACCTTAAGGCCCAATGGGCTTCGAACGTCAAAGCCCATTGACTTAAGTTGTATGACAACTTAATGAATAAAGATTCACAAAGGCCCAAAAGCCCAAATCCATTTAGTGTTGAATTAGGGTTTTTGGTTCTTTAGGTCATTTAAAGAAGTGACTATATAAAGAACTTTATAACCTAAAATTCATAAGTTGTTGATTTTAGAGAAAATTGGTGAGAACACAAAGCTTCCATTTCTCTCTAAGAGGCCAACCACCTTGGGGGATATTGTCTAGCAATTCTATTTCCTCAAGGTCACTCATTTCCTCTCCAATCCAACCTTGGTGTAGAATCTTTAGAGGTTCTCAATTTTGGGAACTTGGAGAACCTATTCTTCTAACCAAATCCATGGAGCTAAGAAGCAAGGAATGAAGGCCCTATCTCTTGGGTGATTATCCTTTGCATATGCAAAGAGGAATCTACAAAGGTAAATATTTCTCAACTAACAAATTGTTGTTTTTAAGTTGAGTCAAGGTTCACCAATCTACTAGGCTTTGAATTTCATGGTAGATGTTTTGTTTTTGAATGCATGAAAGCATGATTCCGCCTTTAATTGTTAATTGCATGCTATATGATGTTATTCAAATGAACATGTTTTTCACAAAATTTCCTTCAAGTGGTATCAAGAGCCTAGGTCTAGTAGTTGGTGAATCATTTTGGGTTTTGTAGTTCATAGTTTTTTGATTTAAAAGTTGTAATATGTTACAAGCTTTATTCTTGTTTCTTTGAATGTAAATTTTGTTAGAAAATTTGCCATCTCAAATGTTGTAGATGTAGTTCATATGAGCATGAATTTTGGAGCTAAAATTTGGTGCCATGTTTTTGGGGAAATTCGGCCAAATCCAAAGGGTGATTTTTTGGGTTCATGTTTGTCTTGTTAAAATGGTTTTAAAGTGACTTTTGGAACCCCTAAGTACCCTAGGATGTTAACCCTCTTTTGAGTGATGAAAATTTGAGTTTTGGTGAGTGAAAACATTCATGGAGCTATTATGAGTTTTCATGAGTGTTCTTCAATGTTCTTGAAGTTCTTGCCAAGAACAAAAAGTTTTGAAGTTTTGATTCAAAATGTTTTATGTTTTTACATAAAGTTTTGGTTTAATTTTAGTGGGTGATTTTAGTGGGTGATGATTATTTGTAAAGTATTATTAATGGTTTTAATGGTAGACAAACTTTTTTAAAAGTTTGACATAAATTCAATTAATGGTTATAATGGTAGACAAACTTTTTAAAAAGTTTAACATAAATTCAAAATATTTCATCTTTACCTCACCTAATAAAACCCACTTACAAAAACTTTGTAAAAATCATATTTTTTTCTATCATGGCCGGCCACCCTAATTAAATAGGGTATTTTTGGGTCTTTTATTCAATTACATAAAGTTTTGATACTTTTGTGTATTTGCACTTTGGCCCAAAAGTTTACGTTTTTACGTTAAGGCCCAAAAACGTTAAAGGACAAATTGTTTTGCTCCTTTAATGAAGTTTTTTTTTGTTTGTTGAAATTTTTGGGTTCTAGTTGTAATTACATGAAGTAGTGGACTTTTGTGTTTTTACAAAGTGACCCCAAAAGTTTGTGTTTCGCAATATAGCCCAAAAAGTTGTGGTTATTGCATGATGGCTCAAATTAAGTAGGGAACAAAAATTGTTTTGTCTCTTTAAATGAGAATTGGATTTTCATTTTATTTAGCTCCATTTAAATCAATTTTATGAATACAAAAACCAAATGAAAATGTTGCATTCAATTTAATTAATTAAAGTGTTGATTAATTAAAGGGTGATTATGAACCTAAGCCTACGATAATTGAGCTATGTGAAAGGTCGTTTCAAATTTGTTTGAACCATGGGAATGTGTAGATTAATTTTGGTTGTAATTTGATTTGATCAAATGTTGTAAAAGAGTATAAGCTCTTCTTTACTTTAAAGTAATTTGAATTATGCAAATGTTGTAAAGAGCATAAGCTCTCTTTTACTTTGAAGTACTTCTTTCTTGCTTTATTTGATATGCATGAAAATGAAGTAGTTGGGTCCAACGCCCCTAGGAACAACACGCCTTAATGTGATTAAACGCGTAACTAAAATCAATCTCCATCCCTAGTCCGAGATTCAACACTAGGCTCGTGTTGAATCTAAACAAAGGTTCATAGTCATCCTAAGGCCCTAAGGCAACTATATAGTCCATCAAATGAATGCAAACCTTATGTTAGTAGTATCATATACTCTTGCTTTAAAAAACCGTTTTATAAGCATAGTGAGAGTATTATATACAACTAAAAACAAATGGACCAATAGTTGTAATAGGACCAAAATTGTTTTAATGTAGATTAAAATGAATACTTATATGTGATGAGACCTAAAACCCTCAACCAAACCATTATTAAGTTGAAAAGCGTGAGAGTGCTTAGAACACTCTTTCGTGGCCTTCCACCGTGGTAGGCTCCAATCGTTTATGACTTGTACACCGGCTTCACCCTATCATGGGGGAGTACAAAGTGCATGCTTATACTCAGGAGGAGTCTATATACATACTTGATGAGGTGAGTGTAGGCAACGAGGATGGCCGACATTGTATCATCGTGAGGCTATTCTTGAACCCCTTCACGCACTAAGCATGGTGGGAATGACTTAACTAAGTGCAATGGCGCCGACATCGTATCATCGTGAGGCAACATTCTCTAGAGGCCAAATTGATGGGTACTTGCATTAGTTGCAAATGAGTAAGCGTACTCTCTCATTATTATTAATGCTAGCAACATCATATCATTGTGAGGTGGGCTTGGTAATAGTGAGTCTCCCATAACCTACTAAGAGTTTCCTCCAAAACTCTCGAATTCCAATGAGGGATATGGAATTTGCCAAAAATAGTGGGTGGTGCTATTTGATTTAAAGACCCGAATCAAATGGCTTAAAATCAATCAATTTATATTCGTTATGTATTTGTTTACCAATATATTTGCAAACGCTATCCAAAACTTGACAAAGAAAAACCGAATGTTTTAGTTTCCGGACTTGGTAACACAATCCCAAAGATTGTCTTAAATGGATTGTGCATGTACCTAAGAAGTCTCATCCTCACAATCTTCCTATTGATAATGTATCATTGGAAGAACATGTTAGAAATGTCTATCATGAAGAGGACAACACAAACAACCAATGTTTATTCCTTCGTTATATGAACAAAGGAACTTATGAACAAATAAGAGTTGCCTTGAACAACTCTTGAAAGTTTGTAATTATGTTTAGAACATAATGGTTGGTTGACAAAAATAGTCCATCAACATGGACTTATGATGATTTTGAATCATTGAGTGTTGAAGTGATAAACCACTTAACGAGACGGAAACTAAGCTAGGACTTCACCTTTATGTCCCTATCCTAATGGTTCACTAAGTTTATTGTAAACTATGTAGTGAACAATAACCACACACTCTCCAAAATGTTTGATGTGTATAACACAATTGAAAAAGGTTTCAAGAGAGATAGTGGGAGTTTAGGGACCATGACTATTGTAGTCAAAGGAGAAGTCAAATGAAGAAGATAAAATTAACTCCAAGGGAACAAACTTTCTTTATGAAAGGATGGACATTGGAAGGGGTATTTGCAAGAAATGTCTTGCAAGTGTCAAGAACACACCTTTCGAAGGTGTTGTAAATTGTTCTTGAATAGTTCAAAACAGTTGGTTCTTCTACTTGAATGCTTGATTCCGTATTAGTAACTATGTTTTACAATCGTTGTAAAAGTGTGGCTAATAAGAAGTAGAAGATTAATGAGAGAAGAGAAAGTACTTCACATTCGGAACGTGAATAAAATATAGATCTCTGCGAAAGCAGATGGTACTAACTTCCTCATATGAACTACCAAAGAAATTGGAAAAACCAAAGATTGTCTTTACATTCCAATTTTAAGGAACTCAATTCCATCACTATAGTAGAGATGGATGAATGTTTTGTTTGACAAAACATTGTTCTTTATTAATCGCTGATTGGATTATAGTAATCTAATTGATTGTCTCTATAGTAGAGATGATATGGTAGCGTTAACTGTTTAGAATATAATGATGCTTAAAACCCAAAAGGTTGCAAGATAGTGACTAATCCCAACTGAGTTGTGATACCTCTAAAACATAAATTACGAGTTGGTCATAGATGGATGCTTTGGATCGTTAGATCCGGATCCAATACCTTCTTGTCAAAATTGTATAGAGGCGAAATGTTCGAATCTTTATTCTTTTGGAAAGAAGAAAGAATCACAAAGTTATTGAGGTTAATTCACTTAGATGTTAGTGGCACTTATCCACAACATAATACTACTCATGTTGTTTGACATTCACCGAAGATCACTCTCGGTTGGACTATAGTTTATTATGAATAAACACAAGTCCGAATACTTTGCAAAAGGTTTCAAAGAATTCAAGAAATGTAAGTTGATGAGTAAGACGTCTAAAGTACTTACCTCCTTAGATTTGATCCAAGGAAAGGTAACACTTTAGATGAGTTTCCTTGAAAGATATCAAGGAAATTAGCATCATAAGATAATGATTTTCTCCATTAGGAGAAGAACGAACTCGAATAAGATTTAGTTCGTTGGATGTTATCAATTACCCATATATATAGGATATATACTTCTAAAACAATATGATTGTCAATTAGAAGATCTTCCAAAATTTTCATAACTCCATAGGATGTAGTTGGAAAGAAAGACAAATCTTAATCATGTTAAGATTTGGGGTTGTGTGCTAATAAGCAATATTTGTTTAAAAAATTATCTTGTGGATATCCTTAAATTAACCTTTGGATATCACTTCTATAAACCAACCAACAAATGTTGTTTGTTGAGTAGTTCATTGTAATCCTACAATGTGATTTGCCTTAGAGCAAATGAACTAGGAATAGAACTCAAAAGAATGGGTTCTTTGAGAGACAAGATGATAATCAACAAATATAACAACCTAGTTCCTATACCACAAGCTCCAAGGTAGTCAAGAAGGATTTATAAACCATCTCAGTTGAATGGTTTGAACTTTATGACTACATTGAGTGTATATACAATATATACTCAAGGAAATGGTAAAGTACCATTTGACTCGAAATAATGAAACCTTCATAGCTAATTGGTAGCTTAAGGTGACTACAATCAAAGAGAATGGTTGACTTTGAAGGAACCATCTTTGACGTAGTCTTAGTTTCAATTAATTCGAAGATTGCTAGCTACAACTAAATGGTGATTCAATGTTTGGACATGATATAGGTTTCCGAAACCATTATTAAGATAGTCTTGATAATTTATGTCTAAAACTATGAATCACAAGACATGTAAGTTGTAGAGATCCAACCATCATGGATCTTAGCAAGCTAGTGGGAGCCATAAACGTCTTATGAGGGAAAGATCAAATTGTTTGATTTCTCATAAAGATGTAAATGAATCTTTTGTTTACTAGGTTTACAAAAGATTAGTGGGAGTTAATCATATTCCTAAATTTAAATATATGTATGATATATTAATTTTGGAAATGAAAAGAATACTTCATTATTAAAGTTATGACTTTAAACTTTCTATAACGATAGAATGTATATGGGAGACATAGTCTATATACATGGGATGGAAATCTATAATGATAGATTTTAGGATATAATTGGATTATATCATGCCCTAATAATAGACAAAAGGTTGCTAGGAAGTTTCTCATATGATGATAAACTTTAATAAGAAGAACAACTCTAGTGAGACTAGGAGGTAGCTCTTCTCAAAGGGAACGTACCCTTTGACTCCCAAAGAAATATTGCATAAAGAGAATCCTTTATGCATACGCAGAAAGGTGATTTACGTATTTCATATTGTATGAAAAACGTTGATATAAGTTGTACCAAGAAAGGTACAAGGCGATATCAATGCAAGCCCAGGATCAGAACCATGGCAACTGTCAAGTGAATCCTTAAGTATTTAAGAAATACTAAAGGATAGGTTCCTCGAAGAATGAGGAAGAATTAGAGTAACGTAAAGGAAGCGTAAATGTGTTAGATTATGAATCTAATCCATCGTTGAATGTTTCTTCATTATGAATGAAGAGATTAACAGATACCTCTTTATTATGACTAAAGAGATATTTGGATGGAAACATTAAAGTAATGATTTTAGTGTGTTCCATTATAAATGCAAAATATATTGCCATATATAGAAGTTTACAACAATGTTGTTTGGATGGGAAAGTTCATTTATGAACTCTCTATTCGGTTCCAACCAGAAAGTGTATCTAGTGTACTGACACTACGACACTAATGGGGCGATAGCTCAAGCCAGGGAATCAAGGTCTCATCAAGATCCGAACTCATATGAGAGACTGAACCACATGATTGGTAATCATGTATAATGGTGACGTCGATATTCTCAAGGTTGCTTCTATGGATAACATATAGATATCCATTTCCTAGGCCTACTATTCAGCCATTTAGGAAATGACTACAGAAGAGGAATCATAACAGATGACCAAGCTGATTGGCTCTAGTGCAAGTGGGAGATTGTTGGAAATGTGCCCTAAAGCCAATCATATGATGATACTTTACGGACATTTCACATGTTAAACTAATCTAGTTTACATATAAAAGGCAAACATTATTGTTTGAGGCGTCTCATATAAATGTTATATGCTTAAACGATAAAGTCCAAGGAATATGTGATTGGGAGAATGCAATCTAATGAAGTTAGATTAATGAGACCATTCTTTCGTAGACACATCCTAAACATTCCTGATCATAGGATTGCCAATTGGGCATTGACAGTCCGTTAAGATCAGTACGTGCTATGTCTTCTCTCAGGGAGAGTGACTAGTCTCGAGTCATTGGTGTGTGTGACATCAAGACAAGTACGTAGGTGCTCAATAGAGAATGAGTTCACTGAACACGATCAACGAGGAGTTCTCATACTCATGTCACATGAGAACTCATGTTTGGGATAATGCAAATTAGTCCTTTGACCTGAGGCATCACAGTTGTTGTCTTGTGGTTAAGTCCTTGATCTTTGATTATGTCAAAGTCACCCCATCGGGGTGTCCACGGCATCATTGGGGTTAAGCCACTTAGTCATTGAGACAAGTGAATGCGCAACAAGGGATCTCTAACCTTCAATTGGCTTGAGGGAGAATACTCTATGATATGATTAAAATCTCTGGCCAGAGTATGAATGAGATTGGGGAATGCGTTCCAAATCACATTCAAGGTAATCATAAAATGCAAATGAATCACATTGGATAGTAGACATGAATAAATAAACTATCAAACCAAACAATGTGGTCAAGAGTATTAGATTAGAGAAAGACCGTATTGCATTTGTAATCCTAAACTGAATAGGTTCTCTACCTCTTCTGATTAGCTTGGGTAGCCATGATATGCTGCTAGGGGTCACTCATGGTTTGTGGAAGCCCTAAACGTGTGTAATCACTAAAGGGAGAATTGAAAGTAAGTTTCAATTCACAATCGATGTAAAATGGTTTTAATCGCCCACTGCCTCGCTAAAAGAAACCTAATGTATCGTACACCAAATAAGGTGGAGATTGAAGAAACAAAGGAGATGAATTAAATGGTTTAATTATTTATGGCAAGGATTAATTAATATGTTAATTAATCAAACGAATAAGTTCGTTAAAAGACCTCGGGATAGTTTTGGACCTTAAGGCCCAATGGGCTTCGAACGTCAAAGCCCATTGACTTAAGTTGTATGACAACTTAATGAATAAAGATTCACAAAGGCCCAAAAGCCCAAATCCATTTAGTGTTGAATTAGGGTTTTTGGTTCTTTAGGTCATTTAAAGAAGTGACTATATAAAGAACTTTATAACCTAAAATTCATAAGTTGTTGATTTTAGAGAAAATTGGTGAGAACACAAAGCTTCCATTTCTCTCTAAGAGGCCAACCACCTTGGGGGATATTGTCTAGCAATTCTATTTCCTCAAGGTCACTCATTTCCTCTCCAATCCAACCTTGGTGTAGAATCTTTAGAGGTTCTCAATTTTGGGAACTTGGAGAACCTATTCTTCTAACCAAATCCATGGAGCTAAGAAGCAAGGAATGAAGGCCCTATCTCTTGGGTGATTATCCTTTGCATATGCAAAGAGGAATCTACAAAGGTAAATATTTCTCAACTAACAAATTGTTGTTTTTAAGTTGAGTCAAGGTTCACCAATCTACTAGGCTTTGAATTTCATGGTAGATGTTTTGTTTTTGAATGCATGAAAGCATGATTCCGCCTTTAATTGTTAATTGCATGCTATATGATGTTATTCAAATGAACATGTTTTTCACAAAATTTTCTTCATGCACAACATGCTAGGTTTAGGAAAACCTATGTTTATCATGATATATGAGTTTTCATAAAACCTAGGGGTTAGTACGTTGATAACTGTTTTAATATATATATATATATATCAACTTAGTCCACTCATATTTGTTTTGCACCCCCTTCAGGACTTAGAATTGAGGCATACAATCTCTGCGTCAAGGTGCTTCCGCATCGGCATCTTCGAGTCCTCTTGGTGTGGGACCCATTCTTTTATTCATTCAATTTTATATTATTTCTTTTAATGTTCTAGTTAGTTGTATGCTCTAAATACATTCCTTAATTGCACATTCTTTATTCTTTTATATTTATAAGTCTTATCTATCCCTTGTTTTCAGCATTTGCACTCAATAAATGGCTTTCGTCACCCTCGGGTGTTGCCCAGCACGTACCTATCTTGGTATTCGGGGAATATCGGGATCGGGACGTATCAATGAAAATGTGACGGCAGAGGTGGTGGGACTATTGATACCAGCGGTCATTGACTCATCACTAGGCGAGGTTGGAGTGATAATGGTTGTGATGAGTTGGTAGTGGCGGTGATGGTGGTTGGGCAGAAACAGGGGTGGTGGTTGTGGAAGTGGTTTGATGATGGTCATGACAAGGTGATGGTGTCATTGGTGGTGGCCCATCAGATTCCTCTTCATGCCACCAAAGACTTGACCCAATCCAAAACCAGAGATCCAGCCCAATATACAAAACCAAAATTAGGCCACAATTGTTAATAGCTGAAAACACCAAGGGTACTTTGGTACGTAAATCGCTGAAAAACAGTGTCAACGTACATTTCTTCCCCGTTTCCACTGTCATCGCTCTTTCAAAATTCCCCGCCACCGTTCCCTTTTCCGGTCGCAAAGCTTCGCCGAATCCGCTTCTGCATTAGCACTCGCAGTCGTATTGACAACACCATAAGACAGGTAACCACCTCTCGCTATATCGACTGTTTGTTTCCCGAGAAAAAAACAGGAAAAAAAAAAAGAACTCGGTATTTGACTACCGAATTCGTTGAATCGCTTAATGTAGCACTTTAATTTTTGGTTCCAACTTTTTATTCACAAAATTCATCAGCAACTAGAGAATGGAACTTTCACTCTGATTTTTTTTTTCTTTTCCGTATTTACTCTGTTCGATTTTGTGTTCTTGTGCTGCTAAAACCCTGCGTTTTAGGGGTTTTGGATTTCCGTTTTCAGTATTCGACTTGAGATTTTTGAATTTTTTTTCGATATCGAAAGTTGCATGCTGGGAGGTTTCATTTACTTCAACCTTTGTAGCAAATGCGTTCCTCGAACTGTAAATTCTGATAATTTTTTAGCTTTCAATTGTTTGGATTTTGAATTGTTATGTGGTGGAAATGACGGCGTCAGTAAAATCAAATTCTAATCGAAATCGGGGGATTTTATGATCATAACAGTCTGTGGTTTCGACAAGTTGTAGGCTTAAAAAGTATCAACTGTCAGTATGGGTGACTTGTCAAGGTACGTTTCTCTGCAATATGTATTCAGATTTTCGGGGCAAATGGTATTTTCCGATTTTTACCTTCAATGAAACAATTTTCAGGGAGGATTTTAGTAATACGCTTCGAATACTTGTTGCTACGGATTGCCATCTGGGTTATATGGAGAAGGATGAAGTACGGCGCCATGATTCGTTCCAGGCATTTGATGAGATTTGCTCAATAGCACAACAAAAGAATGTAATAGCCAATTTTTCATTCTAGCTGTATTTGTAATCTCACTCCATCCAACACAACTTTGGCATTTATCCTCTATCACTGTTTCCTTATACTTTCTGTGAACCAACACATTTTGGCATTTATCCTCTATCAGGTGGATTTTTTGCTTCTGGGTGGTGATCTGTTCCATGAGAATAAGCCTTCAAGGTCAACACTAGTTAAGGCCATTGAGATTCTCCGCCGTCATTGCCTCAATGATCAGCCAGTGCAGTTCCAAGTTGTTAGCGACCAGACTGTGAATTTTCCAAATACGTACGTAATTAATGAACTGCATGTTTGTTGTTTGCTTGGAATTTTTGCTGCAATGATATGTCTAAGTTGACCTTTGGTTCATATGCCATGAGTTGAGCAAATGGAGAAATATGGAATTTTTGCTGCAATGATATGTCACTCTGATGTGTTTTTGCATCCAAGTTTGTATCAGGAACCTTGACTTTCTGTAAAAATTGAGAGATATATTATGATAAGGATGTAGGCACCCTTCTGTTAATAACAAAATTCTTGTTCTAACAGATTTGGTCATGTAAATTATGAAGATCCTCACTTCAATGTTGGATTGCCAGTGTTTAGTATCCATGGAAATCATGATGACCCTGCTGGAGTGGTATGGATTCTATCGGTGAAGTTGTTTGCGTTTTTGCCTCATTTCTGTTTAAAACATTATCAATGTTTCTCATCAGACATCATTTTTAGCACCACGTTTTAAGATTTTTTTACACAAATTCGTTATCGTATATAGCTCAGTGGTCAAATTTGTTGGTTGTAATTAAAGGGTTCAAGTTTCCAGGGGATTGTGCTTACAATCCTCATCAGCTTTCTATTGATTCCTACAAGAAAGAAACTTATAACTTACTAGGCTTGTCAGCAAATTCAGACCTGTAGTTATGTGTTTTCTAAGTATATAGATTGACAGTTAATAAAGGATTTGATCATTTGAATGGTCTTGTTAAAATATCAAGAAAAATATGTTTATCTTTTGGAGTAAGCTGCATCTAATGTGACCAGTCCTTGAACCCATGAAAAGATGATCCCCAAAAATGGGCCATAAGCTTACCACTTCTGTTATTCTATATCCAATTACTGTAAGAGAGGAAAAGAGAGAGGGGGTATTTAAAAATGGAGAGGGAGGGTACAATAGGCTAATGGTTATCTTTGGGAAGAATAGGGATATTTTTGAAATAGCAATTATGTTATTGCCATAAAGAGGAGCAAGGACCCCCTCTTTCGTACGCTCATGCATGGAATTTATCGATACTTTGAAATGTGTTTGCTACAGCTGTTTTAAGTACCATGTATCTGTACTTCTTAACATTGTGGTTATTGACAGGATAATCTTTCTGCTGTCGATATTCTCTCAGCGTGCAACCTTGTAAACTATTTTGGGAAAATGGGTCTTGGGGGTTCTGGGGTTGGTCAGATCACTGTGTATCCTATTCTCATGAGGAAGGTTAGTATATGGATTTAATTAATAGTAGGATTGGGAGGATCTAATGTCTTCTTTTGGTGAATAGAGTATTTTTGTCTTTGTGTTGCATGGCTCATAATAACTCCTTCTGAATTGCAGGGTGCAACATCAGTGGCTCTTTATGGTCTCGGAAATATTAGAGATGAACGGCTCAATAGAATGTTTCAGGTATTTGATGTTGAGAATTTGCTTTATGCTGTTTACTTGCAGGCTTCTAAACACATATGTGTTGGGCATATTATTCATATGTCAGACACCACATGCTGTACAATGGATGAGACCTGAATCTCAAGAAGGGTTGGAAGTGTCAGACTGGTTCAACATTCTAGTGCTTCATCAGAACAGGTTTGGTGTGTGGGTGGGTGGGGGAGATTGGATTAATCATCATTAAGGAGGAATCCCGATTTATATCATAGTTTCATTTGATTTAAGTTGTCAATCTTCCTAGTTACGAAGTTATATAATTTTGTGTGCAGAGTGAAGACAAACCCAAAAAATGCCATCAATGAGCACTTTTTACCACGCTTCCTAGACTTCGTAGTGTGGGGGCATGAACACGAATGCCTCGTGGACCCTCAGGTGCCAATGAATATTGCTTTATCAATATGTGCAACATGGACATGTGCATGCTTGTGCATACAAGCTTGAGTGTGTACGTGCATGTGTCTGTCTCTAGGTGCGTAGTTTTGGTCTTGTTGGGAGGGTGCCTTACACGACTTTACATGATTTTGTTTCTGACAGGAAGTTCCGGGGATGGGATTTCACATTACACAACCTGGTTCTTCAGTTGCAACATCACTGATTGACGGAGAATCAAAGCCAAAGCATGTGCTCCTTTTAGAAATTAAGGTTGCAAAACAATGTTAGATATATATTTTTTTCTCCTGAAAGCAGCATCTTTTGATCCTTTCTCCTCCCAAACTGAGTTGGATGCTGATATACTTTTATGCAGGGGAATCAATACCGTCCAACCAAGATTCCTTTGACGTCAGTGAGGCCTTTTGAGTACACAGAGGTGATTTAATGTTTACCTTTTCGTCTACATTAAAACCTTTGATTAATAATATATTTTTTCTGCTACAGATTGTATTAAAAGATGAACCTGAAATTGATCCCAATGATCCTAATTCAATTCTTGAACACTTGGACAAAGTGGTAAGTGTAATTGCAAGTAATATTGGACTGTTGTACTTTCCCACGCCTTTCTTTTTTCCCTGTATTATGCCCTCTGATGCATGTGCTGTATATTAATAGTATAGATTTGAATTTCTATAGGTCAACGCTCAGATAGAGAAATCGAGGAAAAATGTTACCGGATCACAGCTCCAACTTCCATTAGTTCGAATAAAGGTAATATTTCCAATTTAACTTAAGATGTTGGTATTATGATGGTGATCCTCATATATGCATCCTCGCATCTCTAGGCCTTTTTCCTGTCCCATGCCTTGCCTTCAGATCTACAAGTATTTGTGTACATATGAATGTTCTCTTTTTTACCGAATGTAACCTTAACCTCCCCTTCCGTGTGACCGTATAACTTCACTCGAACAATTGGCAGGTGGACTATTCTGGATTTATGACAATAAATCCTCAAAGATTTGGACAGAAGTATGTGGGGAAGGTACATTCACTAATCCTAGATCAGTATTCTACTGCTAATTTTTCTCGTATCACATTTTGGAAATAAATCATTGCTATTGTAATGACTTTAAGGTTGCAAACCCACAAGACATTCTTATATTTTCAAAAGCTTCAACAAAGGGCCGGAGCGAAGGTACTTATTATCACACTAGTGGATTTTGCATTGGTTGAGTGTTTGTTTTTATACCATCTTATAAGTTCCAACACTTCACTTAATTTTTGAATAACAAAAAGCTTGGTGCAGTATGACCTCACCTATGAGATTTTCTTTATATTAACCTCGTAGGTCCATTAGATTAACAGATTGCCCACAAGTTAAATCTTAGTGCTGGCATCAGTCTAAAGACTTTCACATACATTAGCTACAGTTGTGTTATATCTCAAACAAAAGTGATGGTAATAAAACTTGATGTGACTTTAAATAAATTCTCTCCATGTTAGGGAAGTTCAGTTCTGACATCACTACGACAATCGACTCTGTTACTTGGGGATTTCGTTACAGTCAGAGCTATTTCTGAAGTCCATTAAATGTTAGAATTCATATATTCACAGATTTTCAGTTACTTATTTCTTATCTTTTATTGTAGCTAAAATTGATGATTCTGAACGGCTTCGCCCAGAAGAACTAAATCAGCAAAACATAGAGGCTTTGGTTGCCGAAAATAATCTGGTATCAGCCGTTATATTCCTTCTTTCCTGTACTCAGTATATCATGCATATAGTACTTTTCATCCAGTGGAACTCTGGATTTGTTTTTATACAGAATATAGTTTTGTTAGTTTCTCGCGGATAAACAGTTCCACAAGTTGCTCAGAAACACACACCTCAACTGACTTCTGGAAAACATTATCTGTGGAAAACTTAACGTGATTGAAACTTGGTTCTTTTTGTCCTTTGCCATCATAGTAAGGGTATATGATTCCATTCCAGGATATGATTTATTTTTCGGATTACTGCTAAAATGGAAGTCATGTGGAAAATATTGAAGACAACATTACAATTACTTACAGGTTTACAGCATGTAAATTTTATTTTAAGGTTAAACCCTCATGGGGATATCTGATCGTGCAGAAAATGGAGATCCTTCCTGTCAATGATTTGGACGTTGCATTACACAATTTTGTCAGTAAGGATGACAAAATGGCTTTCTATTCTTGCGTGAAATACAATCTTGAAGAAACTCGAGTGAGTACTTGCTCTGTTTAAATTAAAGTTTCAACTAGCTATTGTATTTTCTTTTGAAGTATGCTACTGACAATTTTCTTTTCTACTTCTACAGAAGAAAATTGCTAAGGATCCAGATACAGTGACATTTGAAGAGGAAGATTTAATTGTTAAAGTCGGGGAGTGCTTGCAGGCAAGAATGATTAAATTTCAAATATTTTTCTTTCATCAGTGATTGTGTTACCCTATTCTAGTCAGTTTCATGGACAATTATTTTGCCCTGATTGGGCCTTCAGGGCTGTCGTTGGGGTTTGAAATGAGGCATTTAGGCCCAAAATGCGTAGCAGTCGACTTTGAGTCTCTTGAGACCTCTTGTACTAATTTCATAGAGTTTGGTTTTAGTTCTTAGTTGTGGGAAAAACATATATACGTGATTCAAAGTTTGCAATTCATTGATCATAATTGTAGGCAGTTTTGACATAAAAGAAAAAACATAGAAGTCTTTTTCCCTCATGCATCTCACCCTGTTGTGGCCTTAAGCATCACAATGGCAATTAATGAGGGCTTGCTTCCATACATTGACCAAACATTTATATTATATGTGCAGGAACGTGTCAAGGAAAGACCTACGAACTCTAAGAGTAACTCTCCATTCTCTTCCACTGCCCCTCCTTGGGAGGTAATTCTGATTTTAATATGCTTTTTTTCGAGAATTTGCATCAGTTTTCTGTGTTGCATCCATTTCAGAATCTTTTGGCTGATACATGTGCCTACTATTTTCATTTTTAATTTATTGTTCTTCGTGTAGGATTTCAGAAGTACAAGTGCTGCTGGAACTGCAAGTGCAGTTTCCTTCAGTGACGATGAAGATGCAACGCAGATGACTGGCTCAACATCCACTGCCAGAGGCCGCAAGGGCAGAACGTCTACCTCAGAAGTTGGTAAGGGTAAAACTACTGCAAGAGGAAGGGGCAGGGGCAGGGGCAGGGGTACCAGTACCTTGAAGCAGACGACTCTCGATGCATCTCTTGGATTTCGGTCTTCTCAGAGGTTTTTCTTTGACCTAAGTTTGAGAAGATATTCAATCAATTAAGCGGCCACTTCATTTTAAAACTTAATTAATAACCAGCAATTTAATTAGTTGCTTTAGAGGTGTAAGAAAGAAATATGTAGGAACAAATATAGCTGCAAAACTTTATCCTCCCACCGCATGATATGTGTCATTATTCTCTCTGGTATTCAACATTAAAGTCTACCACAAAATGCAATTTGTACCCTTAACCTTTATAGGACTTTATCTTTTCCATTACAAGTTCATTTTTCTGTTTTCTGTATTTACTAACGTTTTCAGTTAAAAATATCTACATGGTATCCTTTTTCTGCGCCCTACAGATAGCGTTGCTAACTGGGGATTCCTTCCTTGTTTGTCCTTATTGCTGTTCTATGTGACAGCTCAATTTCATTCTGTATATGTCATAGTCGTTGACTCTGATGTGAACTAATAAACACAATTAAAGAAGCAATTAGGATGCAAAAGAACTAATGTAAAATCCCAAGAACACAACTAACGCAGTCTTCTTACTAAGAAACCAACTCTGGTTAGACAAGAAAACAAGTTCTGACATTGCAAAATCATGACTTACTAGGATGTATTCTAAGTAGCTAATTGCAAGCAGTTAGAAGTCTGCTGCACGTTTGGTTCATATTGCATTAACAAGCTGAGACATTCATGTTCCCAGTTTTGTATCTTAGCTAATATAATTACTGCAGATCTGCATCAGTTGCTGCAACTGCCGCTGTACGAAGTATTGCTGATGATGGGGATGATGTGGATTCTCCTTCGAGTGAAGAAGAGGCGGGGAAACTTGGAATTGATGAGGTTGATAATAGTTCGGTATGGATTACCTTCTTTTTCAACTGAGTTTTGGCATTAAATCAGTAATAGCTAATGAAAATCCGGGCTGTTCTTAAGTTACTGTCAATTGACTGGCGAAGCTCTTTCATATGATTTTTTCCACCCACACAATCTCCTTTTGCCTTGTGCCAACCATTAAATATTTTGCAAGTTTACACGTTCCATAAACCGAATCAATGTTGTTTATGCTATTCATTTGATAAGATAATATGGTTTCAATTATTGAAGGAAAATGATGAAATTGTTCCAAGTAGAGGACGGAAAAGGGCTGCTCCAAGGGGGAGAGGTAGAGGTAGAGGCTCTACGCAACCATCTAAGCGTGGAAAGAAATCAGATAGATCTGCAGTTAACCGAATGTTTATGAACAAAGATGATGACGATGACGATGATGAAGATGTGACAAAGAGATTAAATAAGCCTCTGCCTCGGGTTGTTATTCTTTCTTCTATTTCATTTTACCTGTATTCTTTAAAAATCAGCCTGGAAATATATAGGACTGCCTGCTTTTGTTCTTGAGAGATTTCTAATAGTACTGAGCTTTTATTCTCCTTTTTTGTAGGTCACGAGAAATTACGGTGCTCTTAGAAGGTAACAATCAGTAAAGTTCGCCCATGCTTTGACAAGGCAGTCCAACTTCATGTCACGGTTCCAACCTTATGTACCTCCATTTCGGCGCAGAAGGACGTAGGAGCTAAAGAGTTCAGAGCTCGGACAAAGACAATCCATTCGTAGAGGCTTCTGATGGAAGTCTACATTCAAGCTGTTTGAATGTTCCTTCCGAAAGGTCGCAAAATGTAATTTGATCGTTACAAGAGTGGATGCCCGCTTCAGTTGATTTTGTTCCAAATCGAGTTAATGTTCTTTTCCGGGTACTGTACATATCTGTCTTGAGCGATACATGATGTGAGAGATTGTGAACATGGTGACGGCCATGGTATCAACTGGAATTTGTGATCGCAACATCCATCTGATTTGTTTTAGCTTGGAAACAATCCCGTTGTCTGAGATGGCTTGTAAGTCAAGAAAACATCAATTGGTATTACACCTTAAAAGTAAACGATTTGCTCGTCTAACATTTCTTTACAGAAACCTCTAATATTTTAAAAAATGATGTGAATTACAGATCCTACTCCCTCTCTCTTTCAATTTGTCAAATGAAAAGATTTCCAGAAGAGCTTTCTTCGGCAGATATGTACGTAATACTAAGAAACGAGTATTAGAATAGCGCCACTCGAAAGATGTCACCTCAACTCATGGCAATCAGAAGAAAACCTTCCATAGAAATACAGGACGACTCTCTGGGCCAGCAAGAATCTCGGATCATTCGAGGGCCAAACTCTGTTTCACTCTACTTTTTCTACAGTGTTAGAAGTGATGTTAGGTTTACACTACACATACAAATCAGCTAGACTCCACTGGTCTCTCATCTGAAATGGGGTCTCTTTGGAACATCCTTCAGGCTTAACAAATGGCTTGGACTGCCGACTTTCCCCTGCTCAAAAGAAGCTCAACATTATCAGATTATTAAGTGAAAGTGTCTGCAATTCATCACCAATCTCTATACTAAATCGGACATGGATTGGGATTAACAAAAATTTTAATTAGAGATTGCATATGTTCAGATAACAAGTACCCTAGCAATATCAACTAAGATCACTGCCCCAGACATGATGCTTTCCGCCTATATTGCAGCACATACAAAAGCCTAATGAGGTTAGTCATTTCTTTTTGTCGACGATGAGGATTGTCCATATTTCAAAAGAAATCGAAGAATGGTACAGAAAGAGGAGGAAACTATGGATTTTTACTTGGCATGGTACTTCTTGGGAAGAGAATCACCCTGAAAGCCTATGTGGGCTTCTCTGAGGTATTGGCAAGAGAGGAGGTGTTTAGTATCAAACACCTAAAAACCGTATACACCAACGGTTCAACCTCCCCTAAATTTCTACTCTTTTGCAAGATCATCCGTTGGACTAATGACAGCATCTAAAGGAGCAAACACCTACAAATTTTAAGTACGACAAGGTTAGCCCTGGTTCTGCTGTGGAAACAATGATAAATATCCAAAAAGCCTCCACTCCCAAACCACACTTAAAGGGAAAACAGTTGTTTTTACTCTGAAGGGTACATGAGGAGTGAAAGATGAACATTTTTCTAATCCTGTTAGACAAATACAAACGATTACAAAGGACTAATTATCGACTATTAACTTATGTACCTTTCCAGCCAGTCCTGTTCGGTCAGTCCTTCGCAAAATGCTCTGTTTTGTCCCCTTGGGACTCCAAACCATGGTTACAGGAACAATGCCTTTGTTATTGCATTTCTGACTCCCAGCGATTCTCCCTTTCAAATTCTCTTTTCCTGGGGCCGCCAATCTGTTAGATCCACCAACAACTGGTTTCTTCTTAGATTTCACAGTAGTTACTGGTTTAGTTTCTTTAACTAGAACAGAATCCAAAGGTTTCCGTCTCAGAATCTGATACTGAACCTGCACAAACCGTATGATTCATGTTAATATCAATCTTGTGGCCCGTCGAGATCAAATTCAGTAGGAATAAATTGCAAGAAAACCATGAACAAATATGGGGCCCTAAAAATGCTTTTTGGGATGTGTTACGAAAAGAGGGAGAGAATAAGATATGCATACATCACAATTAAATAGAGTACAGTCCTAACTGACAAGTCCCTTACTAGTAGGCGATTATTTCAGATATGCATACATCACAATCAAGAAAATTCTTATTATCTGTGTCTCGGATTTGTGACATCTCACCTTTGGTTTTGCAGCTTCCGTGTGGATTGACTTTGAAACATTAGGTCCAATTATGTAGTTTGCAGTCCCTCTCTCACTCTTATGCGTAGACAACTTGGATACTTTAGAAGGTTTTATTCTGTTCTTGGTTGCATAACTCATTCTTGCCACATTCCTGCTATCTGGGGATCTTTCTTTGTACTGTATTGATGTAGATGTCGAGGTCCTGCCATTCGAACCAGGATTTGAAGATGATCCCACACTAGACTTGCTGAATGAAGATTTACGGCCTCTTGATTTCCTTCTATCACAATTAATCTCCACTCTGGCTGCTGGCCTCGTAATACCGCTTTTCCTGAAACCAGCCTTTATTACTGAAAATATCCCATTTGTTTGGCTCAATGCCGGATTTGATTTCTCCATAAACTTCTGTTGTTGCTGCTGACCACTCTCAGATGTAATGGTGCTTGCTGTACTGCTTTCATTTGCCTTGTTTGTCACACAACTAAAACTACATGTTGAATCCCCACCAGAGGACGTTGGCTTAGAGCAATTGGGTATGTGATTTCCAGTTAGACTGCTTTTACAAACTGAACCTGATTTGGAACTGGTTGTTCCCTTCAACTGTATGAAGCTTGATTTGGGTTTCATCTCATCACTGGACCCTGAGTTCCCACAGGAAGATGTCCCGCTCAGAACTTTGTCTAGGTGCCGCTTATCTGTAAAATCTTGGTTTTCCCGTCTCCATTTCTTGCTTACAAAGTCTTTGCCTCTTGACTTAGAGACAGAAGACGGAAGTTGTGGCGAAGATGGTCCTACTAAGTCAAAGTTTAAGCCCATACTATCCTCACCCGAATTCAAAAATGCAGCCTTCAACTGGCGTGAAGAGCATTGGTGGAACCTAATAATTCCAGTATATTACTAAAACTCAGCTTTCTTATTTGACAGCATGAATTACAAAGACAAAATGGAGAATGCCGCATAATCAAAGGGCCAAAGGATACTTACAGATGGCTTCTGTAAAACCAGTCATCATCACTGCAATGTATACAATCCAAAAAAGAAGAATTAGAAATTGACATCACATATACTTTCTAAATTATAAGCCATTTCTGAAAATTAAGGAAAAAAAGGTGTGGGAACGTGACGATATTTGTCTCTGAGTATACTAGAACCCACATATGTTGGTTTGTTGAGTTGGCTTCTAGAGTGAGATCCACCCACAGAGGCGCTTCGATTTCTTCCTGTATCAATCCGCAAAGAGAGATGTAAACAAGTAAATTAAAGGTCCAGAGAAGTTGCATGAAATAAAAGAGATTGCAAGTTAATCCTAATCGCAAGAACAAAATGCACCTTCAGATTTGATTAGGATACGTTTGGTTGCCAAGTATATGTAGGCTAAGAAAAAGAAATACAAGGTAAACACGAACACAAATAACGATTGCAATATCGAAATACGAAAAATTGCCATACTGTTGTCAACCAAACAAGATTCCTACACCCAATAAATCCAATTTCAATTAGAACTCAAGATTACAAAAAAAGCAAACTAAACCCAAGATTTCAAAGCCAAGAACCCCAAATTTCCAACCCAAAAAAACCCTTAATTCGAGGGGAGAGAGAGAGAGAGAGTAAGCTCAAGAAGATGAATTTTATACCAGAAATGCCCAGTGATCGTTGCTGTTATTGAGAGCCATATTCTTGTCTCCTTCAACTTCTTTGCGTCGCAGAAAAGAACCTACAAAAGCCTCAGGCGAATGGGCTTCTTCTTTCATCCATGACCATCCTCCATTTGCTTCTGTTTTGCTATTTAGGAAGGAACAGCATGGATGCAGTTTCAGCTTTCACGGCTACGAGCCCCCACTCAGCGGCGTCGTTTTATCTTTGGACGGCAGGGATGCGGAATGTTGTTTATTATTGTGAACAAATGCTTATTTGAATGTGCTTTTAAAATGATTGAAATTGTTTTTGGAACAAATTCTTAGTAAAAATACAAGTAAATTATGAAAAAATATTTAAGTGCTTCCTGAAAGAAGCACATAATTGATTCTTCTTATAAAAAATACTTTAAGTGCTTTTAAAATAATTTTTTTTCTTTTTCTGAAAGCTTTTTTAATCATTTTAAAAGCACAATCCATCCAAACGAGCGAGAAGATCGCGAGCTATTTGACCATTGTTGGTGGGATTCAAATTTGATCCAGGAAAATAAATGGTTCTCGTATTGGTAATGGGCCGGGTTCAATGTGAAGAGGGTTTCAATATGGGTTATTTATTTATTTATTTATTTTTAAATTTTAACAAACAATAGTATCTAAAAATATTTAAATTTTAAAAATTTAAGCAAAATTTTTTTAAGCTATAATTCAGAAATTGCTTTTCTCCTATATGAATTTTTAAGCTAAAATTTTTTCGGTAACTTTTTAAAAAATAAAATTTATGTAGATTATCCTAATCTATTTCTATGAGCATTTTAATATAAAAATATTTTAATTTTGATAAGTAATTAAAGATCATACAAATACATAGACATTAGATTTAATTTGGGCCGTCAATATTTTTTATTTTTTTTACCATTAAATTTGATCTCATTTGATCACAGTCGTTAGATGATAAGTAAAAAACAAAAACAAGTTTAAAATATGACAGTTTGGTGGGTCCATAATAATTTAATACAAGCTTAAATCTTGGGGGAATCTAGCCTTGAGATATATTTTATTCCCATGACTTATTTTAGCCCAATAGTTGGAGATGATTTGAGGGGTTTTAAAGCTTATATTTTAAGCTTTATCCCGTGGTTGGACATAGCTCCAACTCTCGGAGATAAAGTTTAAAAATTTAAGCCATAACCCAAAAATTGTTTTTCTCCTCCAAACTTTATGGTTTACAATTTTAGTCTGAGATTATTAAATAATGGTTTGGCCAAAAATATTTTTTTCGGTAACTTTCTTAAAAATAAAATATATGTACTTATTTTTATGAATATTCTAATCTAAAAATATTCAAATTTCGATAAGTAATTAAAAATCATAGTATTTATAAAGTTTCAAGTTAAATTTGATTTAAATAATTTTCTTAAATTATTTAGACGTTAGATTTAATTTTGGACCGTCAAGTCTTTTTTTTTACCATTAGATCTGATCATGTAAAAATATCAAGGCTAGTGATCTAAGTGAAGAGGAAACAATGGTTAAAGATTGTGCCACATGTCAATGGATAAGGAGGGTTGTTATATAAAGGTTGTTAGGATTGTAGGTTGTTAGAATGACTTTTTAGCCAAAATGGTCTCTGAGATTTGCATAACTCCTCACGTATCTGAGATTTGAAATCAATAGAATTGGTCATTGAGTTTATCCACCATCAATCATTTTGGTCATTCCTTGAAAAATCTTCATTAAATAAGAAAAGAATGACCAAAATACCCTTAATTTTTGTTAAATCATTTTGGTCCATTGTTTATTAAATTGAGGGCATATTTGTCATTTTGCACGGAAGGACCAAAACGATTGATGGTGGACAATTTCAGGGACAATTTCTATTGATTTCAAATCTCAGAGACCAAAATGATGTGTTATGCAAATCTTAGGGACCAATTTGGCTAAAAAGCCTGTTAGAATTGTAGTTTGTTGAAGTAAGGAGGTTACACATTGTATTAGCTTAACTAGCAAGTTTTGTAATGGTTTAGTATATAAGCCCTTTGTAAAAACAATTACTTGGTATTGAAGAAAGATCAGTTCACAAGGCGCTCATCTTTCTCTCTCTCTATATCTCTAAACTTCTTATGCATTTTTGTTGCATTTCTTCTCAGTTCTCACATGGTATCCTCGCCAAGAAACGATTCGGCGCTTCCGCATTCTCCTTGAAATCTCTATTACCTTCTCTTCTCAGTCCTCTATTTTGTACAACTTCTAAGATAAAATTGAGCAAATCCCATATCGAATTCACAAGAAAATTGGAGTTCTTTGTCACGAAGATCAACTATTTGATTAAAAGCATCATTGAAGAAATTTCTCCCCTTATGCACAGATGGTTACAATAGCGCAACTACAAATTGTTCAGTCACCAATCACCAGCCTTATTCCAATAGTATCAACATCCTTTACAGTGAAATTGGATGACACCAATTACTTAACATGGAGCTTTCAGATTAAATTGCTTCTTGAAGGCTATGGAATTTTGGAATTTGTGAATGGCACCACGAAATGTCCAACAAGATTTGTCAATGATTCAACTGTCGAAGGAGTGGAGAGAGATGCCTACCAAGTTTGGAAAATGCACGATCGTGCAATCATGCAACTCATTACTGCAACTTTGTCATGAACAGTAGTATCTTGTATCATTGCTTGGGCTAGGAGTACTTTCACCATGGAGAGAGGTGTGACTAGGGTGAATACTAACCTGTGCTCATCGATTAATGCTAAGCATATGCAATCTAGAGTATTGATGGGGAAGATGTTTGGGTAGCCCTTGGAAGTAAGATTGATTAAGTGGAAGCTTGGCCTATTATGGAGAAATGAAGTAAAAAATACCTTTTACCTTGATCATTTTGGTAGAAGATGGTTCACGGTGGAGTTTATGGATGAGAAGGATTAAAGTTTGTCATGAGGAATTGACCCTGGTATGTCAGGGGTCAAATTTTCCATCTGGAAAGGTAGACTACTGGTTTTAAGGATTCGAATGTGATTGCCAAGCTTGTTATCTGGGCTAGACTGCCTAGGGTTCCTGTCCAATATAAGGAGGATAATATAATCAAGGATATTACTCAGCCATTAGGGAATGTGCTGAGGGTGGATGAAGTGACTTTGGGTTTGAATGGCCTGTTTGTCAAGGTTCTGCTGGAGGTGGATCTGAGGTTTCCACTGAAGCGAGTGCTTATTGTTAACCAAGATGAGAAATGCCTCATTCTTGTGAGTTACGAAAAACTTTTTGAGGTCTGTTTTTATTGCGGGAGAATGAGGTATGATGGTTATGTCTGCCCCGAGGTGTAGGCTGATGATGGCTGCTTCATGATTATCAAGGTGTATGAGGATGAACCTTTGGTGTTCCCAGAAGATATTGTGCAGATATCAAAGCTAATCTGTAAAAGTATGTGATGTTGTGCTTCCTTGTGCTGTTATGGTGGAAGAGGAGACCATTGAGATTGAGGAGATGAGACAGCGTGTGGAGGATGATGGTTTTGATGAGAATGGTTGGGAAAAGAAGGAGAGCTGAGAAAAGAAGGGTTGGTGAGAGTTTAAGAGATGACAGGTCTTTTAGGTAGGTGGTTTCTTGCCTTAAGACTAAGTGGGTGGCTAGGGCTGATTTGGTTCAGGATTGGAGAAGAGTATTATTCTCAATTATGTGTTTTTGAATGCAAGCATGAATTTAGTGTAATTTCAGGAGTAGATTCAACTAAAATATGTGTTAACTCCAATCCTGAATTAATGAATTTAGTGGATGCTATTTTAGTTGTGGAGCTGGATTAATGAAGTGCATAGTTTGGAACTGTAGGGAAATGGGTAGACCAGAGTTTAAGTGTAATTTCAATTATTTATGTAGTTTGGAAAAACTAGATTTATTTTATGTTGTGGAAACTAAGATCTCTATGGCTAAGGCCTCTGTTAGGTTTTTTAGGAAGTATTTTGATCATTTTTTTTTTGACATGGCCCCCATGGAAGGGCTGGGGGCCTTTGTATTTGCTAGAACTCTGGAACCATTAATATTAATGTCATTGATGCTTGCTCTCGTTTTATACATGTGGCAATTAAAGATATTAGAATGAACGTTGAGTACTTTGCTACGTTTGTGTATGTTTTCCCACAAAAAGCGCTTCCAGTTAACATGTGGCAGGAGTTGTTGCGCCTTGATCCTATAGATAAGCCTTGGATGATCTTGGGTGATTTCAATAGCATCATTAATGTAGAGGAAAAATGGGGTGGTAACCAAAGTGATAGACATATATTGTGTGGCTGAGATACTGCCACTTGTATGCAGATTAGAGAGTTAGTTAGGCAGTTTGTTTAGAATATTGAGAAGGGTATAAATACCGTTGTATGTGAGATTGCTTAGTAATGAAGAAAAGTGATATACTGAAAGTTTATGGTTTCTACTTCTCTCTCTAAATTTCTTGAATCTCTTCTTCCTTTCACTACATTTATGTAGATTAACATGGTATCAGAGCCATTAGAGCTTGATCAGCTTCTTCGATCCGAGTCTTCCGCAGCTCCAACACTTCGTCTTCCTCTGAATTCTTGCTTCTTGCACGCGTTTCTTGATTGATTTGACTTCGTCTTCTCTGATTTCTAGGGTTTATTGTTTCCGGGTGCTCTGCAACTACGATCTGGTTGCGTCTTCGTCTTCTTCAACTATTGCACTCCAGGTGTTTGATACATTGTCTCAGTGAGTTTCTGCAACGATGGTAACAACTTCTCAACTTCAGCTTCTTCAATCTCCAATCACTGCTCTAGTTTCGTTAATTTCCACATCTGTGAATGTTAAGTTAGATGATTCGAATTATCTCACTTGGCATTTTCAAATGCAATTACTGCTTGAGAGTAATGGAATTCTAGGGTTTGTCGACGGCACGCATCCCTGTCCTCCTCGACATTCCTCACAATCTGGAGATTCTGGTGTTAATTCCTCAAATTCAACGACTTCTTCTGCTAGTGATGAGTATTTGATTTGGATGATGCATGATAAAGCCCTGATGCAGTTACTTACTGCTTCTTTGAGTCCAATGGCTATGTCGTGTGCTATTGGCAGTACAAGCTCTCGGGATCTCTGGATTCGATTGCAAGAACAATTCTCCACAGTCTCCAAGACTAGCATATTTCAGATGAAGTCCAATCTTCAAACCATTAAAAAAGGATCTGATTCTGTTGCCCAATATTTACAGAAAATCAAAGAGGCCAGAGATTATCTTTCAGCTGCTGGGGTGTATTTTGTTGATGAAGATATTGTCATTCTTGCGTTAAATGGTTTGCCACCAGAGTATAATACATTCAGAACAGTAATAAGGGGGCGTGAGAATGTTATCTCTCTGAAAGAGTTTAGGACACAATTACTTGCTGAAGAAGCTATTCTGGAATCCACTGTTAATGCACCATTTATGACTGCAATGGTTGCCCATACTTTTCCTCCGAAAGCACCTACTCAATCTAATTTTGTATCTGGTGGTTTCAAGCAGTTCAATGCTCCCAAAAACAAGGGGAAGGGCCGGTTTCATCAAAATAACAGGAGTTTTTCATCCAAGCCATATTTTCCCACTCAAACTCATGTTCTCCAAACTCCAAGTCCTGGTCTTCTTGGTTCATTTCCTCATCCGCAGCACTCCCCTCCTTCTGCTCCACCCCTACTCTCTTGTCAGCTTTGCAACTGTGATGGTCATTCTGCGCCTTTCTGTCCATCAAATTCTTCTGCGAAATCACGATGTCAGATTTGTGGCAGGTTTAATCACAGTACATGGTTCTGTTTTTACAATGACAAGGGTCCCAACTATATTAATGCTGGCAATAGTTCCTCTCCCTCTTAGATGGTTTCGTATCCACAACAAGGGCATCCATATTCTCAGCAGTCTTCTTATCCACAGCAAGGGTCTTCATCACAGTTTCCTGCTCAACAACAAATTCAGTCTCAGGCACCAATGCAGGCTTTTCATACTATGGTGACACACCCCTCTCCTCCAGCAGCATCTTCATCTACTTCACAAGTTTGGATAACTGATTCCGGCGCAACGAATCATATGACTGCTGATCTCTCCAATCTGTCTCTAGCTTCACCCTATCCCACTAATGAAGTCATACAAACTGCCAATGGTGAAGGTTTGCCTGTATCTCACATTGGTAGTACTGTTATAAAACCATCTCTACATCTTATAAAATTGAATTCTGTGTTATATGTTCCCAAATTAACACAGAATCTTCTATCTGTCCATCGCATCTGTTTGGATAATAATTGTTGACTTATCTTTGATGCCTTCTGTTTTTGGATCCAGGACAAGGCCACATGGAGGGTACTCTATAAAGGATTGTGCAGTAATGGACTCTACCCACTCTCATCTCTAGCCAATGTGTCACCTGCCGCTTCTCAAAGCATTGCTTCAAATAAAGCCCTCCTTGGTCAGTTGGTTACCTCTACTACCTGGCACAATAGATTAGGACATCCATCTAATTCAGTTGTCTCTCTCATGTTGCATAAGTCCAAAGTTGCTTTTACAAAAGACTCAAATCCGGTTCTGTGTCCCAGTTGTCTTGAGGGTAAATTCTGTAAACTTCCCTTTGCATTAAGTGTCAATAAATCTGTAACTCCTTTTGAAGTAGTGAATAGTGATCTTTGGGGTCCTGCACCTTGTAAATCTGTGGATGGATATCGGTACTATGTTACCTTCATTGATGAATGTACCCGGTATTCCTGGATTTTCCCATTGATTAATAAATCAGATCTTTGTGCCATTTTTATTGCTTTTCATGCTTATGTTCTCACTCAATTCTCTGCAAACATTAAAATACTGCAAAGTGATGGTGGTGGTGAGTACATTAGCAAGTCTCTTCAATATTTTCTTCTCCAAAAGGGCATTTCTCATCAAAAATCCTGTCCTTATACCCCTGAACAAAATGGGATGGCTGAGAGAAAACACAGACACGTTATTGAAACCACAATTACTTTGTTGCAAACAGCTAAACTACCTTCACAGTTTTGATCATTTGCATGTCAAACCGCCATTTATCTCAGTAATAGAATGCCTACTCCCATTCTACATAACCAGTCTCATTTTGAAGCTTTATATGGTGCTGTTCCAGTGATTCATCACTTGCGAACATTTGGTTGTGCTTGTTATCCTTTCTTAAGACCTTACAATGCTACCAAACTTCAAGCTAAGACTACAAAATGTGTGTTTTTGGGGTATGCATCCAAATTCAAGGGATTCATATGTTTTGCAGTTTCTCAACATAAATTCTTTGTGTCTAGACATGTGGTGTTTAGTGAACATGAGTTTCCTTATACAGATTTGTTGTCACGACCCACACCCCAATCTACCAATTCTGTTCACATTACTGATATGCCATCTCTTCCTGTAGTCCCTTCACATCATGTAGTCACTATACCCTCCTCTCATACTTCCATTTCTCCTGAGTCTCCATTACATTCCCCCTCTGCTCCCAGGTCTTCATCCTTCTCACCAACCACATCTTCTTTCCTTGATTCACCACCCTCTCCTCAGTCCATTACTGGTGCAGTTTCAACCACTGATCACATCCCTGTGGTACTTGAACATAGTCCTGTTACACTACAAGTGGTTCCTTCCATTCCCTCCTTGAATATACATCCTATGCAGACTAGGAGTAAGAGTGGTATCAACAAAAGGAAGGTTCTTTTGTCTGCCCTTGCTACTTCCATGGATGCTGACTTGTCCCTGTGTGAACCCAAAACATACAAATCTGCTCTCAAGAGTCCTGTGTGGTTTCAAGCAATGAAGGAAGAGATCAGTGCTTTGCATACTCAAGGAACATGGAGTTTAGTTCCTTTACCAGCAAACAAGAATTTAGTAGGGTGTAAATGGATTTTCAAACTCAAGAGACATTCAGATGGTTCAATTGCACGACATAAAGCTCGATTGGTTGCCAAGGGATTTAGTCAAGAACCTGGTCTGGATTACAGTGAGACCTTTAGTCCAGTTGTTAAACCCACCACAGTGAGGATTGTTTTAGCACTTGCTGCTCAATTTAATTGGTCACTTCGGCAACTAGATGTCAAGAATGCGTTTCTCCATGGAATCTTACAGGAGGAGGTGTATATGGATCAACCACCTGGCTTTGAGGATCCACAGAATCCCACTTTGGTATGTCAATTGCATAAATCCCTGTATGGCTTAAAACAGGCCCCGAGGGCATGGAATGACAAGTTTACTTCTTTTCTGCCTAAGTTGGGCTTCCATAACACCTATTCTGATTCCTCTTTATTTGTGAAACCTGTTGGTGCCAATATTGTGCTCTTATTGCTATATGTCGATGATATTATCATCACAGGCAGTGCAACCACTGCGATTCAGCAAGTCATTGATGCTTTAACTTCTGAATTTGACATCAAGGACTTAGGTCCTCTTCACTACTTTCTGGGAATTCAGATTTCCAAGACTGCCAAGGGGTTATTTTTGTCCCAACAGAAATATGTGCAGGATCTACTTGTCAAAACAGAAATGCTTGACTCCAAACCTTGTGAAACACCATGCTTACCTTATAACAGATTACTCAAGGATGATGGTGAACCCTATCCTAATCCTACTTTATATAGGAGTGTGGTGGGTGCTCTTCAATATCTAACGTTCACGCGACCTGATATAGCTTTCTCTGTGCATCAAGTCTGTCAGTTTATGCAGCATCCCATGGTCTCTCATTTCACTGCGGTTAAAAGGATTCTGAGGTATTTGAAGGGCACTATGACTTGTGGCATTACCTATTCTAAAGGGGACTTGGCACTATCTGCGTTTAGTGATGCCGATTGGGCTGAAGATCCCAATGATCGGCGATCTACAACAGGGTCTGTGGTGTTCCTCGGGAATAACCCTATATCATGGTCCTCTAAGAAACAGCAGACAGTGTCCCGCTCTTCGACTGAAGCAGAGTATCGTGCTTTATCTTCCACTGCAGCAGAACTTGATTGGATTCAACAAATCCTTGCTTTTCTGCATTTTCCGATTTCTGCACCTCTTGTTTTATACTGTGACAACCTTTCTGCTATAGCATTGTCTTTCAATCCCGTACAACATCAACGGACCAAACACATTGAAATTGATGTGCATTTTGTTCGAGAGCGGGTTTCTCAGAACAAGCTTGTGGTGCAGTTTGTGTCTTCAAAGGAGCAGTTTGCTGACATCTTAACCAAAGGCCTCAGCTCTTCCTTGTTTCTTTTTCATTGTAACAATCTCATGTTAGGATCATCCCAACATGAGATTGAGGGAGGATGATAGACATATATTGTGTGGATGAGATACTGCCACTTGTATGCAGATTAGAGAGTTAGTTAGGCAGTTTGTTTAGAATATTGAGAAGGGTATAAATACTGTTGTATGTGAGATTGCTTAATAATGAAGAAAAGTGATATACTGAAAGTTTATGGTTTCTACTTCTCTCTCTAAATTTCTTGAATCTCTTCTTCCTCTCACTACATTTCTGTAGATTAACACAAAGTACCAATGTGCATATTAACAACTTTATAAACTTTTTAAATGCGGGTAAACTAATATTGTTAAATGCTTCTAGTGTTTCTTTTACGTAGACAAATAAACACTTAGATGATACCATGATTTTTGAAAGGCTTGATAGAGTAGTTGCTAACTCGGACTGGCTTAACTCGAACTGGCTTCAATTGCATGGTAACTATAAATTACATAATTACCCCATTTTTGGGTCGGATCACATCCCTCTTTTGTTAGTAACTCATCCGCAACTAAACGTAGCAAAAAAATTGTTTAAATATGAAACCATGTGGCTGTTGCATCCTAAGTTTAAGCAGTTTGTGCATGATGCTTGGAAGTGTGGTGATAATCTGACCTCTATGGATTTCTTTAGATGTGGTCTTGGGTCTTTTAAGTTTCTTGTTAGATTGTGGAATCGAACTACCTATGGTAACACTAAGGAAAAGAAGGGCAAATTGCTGGATCAGATTGATAAGTTACGAAAGGAAATTATGGGTAGCCATGATTGTAACAACATTTCAAGAAGTTTTTTAGACATGATCAACTTAGAAGCTCAATTAAATAACAAGCTCACCCAGGTCCTTCAAGAAGATGAGGTAATGTGGGCTCAGAAGGCGTGAACGGATTGGCTTAAGCTCAGGGATAAAAATACTAAATTTTTTCAGTTGAATGTGATGGTGAGAAGGAAGCGGAATGAAATTAACAAGGTAAGGGATGCAAATGGCTTTTGGTAGAGTAAGGGTGAGGGCCTTGAACAAGTTTTTGTGCAGAACTTTAGGCTCCATTTTACTTGTTCTGAGGCTCATTCTCCCTAGATGTTGGCCTTGGTTTCGAAGATGATTAGGCAGTGCATTTTTGATGACCAAAATAACAGTGTAATCTATATCCCCTCGGAGGTGGAAGTTTGGGAAACTGTTAATAATATTGGAGGGTTGAAAGCTCCAGGTCCAGATGGTGTTCATGCTAGCTTCTATCAAAATTGTTGGGAGACGGTGAGGACATCAATTTGTAATATGGTGAAGGATTTCTTTGCTAATAATTCTAGCCTCAGACTCATTAATCACACTAATATTGCCTTAATCCCTAAAGTTGATAGCCCTGAGACAGTGAGTAACTATAAATCTATTAGTCTTTGCAATGTGAGCTACAACATTATTACGAAAATCATTATTAATTTTTGTATTTCGCCTAATCGAGGTGCCTTTGCGCTGGGTAGATCGATCCATGATAATATCTTAATTGCTCATGAGTTATTTTCAGGTTTTAATAGGAAAAAAGGAAGAACGGGTGTTATGGCGTTGAAGCTGGACCTAGAGAAAGCTTACGATCTTCTGAATTGGGATTATATAAGGTGCGTACTAACAAATTTTGGTTTTAGTGTTAGGTGGGTTAACTTGGTCATGGAATGTAACTCATCCATGTTGTTTTCTATCAACATTAATGGTGACTCCCACGGTTATTTCTTCCCAAGTAGGGGTATCAGACAGGGGGACCCTCTTTCTCCCTATATTTTCATTTTATGTATGGAACCGCTCATTAGAAGCCTTAATGATCTGGCTTGTAAACCTAAGTCTAATGTTGGTGTTTTAAAATCACCATTTGGATATAAAGTTTTCAACTTAGTGTTTGCTGATGACCGTTTTATTTTTGCTAAAGCTACCCCTAGGGGTGCTAGAAATGTTCTTGAAGTTCTAAACAACTTTGTGAATGCTTCAGGTCATTAACTTTCATAAGTCCTCCCTGTATTTCTCTAATAATTCTACTAGTCAGACAAGAAATGAGATTGTTAATATTCTTCAAATTCAGCATAAAACTACTATAGAAAAATATTTGGGAATCCATAATATAGTTTTCTGGAAAGACCCTATGAATGGCAGAATGGTCAAGCAGAAATTAGCTGGCTGGAAAGCTAGCTCGCTCTCGAAGGCTGGAAGACTCACCCTTGTTAACTCAAATCTTATAGGTATGCCCAATCATATCATGTCTTGTTTTAAATATCCTAATAAGCTGACAAGCAGGTTGAATAAGGAATGCAGGGATTTTTTTTGGGGTAAGCAGAGGAAATGCAACCCTGTGAGCTATAAAGCCATATGTAAACCTAAAAGTGCGGGTGGGTTAGGTGTTCATAACCTTGATCATTTTAATAATGCTTGCCTTGCAAAGCTGGGGTGGAAAGTCTTATGCGATGGTAACAACTGGTGGTTGAATATTGTCAGAAGAAAATATTTACGAAATGAGGAGTTCTTGAGCACCAATCCCAAACAAAACCATTTGATGGCTTGGAAAGGCATTCTGGGTGCCAGAGATGTGCTAAAGAGTGGTTTGAGATGGTATGTAGTTGATGGTAAGAATATCTTGTTCTTGACCCATAATTAAGTTTTTCCTCACCCTTTCTACCATCTCATTCTGGAAACTCATCGTACTTAAACCGAATGGGATCTTAAAGTGGAAGAATTTATTGATAATTGTAGATGGGACAAAGAGAAGTTAGCGCATCTTGTTGATAACCATATTCTCACTAAGATTTGCAGTATCCCTATTCCTTTACAACAGACTGAAGACAAGTTGATTTGGGGCCCCTTTGCTAATAGTAAGTTTTTAGTTAAGACGACTACTTGGTTGCAAATGGATAACCATGCCTTGTCTCCTGTGCAAAATCTTCTCAACATTCTCTGGAAGGGAACTCTTCCCCTTAAAGTTAAAATCTTAGGGTGGTGTCTTATTAAGGGTAAGCTTCAAACTAGAGCACGACTGAGTAGGTTTATTAATAACATTGATACGAGTTATTCGTTCTGTAAAAATAACGGAGAAGATGCAGTGTAATTTTGCTAGGCAAGTGTGGAATTTGGCTAATGTTGATTTGCTGAGATATGCTCCAGCTAGTAACAATGTGGTGGATTGGTTGAATACCCTCCTTCATAAGGATGGGAGGGAGTTAAGTTCTTTTGGTAATGCTTTAATGATTTGCTGGAAAATCTGGAATGACAAAAATGGTATTATTTTCAGAAGCGAGAATGCTATTTGTAACGAACTTACATTAGGGCAATGTCCGTTGAAAATGAGTTCTTTAAGGAAAATGTCAGTTGTAGTGTTCAAGTAGTAACCATGAGTTCGAATGACATTATTAAATGGTGTAAGCCGTCTCCTCCCTTTGTTAAAATCAGTTTTGATGGATAGGTCATTAACTCAGTTGCAGCTGGAGGTTTTGTGGTTAGGAATGTGCTTAGGAACCTTCTAATTGTGGGAGCTTTAAATTTGGGCCATAATACCATTAATGTGGCTGAGGCCTTAGCACTCCGGCAAGCTATCTACTGGGTGAAGAGGAAGAATTTCTCCCATATTATTGTCGAGGGCGACTCAAAGCTGATCATTGATGATGTTCAAGGGAAGTGTGAGATGCCTTGGAACTTGAGATGCATCCTTGATGATGTTTAGTGGTGTGCCAGCGCTTTTCAGAAAGTTAGATGGTGTCATATCTTTAAGGAAGCTAACTTTGGCATCAAGTCTATTAATCTTTATATTTAGGATGCCTGTATTGTGGTCAAAACTTTGAATGCTCTATTGTTTGATGCTTTTGGAACTGGTTGTACTAGAGGTTCTTCTCTTTAATGAATTTCTTTTTATAGCAAAAAAAAAAAAAAAAAAAAAAGAAAAAAAAAATAACAATACATCATATTACCAAAAATCTAAAACCATTTATTAAAACTACAAAACCATTCATTAAAACATTAAACAAGATCATAGTAATGCTTACCCAGAAATATAGACATATAAAATCAGGGAAAACAAAGAGAGAATGATGGAAGTACCGGTCGCTTTGGATCGCATAGACGATAGGATAATTTGAAGGCGAAAGAAGCTTGGATGTCAAGGCGTCCCGAGCTTCAAAACTCTCCCTCCCCTAGTTTATTGTAATAGTTTTGAATCCTTCCCACCCCTTATAGACATGTAAATTTTGGTGAAAATAAATGTTCACCAACACATTACATTTTGACAAGCCGGGGCTTATATGGCATGCACCATGTGACTCACAAATAGTACACATGACATGTGACTCATCAAAACCAAATAAGTCCTCAAGACGGACATGTGTCAACATTTGGCGGAAAATAATTAATTGTTTTTAAATATAAATTAAATTAATTAACAAATTAATTAATTTAATCAAATATTAATTGATGGAATTAAATCTCGATCCAAGACACAAATCAAATCTTAGTTCTTTCCTAAACAAAGCTTGGAGAGTCTATAAATACAAGGCTCCAAAAGAAAAAAAAAGTCTAGAAAATCATTACAAGGCTCCAAGACCAAAAAAAAAAAAAAAAAAAAGAGTCTAAATAATCATTCTCACACCCAGACGCTAACGCTCTCAAGTTCCCCAAATTCCCAAACACACAAACATTTAAGAAGACCCAGAAAACTCTTTGCGTTCTTCGTCAAACTCGTAAAGAATCATCAAGCATCACTACACAAGCCAATTGTTCCATTGCCACAAGGCAAACCCTTACAGCATCCATTCATCCGAGATCAAGTCATTACGACCCTTAGTCCAACAATCTCCGACACACACTTTATATTCCGAAGACCAAATCAGGGGATTCAAATTTGTAACAGAGATTGTTAACCTTAAACATTTACATTAATACAAATATAATTTTGTACACGTGTTCTTGTCTCATTTGTTATAGGAAATTCGTGTTTACAAATTTGGCACACTTGGTGGGACAATCTCTACCTCTCATATCTTTCTTCATTCAAGAAATGCAAACACACTTCGAAATCAATGGCTGCCAAGAAGGGTCAAGCTACTCTCGCAACCAAGAGAATGAGCATCAACATTTCCGCTACAAGCAGAGAATCTGTTGGTGTCATAACTCGGAGCAAGTCAAAGGCGGTACCCATGCTTCAACACGCAACTTCCAAGTTGGTGACACTAAAAGAGCAAAGGGAACATCAGAGGTGCAAGCCTGTCATCAACCTAGCCTCGTTTGGGGGCACCAAAGCATACTATAGTAGCACGCAAGAGGACGTCCTGAAGTAATGAGCGGCGTTCTTCGACTTCAAATAATTCAAATGAGTGTTCCTGGTCACCAATTTTGGATAAGGATTCAAGCGCAAGATTGTACCGTAGATCATCAAGTAGCGACAGTCGCACAAAAACTTCGCTGATACCCTCGATGTCTGTAGAGAGTCTCATCCTTTGGCTGCACAAGTTATGACCACGGGTGCCACCTCCATCGAAGAACAACTCGCATAGATGAATGAGGCGATAACAAAGCTGACCAGGACTGTTAAGGAGAAGGACATGCAGATCACTATGCTCATGAGCAGGTTGGAGTTACAGACCTTGACCCAAAGAAGAATAAGCATGACGAGGATGAGGTGTGTTGTGTCGACAATGCTGGAGGGAAACAAAACCCAGAGTCCAAAGCGACGTCAATGTGCTCTTTTTCTATCCAACAACTTCATAACATGATTGCAAACACCATCAGAGTGCAGTATGAAGGTGCTTCATGAGATACACTGAAGTATTCCAAGCCATACACCAAACGAATTGATAGCTTCCGGATATTGACAAGCTACCAACCTACTATGTTCATGCAATTCGATGGGGAGGGCAATCTAAAGTAAAACACATCTCATTTCGTCAAAACTTGCAACAACGCTGGGATGGAGGGAGACTACCTCGTGAAGCAATTTGTTCAAAGCATAGTTAACAGTGCTCCTTTAATGAAATTTTCAAATGCCAAGTATACTCCTACATATTTTACAAAATTACAATATTTAACCCTACATTATTCTCTTTAGCGAATCACATTAAATACCATATCATTTTTAGTCATTTAACATATTCACAACAGTTTTGTATAAAAATATACCAAACACTCAAACATTGTTTTTTTGTTAAAAGCACTTTTATAATAAAAGTTTACCAAATACTCAACAACTTTATTTTACAGCACTGTTTATTCTCATAGCACAACAGAAGTAATTTTTTTTTAAAACACAGCAATACCAAACTAGCCATAAGGCTATACTCGTAGAATCACCTTATTTAAGCCCTTATCTCTAAAAGGCTCCCAAAGATAAGTACAAAAGTCATCCTATTCAACAAGACATCATAAAATATCGATATTCTAACAACAACGAAACCACATCATAGTGGCAATGGATCGATACAAATTGAAGCAACACTATCTTTCATCACCTTCCCCACATGTGTGAATCCATCTTCCTTTTTGTAAAGAAGATCAGCTACTCTTGTTAAATTGAGAACGCGCATAAGAACATGCATTGACACAGAAGTTGGTCTAAAGAACTCCGCGTTTATATCCTTCCACAAATCCATTATTTGTTTCTTAAAAACATCAACTGTCTCTTGCTCTGACACCCCATTTTGCTTCATGTAGCAATCAACACTAGAAGCAGCATGCCCTCTCTCTTTCTCAAACTGCAAAAGTTAAATCCAAAATTAATATGTCTTAGGATCTTGTTGTATTGAAATAATCACACAAGAAGTTGATAAAATTATACATACGTTTGTCGAAACAATGTCATCCATGAGCCTAAAAATGGTATTTGCAGCTCTAACAATTTTGGGGTCAGTGAACAACCACTCAAATGCTTCCTTTGTCACAACATCTCCCATGCCAAGTAAAGATATGGTTGTAAGAAAGGTGTAACCAATCGAAACTGTTGCAACGCGCATATACTCCTCCATACTTGGAACTCGTCCCTCGTGCAACCATCGGGCCTCATTAAAATAAGATCGAGCTTGATCTTTCATCTGACGAGCCAAGGCTATATACATTAATTTACCAGGAAGAAAAATAGTTTAAAAGGAAAGTTCTGCATATGTTTATGTACTACATACAGCTTGTATTGCATATGGAACTCGGTATGATCTTCCTTCCTTCGCCATCTGTGCCTCAATATCATTGTAGAGATTTAAAAGTGCATGATAAAATGTTTGCATATATTCCGGGAGTTCATCAATGCAATTGACATCCCACCTGAAATCCTAGCATAATCATCATCGTAATCATTGGAATAAAGTAGCAGTTTTTAATTATTTTTAACAAATAGTTATTATTTAAATATCTCAAACCTGTCAATCGCTTCAGTAAAGACTACGAGCTCTTCAAATGTACCAAATGCATCGTAGATATCATCCAATATTGTCAGCAAGACACTTACTTTTGTCATAATTTTTCTCCCAACAGAGTACTGGGGTTCAAAATACACTCCGACGATCCAAAAGTACAACTCTACCATCCTATCTCTTGCAAATGGCAGCTTCCTTTCAAAGTCTAGTGCTCTCCACCACCTAAACATATTACTTACCTATTAATTACTTCGAATTCGAAAGTTATATATATTTGGTGCCATCTTGCAAACTAATAAGATCATCTTAATTACCTAGTAATCTCTTGGAGCTCCTTTTTGTGCAAAAGCTGAACAAGATTGAAGTCTAACTTTGCAAGTTTCAGAAGAGAGACATTATGTGAAGCTTGTTCTTGGTATATTGAAATATAACGTCGCGCAGATAATCTCTCTAGACTTTTTCGCAGGGGTCTCTCTAGGGCTTGAGTTATTTGTGTAGCGAGTGGATTGCTTACACGGGTTGCTGCTGACTCAAGGTGAGTGGTGGTGAATACAAGAGCCTCTTCTAATATGTCTTCTCCATGCACCCTCAGATGTGTTGCTTCATAAAAGCTTAGCATACCAGACACGTCATCAATCAAACTTTCCTTGAAACTACTACTTTTATCTTTGAAATTGGTGAATATGGCTGCATGATTTTCAGAAAATAGGGACACAAGAATTAAGAAAGTTTTAATAGTAACTCAAAATCAAATAATTAATTAAGTTAATTTGTTTACACCTACCACATGAAACATTATACCCGTGTTGTCTTAGCAGCCGGAAACCAAGAGCAACATTGTATATATCAACATCATCGTTGCCATGGTCACCATCAAATGTAGCATGCATACGTTCAAGTGCTTTCTCGATTTCTCTTTCAAAATGGTATGCCACGCCAAGGCGCTGGATTGCATCAATCAACTTTAGCTGAAGTGAAAAATCAGTTGCACTGGTTATCAATACTTCCCTCACAATTTTTTTGAGTTCATCAACCTGTTGTTGACTGTGAGCTTGAGTAATCTGCAACAAATTATTTACGTGAGTAAAAAATGTCAGAAAACGTTTTGAGAAAATTAAAGTCACGTGCAAAATTAGATATAAGGCGAATTTGAACTATATTATTGTTAGACTATTGTGAGGTTAAGCCCACCTCCTCTCCCTTAATGTAGATACTATCGTTTATTAGAAAAATTAACCAAAGTTTCCACCAAATTTGAAAACTCACAAACGTAGATTTTCAAAAAAGGAAAAGAAAAACCGCTGTGATGTTGTAGAAAGAAAATGTTCATGCATGCATAATACGTATTACAATGTCTTGGGAATCATCATAAATTATGAACTGATCTCCCCAAATGCTTGGGTGAAAATTTGCCGTCCGACGAGCAACTTCAGGCTTGGGATTTTGTGATTGAGCTTCTGCTGAAACTTGGATTAATGATATGTCTTCCATGCTTTCCTGTTGGAAAATTTTAGTCAATTTGAAGAACAATGCGTGGACGATCATGTCTATATATAGGCAAGCAAATGTAGAATTTGATAACACTCAGATATTCGTAAATCATGTGAAAAATCTGTAAAGTATGCAATAATTTGAATGTCGGCGAACGGCAATGCTCCCTTCCACGTTTTATGAGTGGGAGCCTTTTTTATTCAGGGGTCACATAATTGCTGGGACGTTTAGTAGTTTGTCCTTTTCCACTTTAGGGCATTATTTCGATTAAGCTAGACAATTTCTAACATGATTCGTTAATCCAATATGAAACGACATAAAATTAACAAGTTATCCGGTTGACCCGGTAACGAATCAGGTCGTTATCGGATGACCCGATAAACACTTGTTAAGATAACAGATTGGTCCAGATATACACGTAGGTAACCTGATACACGATAAGTAAAATATTAATTTAATAAGTTTTTATCCTTAAAAATACTATAACAATTATATATATATATATATATATATATATATAGATATATAATCTCACACACACACACACACACATATATATATGTAAATGTATATTAAATTAAATTTAAAAAATTTGGAAAAAGAGGCAATCCATTATATATAAAGAGAATGGAAAAGGTAAATAGTAATTTGGTGTCACCATGCTTCAACAAAAAGATTTGGACAAAAATGCCCCCAAAACAAAAAACTTCAAATGCATTCCAAAATAATACATCAAATAAGGTAGGGGCATTTTCATCATTTTAACAGTATTTCTTTAATAATTTACTTTTTGGTGCTTTTTTTTAATTAGCACCTCACAATAAGCTACCAATAATGTGATTCGATTTCTTTATTTTTAAACACGTTCAAAACATCTTAAGATGCGTATAATACCGGTTATAATAAAGGTTTTTCGCACGCGGATAACAATGTGATTAAATAAGTTATCAAATGATTGTTTTTTTTTTAAAACGATATTATCTACACTTAGGGGGAGGGGATGAGCTTAGCCTCACAATGTGCTAGCAATAATGTGATTAAATCAGTTATTTATTAAATATTATTTTCTCGATTTTTTAAACATGTTTAAAACATCTTAAGAGGCATGTAATGCCGGTTATAAAAAAGGTCTTTCGCACACGGATAATAATGTGATTAAATTAATTGTCAAATGATTTTTTTTTTAAATAAACGATATTATCTACACTAAGGAGGAAGGGGTGGGCTTAGCCTCTCAATAGGCTAGCAATAATATGATTCAATCAATTGTTTATTAAATATTATTTTCTCTATTCTTAATGTAAATTCTATAGAGACTGATTTTATTATGTAAATTCAGTTGCTTTAATTGATGTATAAGGGATTTCTTCTAGCATGATCTAAAATTATTCATTTACTTCACATATTTGACTTTCCTTTTGTCAATTTATGCATATAAATACATTTAAAACATATGTGAGTAGCACACCGTGATTCAAAAAATGCCTTCTGCACGCACGTGAGTGCATGCATGAAGGCTAGTATATTTTTATATGGTATAGTACTATTGTTTTGTTTCTTTCATAATTATTTTGATAAATTTCACATAATTTGAATTATTGATAATGTTTAGTTTTTCTATACTTAATTTATGCGGAAGAAAGTTTTGATGTGAAAAATCTTACTGAAAACAACATCAACATAACTCTTGAAGGCAATAGATCAAGCCAAAGTTCCAATACAATTTCCCCATGATGATCGATGAAAATTGAGAAGTTAATAACTTAAAAATTAAAATTTTCCACCGCTTATATAAAAACACGTGACTTATCACCCGCATCCGATCCCCAATTATTGTTCACCCCCGATGATCATGTTGGGTGAATTGTGACCTCGTACAATCGTAGGGCCTTATGTGCGAGAAAAGAGGGGAGAGCAGCTAGGCTTTGCTAGAAACGTTTTAAATGTGGAAAAAAAAAAAGCAAGAGCTCCCATTTTCTTTTCCACCGATTTAACGGGTGATGACATTTTATTATTAGGATAATGGGAGACTTTCGTTTTTTTTTTTTATTTGGATCCTCTCCTGAGCCAATGGAGAGGATCTTCCTGACTAAGCATTGTGGACCGTTGGATTTTTATCCAACAGTTATAATTATAAGGACCCACAATGTTTGGTAAGGAGGATCCTCTCCATTGGCTCAGGAGAGGATCCAAATTCTTTTTTTTTAATTCCCTTCTTTCTAACGTATTCTAGGGACATGATGATGACCTTTTATTTTATTTATTTTATTTTTGTCCTTTTCAACACATTCAAGGTGAAGTTTCCAGAAAAGGAAGATGGTGATTGCCTTTGAATTTTTTTATTTATGAAGTTTTAACGAAAAGCCTGCGGTACTGTTTATTTTAACGAAAAACCACATTTTTACATTAAAAAGTCAAACCTGGTACTATTCACTTTACCCTTTATTTTGTCCTTATCGTTAAAACTCAAAGTTTTCAAGCCTTTTTCATTAGTTTTCTTTTTTTTCTTTCTTTCCAACAAATTCAAAGAAGATGAGTGGGTTTTTGTTTTTCAAGTGATGTGTTTTTAGTCATGACTCATAATCCAATTATGGAGCTCAATAATGGAGCCATAATGTTCAATAATGTAGTTATTCTAATTACGTTTTTTTTTTTGAAGAAAACAATTGGTATCAAATTTGAATTTTTTTTGTCAAAATATTCACAAAATATTTCATGACAACGTATGTAAGATCCCACGTCGCCCAGGAGAGTGATCCTTAAATGTATATTCCCATTCCTACCTAGCACGAGGCATTTTGGGAGCTCACTGGCTTCGGGTTCCGTAGGAACTCAGAAGTTAAGCGAGAAGGAGGCCAGAGTACTCCCAGGATGGGTGACCCACTGGGAAGTTACTCGTGAGTTCCCAAAAACAAAACCGTGAGGGAATGGTAAGCCCAAAGTGGACAATATCGTGCTACGGTGGTGGAACGGGCCCGGGATGTTGTGGACCCGGGTGTGACAAAATGGTATTATAGCCAATCCCTGGCTGGAAGTGTGCCGACGAGGATGTCGGGCCCCTAAGGGGGGGTGGATTGTAAGATCCCACGTCGCGCAGGGGAGTGATCCTTAAATGTATATTTCCATTCCTACCTAGCACGAGGCCTTTTGGGAGCTCACTGGCTTCGGGTTTCGTAGGAACTTAGAAGTTAAGCGAGAAGGAGGCTAGAGCACTCCCAGGATGGGTGACCTATTGAGAAGTTGCTTGTGAGTTCCCAAAAACAAAACCGTGAGGGAATGGTAAGCCGAAAGCGGACAATATCGTGCTACGGTGGTAGAACGGGCTCGGGATATGGTGGACCCGGGCCGGGATGTGACAACGTAATAGGAAATTAATTCAAAAGAAGTTAACACAAACAAAAGATTTCACCTAATCAAATTATTACTTAAAATTGTAAAAACCTCATATTTAGGAATTCTACCATAAAGACTCTTCTATTGGAGGCAATATTCCTTTAGAGACAGAAATATTCTCTTGAAGTCCCTAAATGAGTCCTCTAAGGTGGTGGTGGAAGTCCATAAATAAAGACTTCAATTGGAGATGTTCTTAGAATGATCCTGCTTATTCTTTGAGAGTTAGTAGAGGACAAAGTTTTAAAATGAGGACGTTTGCCAAAAAAATTGTGTGCATCTTTTTCATATAAAGTTATACTATACTCTTCAACTTGTCCTACTTTTATTAGGTTAGAGTTAATTAATCCGAACGTATCTACCTGATTCTCACATGTATTATAAGAATGTTTTATTATAATGAGTGTATACATCATACCTAAATAAAAATTGTTATAACCTTATACATATTTTAATATTTATCACATACTAATACAAAGAGTCATATTTCTATATGGTATCACCATGGTCTACCTAGCCTACCACAGACCTTCCCTTTGCTTCCCTCTGTTTCGTCTAGGCTTGCTGTACCAGTCTCCTGCAGCCCCACTGTCAGCTTGTGAGCGTAGAGAAATTTTTAGTTGCGATGGAAATACAGATAGTATATCACGTATTTTTATGTAAGTGGTGTGGATTTTTATTTTTTATGTTATTAACTTTGTAACACATATATCCCACTATTTATATAGCGACACATGATGTACTATCTCGTGTAACAATCACACTGAAAAATCTTTCGTAAGCGTGTTGCGCCCTGCCGACCCCACTTTGACATCCACATTGCCCCATCCACGAAGGCAGATTCTCTGCCCTCCCACTTCTCGTGCCCTCCTGTACCTTCCTGTTTGTGTGGTCACGGTTAAACCACGTCAACATTTTTTATATAGATAATAAGACAAAAAAAATAGTAATATAAAATGTTGACGTGGCTTAACCGTGACCACACAAAACAGGAGGGCACGGGAAGACATAAGAAGTGTGAGGGCAGAGAATCTGCCTCCCCCATCCACATCAGTCCCTTGCATTCCCTTCTTTCTATGATATAAAACTCATATATGCTTTCTACGTGTCATGATAAAGACTTATGATCGATACTTTATCTGTTACTATTAGTTATTATAATTGATATAGGGATTTTAATTTAGTAAAACGTTTGAAGTTAGTTTTTCATTAAAAATGTTTTTAGTTACATTTTATGGAGCAGATGTAAATCACGTTGAGATGTTGACCCTTTCAATTATAGCATGGATCACACATGGAGGGAGATGAGGGTAGGGGGAGATAGATATAGAGATTTTAATTCATTTGAAGTTAGTTTTCATTAAAAATATTTTCAACTATGTTTTGTGGAGCTGATGTAACACGCGTTGAGACGTTGTCCCTTTCAACTATAGCATAGATCGCATAGACAGAGAGGGAGAAATATATATAGATGTAATTCAGTAGCACGTTTGAAGCTAGTTTTTTCATTAAAAACGGTTTTAGCTATGTTTTGTGGAGCAAATGTAACACGCATTGAGATGTTGTCCATTTCCACTATAGTATGGATAGGGAGGGAGGGAGGGAGGGGGGGGGGGGGGAGTCAGAGAGCAGCCCTTTTCAATAGACAATTAAAAGAACATTGATCTCCTGGTCGATCCGAATAAGGGAAAAAAAAGTCAGATCATCAAGTTTCAGCTACATCTCATGGTCAAACACTAAATGTGGTTTCGGAAGATGTTAAACGACGTTTAGCTAATTTCTCTCCCAGCGCTTGGGGCGATTATTTTATTTCATATGCTTCTCTGGTAGAAAATTATGCCTAATAATTATTAATGGGCTATTAATACTAATCAAGTGATCGCTGCAACTTACATTTAGAATATACTAGAAAATACGCCCGCAAGTTGCTGCGGAAACTAACTGTTTCAGATGTAATCAGATGAATAAAACACATTTAAATTGAATAAATTCAACAAAATTATGAATAAACAGAGGGGTACATGAGTGAATGAGGTCGATAAAATAAGCAGTTTTGCTTTTATATACATTCAAGTGAGCTGGCATATAAACACATTGTACAATGAAACATCCACACTAGAATAGGGGATCCTTCAATGTTATGAAACATCCACACTGATAGTAGAATCGGGGATCCTTCAATGTTATGAAAAACATTGGAATAGGGGATCCTTCAATGTTATGAAACATCCACGCTGATCTTAAAACTACAAATGTAAGCACCGAACTCTGTAAAGGAATCATCTCTGATACATCATTTGCACATCTGCCTTCTCCCATCCCCTTCACATATATACTAAACCATTTTTGTGCACTACAAATTCGAGAAAGAATCAAGTCGGCCTCTGCCATGCAAATGGTTTGTTCCACTTCTTTTCTCCAGTTCCCAAAACTATAGATACGACCGTAATAAAACATACATGGCCCTCACACAGTGCAGCCCCCTAGCAATCTAACAAAGAGAGATTTATGTCAAAAGAGAAAAAGAAAAAGAGCTTTAAATGCTAGTTGTTTGGTGTGGTTTTCGTTTTCTCTTCTTTTACGGACTAAGCATACACCTATCCATCCATCTTCTTCCCCTTATGTATAAATCTATATACACACATATATTCACACACACATCTATACACACACATATATTTAAATATATATGTTTGTACCATACTTGACTAATCCCGAAACTACTGAGCACCGGTCAACGTTATACCGTCAAGGACCCAGAAGAGTTTCCTCCAACCATGAGGCCAATCACAGCGCGACACGTGTCGACATCAGAAGCCAATCATAGCGCGACACGTGTTAACATCAGAAGCCAATCACAACACGACACGTGTCAATGTCAGAATGAAACTAGAAACTTTCTTCTATAAATAGAGATCATTCTCTCACAATATTTCCTAATGTCATTTGTACTAAATCATTCACTTGTACTCACTAAAGGAGAGCTTGAACCTATGTACTTGTGTAAACCCTTCACAATTAATGAGAACTCCTCTACTCCGTGGACGTAGCCAATCTGGGTGAACCACGTACATCTTGTGTTTGCTTCCCTGTCTTTATCCATTTACATACTTATCCACACTAGTGACCGGAGCAATCTAGTGAAGGTCACAAACTTAACATTTTCTGTTGTACCAAAGTCCTTACTGATTTTGTGCATCAACATTTGGCGCCGTCTGTGGGAACGACACTTATTCTCACTCTCTTCAGCTTTGTTAAGCTGGTTTCCACCATCCGTACACTATCTTTTGACCAGGCATCCCTCTCCAACATGGGGAGCAAAGGAAGCCACAACACACAGAATGACACCCCTCTTGCACCTAGTGCGAAGCAACGAAAGAAGGAAGGAAAAAGGGTTGCTCTTCAAGCTAAAGTCGATGAGCTAGAATCTCAAAACAACAAGATAGCAATGAAGAATGAGGTCCTCCAAGAGCAGTATAAGAAGCTCTTTGAGATGCTCCACGAAACTAGGTGTACTCAAACACACGAACTCGTTACCCTTATGAACATCAACCATCATCTGGATGCCTCCCAACAAGGAGGGTCACCTTCCTTCGACATGAGTATCTCTGATGAGGAGCGAGCTAATCATCAAAACATTGATCAACATGAGACTTCTCTCAACCCAGCTGATTCGACCCGAAGCAGGAGAAATGGAGGAAGACACCTCCTTGCAGAAAGGTTGGAAGGATCGAAAGCCATTTATCGTGACTGCCGAGACTTCCTAAAGCAACATCGAGAGAATCCCCTCCACATAAACTCGAAGATCAATGACCCAAGGGTTTCTGAAAGACTCGGTCCCCTCCCACGTCCCAGGCCGGCTACCAATTTGGGGAAGGGGCAACAAGTCCTATAGAAACACAAAGGTATAGGGGACTCAGAGATGTTTCGACAGACATACCTTGAAAGTCAGTACGACGAGTCCAAGGAAAAATCACATGCTCTTGATCAAACCTTCCTACTTCCAAGAATAGATGGATATTTACGAAAGAAAGCTCCAGTGGTACATGACTCCACTCAGGACCCTCTTGTCCTACAGCTTCTTAAGGAAGTAAACAAGTTGAAGGCCGAACGACAAGCTGAGATACCTGATTGGAACCAACCTAGGCCTGGCCCTCTTACAAGGAGGATCCTCGACACCCCCCTCCAAGCAAAGACAAAGCAGAAGCTTGGCTTATAACTCTATACTGGAAAGGAGGACCCGATTGAACACCTTAACCTCTTTGAGTCCACCATGGCATACCGAATGCACACCGACGAAAAACGATGTCTTCTCTTCCCCTCCACCCTCTTTGGCAGAACTCTAAACTGGTATTGCCGTCTTCCACCTGAGACGGTAGACTCATTTGAGGAATTGAGGAAACTGTTTGTTTCTCAACATATTTTCCAGACCGATCGCTTGCATTCTGCAGATGACTTGTACACTATTCGCCAGAAGCCGAACGAGTCACTACGAGAGTATGCCGGTCGCTTCAGCCATGAGTATTCTCGTTGCGCTGAGGCAGATGACAAGAACGCCCTCAAGGCCTTCACGGCAGGATTACGTGATTGTTTCTTCAAGTACATGATCAATGCCAACACTTGGAAGACTTACTCTGAGGTGATGGCACAGGCTTACAACCATGCCTCCGCCGAGGCAAGGACATATCAAAGGAAACCCCCCATAGCCACCCCTTATCAGTAAGTAGGGAGTGGAAGCCAGATCCAACCAAATGAGAAGACCTCGACCTTCCAAATGGCAGCGGTGCCTCCCCCTGCCTTACTTAATACTTTGCCAAGTCAACAGACATATCAATCTCAGGGCAAAAGGAAAGATTTCCATCCTCACCAGTCTCATTTTAGTAAAAGGAGTAAAATACACTACCGCGATAACCAAGGGTATCACCACGATAATCCCCGACCCCAGGCAGTCAACACAGTGGGTCAAGCACGTGTCAGGACAGCCCCTACCCCGAGGTATGAGGCATACACACCTTTGAACGCCACATGCGTGGCCATTTACCCCAGTATAACATACCTGATACCGATGCTAAAGCCGAGGCACCCGGATTACAAGTCCACGAAGAACACGGGCATGTTTTGCTGCTACCACGAGTATAACGGCCATGATGAAGTGTATCACCCTTCGTGATCATATTGAAGCTTTGGCACGTGAATGAAAAATTGATCAATTCCTCATTCACCCTCCAAGGGGTAATCGTAACCAACGCCAGGTGAATGTGATACATTCCATAAGTGGTGGCACACCCACATCTAAATCTTCCAACAGGGCCATGAAAAATAGTGAATGAGCTTTAAGGTTTGGCCACCAAGTGTTTCACGTGGAAGACATCAGGGGAGGCAAACATCAAAAGCCTAACTGAGATCCAATATGTTTCTACCCTGAGGAAGAAAGAGGTATCATCTACCCTCACAACGACCCACTGATCGTGGAAGCTCACATAGCCAACTTTAAAGTACGACGAATCCTGGTAGACACAGGGGCTTCAGTCAATATCATGTTTGCCGAAGCTTTCAGGGTACTTAATGTAGCTGAACACTTGCTCGATCCCTCGATTTCCCCTATGATAAGCTTCACCGGTGATATCGTGCAACCTTTGGAGAGCATACACTTACATTTCACCATTGGTACAGGCCCTTACACAGCTACCATTACCACTAACTTCCTGGTGGTTGATTGCCCAACGGCATACAATGTCATTTTGGGACGCATAGGCATCAATGATCTCAAGGCCATGGTATCCACACATGTGTTGTTGATGAAATTTCCAACCCCCTATGGCAATGGTTCCATCAGAGAAGATCAACTTAGTGCACGATCATGTTACAACACTTCAGTCAAGCAACTGCACCTGCCTGTGCCCAAGGAAACCCTTTCTATACACGACCAAGTCATAAAGACCAGCCCAGACGAAGCCAACTTGGATCTTCAAGGTGGCAACAGTCAACCCGACGATCCTCGAGATGACTCTTTCACCCAGCAAGCACAACCCGCTGAAGAGTTGGAGAATGTCTCTATCTCAAAAGATTATCCGGATATCATGGTGAAGATTGGCACCACCTTGTCACCACCCATTCGGTTGGCATTGATCTCTTTTTTGCAAGAGAACACTGAGGTCTTCGCCTGGTCATACGAGGACATGCCAGGCATCTCTCCCGATATCATCTGTCATCGATTAAGTATTGACCCCAAGACCAAGCCAGTGAGACAGAAGCGAAGATCCTATGACGCTGAACGGTACGAGGCAATGAAGGCAGAAGTTGAAAAACTCAAAGGCATATGCTTCGTCCGCGAAGTCACTTATCCAATGTGGGTAGCAAATGTTGTCCTTATTAAGAAGAATCCGACCAAGGAATGTCTCATGCTTCAAAAGGTCTTGTGGAGAGTGTGTGTCGATTACACCGATTTAAACAAAGGATGCCCGAATGATAGCTTTCCTCTTCCTCTCATAGACAGATTTATAGACTCTACAACAGAGTGTGAACTCTTGAGCTTCATGGATGCTTACTCAGGATACAACCAAATCCTCATGAACCCTCCGGACCAAGAATACACAGCCTTCACTACTGACAGTGGACTATATTGCTATAAAGTCATGCCCTTCGGCCTAAAGAATGCAGGAGCGACTTATCAGAGACTGGTCAATTCAATGTTCGCCGAACAGATTGGGAAGAGCATGGAAGTTTACGTTGATGATATGCTAGTCAAGAGGAAACATGCTGACCAACACATCATCAACCTATCTGAAACTTTCACCATTCTGAAGAGGTATCGAATGAGGTTGAACCCCAATAAATGTGCCTTTGGCGTAGGCTCTGGAAAATTCTTAGGCTTCATGATAAGCCAACGAGGCATTGAGGCCAATCCCGATTTATAGATTCCTTGCTCATGGCACCATTCTAAATGACAAAGTCCAAGCTAAGCAGATTCGATACAAGGCTACCTGTTACTTGATCCTTAATGACCAACTCTACAAGCGGGGTTTTAACTTACCATACCTAAGATGCCTTACGCCCGCAGAGGCGGAAACTGTCCTTCGGGAAATACATGAAGGAGTCTGCGGAGATCATGCTGGATCTCGATCCCTAGCATATAAGGCTTTTCGCCAAGGATATTACTGGCTAACACTCCACCAAGATGCCATCAGAATATCCCTTTCATGTGATAAGTGTCAAGGCTACGCAACTATTCCTCACTCCCCTCCCGAGCCGCTCACTCCTATGATCAGCCCTTGGCCCTTCGCCCAATGGGGACTTGATTTGATTGGCCCAGTGCCTGCAGGGAAGGGCAAAGTTCGCTATGCAATCGTTGCAGTTGACTACTTCACAAAGTGGGCCAAAGTAGAACCCTTGGCAACCATTACTGAGGCAAAAAATAGAAGACTTCGTATGGAAGAACATCATTTGCAGATTCGGCATTCCCAATGCGATAGTCATTGACAACGGGCGACAGTTCGACAACAATAAGTTCAAGATGTTCTGCTCTAAGTTCATCATCAACTTATGTTTTGTCTCCCCAGCTCATCCACAGTCTAATGGACAAGTTGAAGCTATCAACAAAATAATCAAGCGAACTTTGAAAACCAGCTTGGACAAGGCTAAAGGTTGTTGGCCAGAATTTGTACCCCAACTTCTTTGGTCATACCGCACTTCGTATCGAACATCAACAGGAGAAACCCCATTCTCACTTGCCTTTGGTACAGAGGCAGTTGTCCCAGTTGAGCTTTAGCAAGCAACGTTCCGAGTCCAGAACTACGTGCAAAGCGAAAATGACAAACAACTTACCCTCAACTTAGATCTAGTCGAGGAACACAAAAACCAGGCTTACTTGAGGAATGTCGCCTACAAGCAGCGCATCTCCAACTACTATGACTCAAGGGTCAAACCTCGTTCTTTCAAAGTGGGGGACTGGGTATTGAAGAAAAGATTACTCTGCGACAGAGTCCCGAGTGAATGAACACTTAGTCCAAACTGGGATGGACCGTTTGAAGTTGTTGGCATTAGTTACCTTGGCTCCTACAAGCTTAGAAGCTCCGATGGCAAGACCCTTGGCCATCCATGGAACGCTGATCACTTGAAGTACTATTACAAGTAAACTCACATTGTACAAGTGTTAAGCTTCAGCCGTTCGACATCCTATGTAACGAAGACTATTTGGCATGAATTTAATAAAGAGGTGATTTAGACAACTCGGTCCTAATCCTCTTACATTCCTAGCAATGAAACATTCGGGTTCAAAGCTTCAACATGAATGCTTCCAACATGAAACAAAGTCTAAGTATATGTCAACAAGACTATACAAATAAACGAACAGCTTCACAGTATATTCGTTCAATCATACATTCCAACACATTCATACATAAGCCAACTGTGCTTTGAAAGGGTTCAACATACTTTGTGTCATTCGACACTTGCTACAATATGCCTAGACACCTTGCCCTTATTCTCACCAACCAGGTGATGAAATGTGAAGAAGGAACTCATCTTCATGCCACCAACTAGGTGATGAAATGTACAACCTGTACTCTCCTTCATGCCACCAACAAGGTGATGAAATGTATAACCCGTACTCTCATATCATTTGGCAACTTGCCACTCATGCCACCAACCAGGTGATAAAATGTACAACCCGTACTTTAATATCATTTGGCAACTTGCCACTCATGCCACCAACCAAGTGAAGAATGAACTCATCTTCATGCCACCAACCAGGTGATGAAATGTACAACCCGTACTTTAATATCATTTGGCAACTTGCCACTCATGCCAACAACCAGGTGAAGAAGGAACTCATCTACATGCCACCAACCAGGTGATGAAATGTACAACCCGTACTCTCTTTCATGCCACCAACCAGGTGATGAAATGTACAACCCGTACTCTAATATCATTTGGAAACTTGCCATTCATGCCACCAACCAGGGGAAGAAGGAACTCCTCCTCGTGCCACCAACCAGGTGATGAAATGTGATGAAAGGTGATGAAGGAATTCACCTTCGTACCACCAGCCAAGTGATAAAAGCAACTCACCATTCATTCCACCTACCAGAAGACGAGTGGTACAACTTGTACATATGAACTCCTAGCATTCACAAATAATAAAAAACCCTCATGCTTGACAACTCAACTAGGGGAGCACTTATGCCCAACAAGAGTTATAGTCACCAACAAAGTCTTATTGCAAGCCAACAACAACTTCAGTGCATGGCATACGAAGATCAAGCTATTCAGCCCTCTTGCATCTGCTTCAAACATTTCCCTTCTATAACAATGCAAACACTACAACTCGTAGAAAGCTTCACACACTCTTGATCAAGACAGTGTGAAGCCAAACCAATTTATGGTGCCAACAAGAGCTTCATCAAAGGAGTTCAACCACAATTCTCAAAAGCTTCACACACTCTTGATCAAGACAGTGTGAAGCAAAACCAATTTATGGTGCCAACAAGAGCTTCATCAATGGAGGGTAACCACAATTCTCAAAAGCTTCACACACTATTGATCAAGACAGTGTGAATCAAAACCAATTTATGGTACCAACAAGAGCTTCATCAAAGGAGTTCAACCACAATTCTCAAAAGCTTCACACTCTTGATCAAGACAGTGTGAAGCAAAACCAATTTATGGTGCCAACAAGAACTTCATCAATGGAGGGCAACCACAATACTCAAAAGCTTCACACACTCTTGATCAAGACAGTGTGAAGCAAAACCAATTTAAGGTGCCAACAAGAGCTTCATCAAAGGAGTTCAACCACAATTCTCAAAAGCTTCACACACTTTTGATCAAGACAGTGTGAAGCAAAATCAATTTATGGTGCCAACAAAAGCTTCACACACTCTTGATCAAGACAATGTGAAGCAAAACCAATTTATGGTGCCAACAAAATTTAATCAAAGGAGTTCAACCACAATTCTCAAAAACTTCACACACTCTTGATCAAGACAGTGTGAAACAAAACCAATTTATGGTGCCAACAAAAGCTTCATCAATGGAGGACAACTACAATTCTCAAACCTTCGAAGCAAATTCAAGACTGTTCGAAGAAAATTCAATTTATATGGTTCATCCAAACCTTCGACTACTACAAAGTGTGGCTTGCATCACAATCTCTTGCTCAACAGTGTGTAAGCGAAATTTGTATATGTTGTCTCTCCCACATTTTCAAATTTCTAGTTTCCCAAAAAAAAAAAAAAAAAGGGGAAATTCAACAAAGCTTCATCAATGGAGGACAACTACAAAATCTCAAAAGCTTCACACTATGTTGATCAAGATAGTGTGAAGCAAAATCAATTCATGGTACCCAACAAAAGCTTCAACTCCAAAGCTTCACCTACAAAAGCTTCAACACAAAAGCTTCACCAACAAAAGCTTCATCAATGGATGACAACTACAAATTCTCAAAAGCTTCACACTATCTTGATCAAGATAGTGTGAACCCACAAAAGCTTCACCTACAAAAGCTTGACCCACAAAAGCTTCACCTACAAAAGCTTCACCCATAAAAGCTTGACCCACAAAAGCTTGACCCACAAAAACTTCACCTACAAAGCTTCAACACAAAAGCTTCACCTACAAAAGCTTCACACTATCTTGATCAAGATAGTGTGAAGCAAAATCAATTCATGGTGCCCAACAAAGCTTCAACCTCAAAGCTTCACCTACAAAGCTTCAACACCAAAGCTTAACCTACAAAGCTTAAAAAATATATATATATATATATATATATATTATTTTTTTCGGAAATTTGAAAATTTGAAAATTCAAAAATTCAAAAATTCGAAAATTCGGAAAAAAAAAAATTGCCTAGGCCTCCTCTTCTTTGGGCCTAACAACTTTCATAACAAATATATATGAAGGAGGAGTTTTGGGCTACCACTTAGAAAGGAAATGCCTCATTTGTCAACTCCCTCGACCAGAGACTTGGGAGACACCTACCATATGCTACTGCACCTTGATACTCAGAAGTCTCACGACCACTCAGTGACTTGGATTTTTCAAGTCTCCAACCGAGAAGTTTTCCTCACTCGGGAAATTAAGGGAGCACTACCTCAACATACATGCTTCACTCTCAAAGCTTCAACATACAAGCTTCAACAAAAGAAAAAATTTAAAGAACTTAGTGAAGAAGGCCTTGATGTATTTAACACAATACGTTGAAATGAAGCAAAGCTTGTTTATTGATATCTCCGATAAATTACAAATATGTACATATACATGAATCAAAATAAACAAACAAGAGGGAGCCTTCACAAAGGTTGCTCATGAGAAGTCTCAGCAGTCGGCAGAGCCCCAGAAAGAGTAGGCACCGGAGGGTGATCATTCGGAGCCTCAGTACTGGGCAGAACCCCAGAAGGAGGAGGCACCGAAGGTTGATCATTCAGATCTTCATTATGCGGTACAGCCCCAGAAGACGAAGGCAATAAATGCCTTTGGAACAAACCCACAAACCTCTGATGATCAAGCAAAATCTGACCATCAGATTCCTGCAGCTGGTCAAGCTTCCTCTTCATATTTGTAGCATAGTCATGTGCGAGCTTGTGCAACTGTTTGTTCTCATTCTTGAGCCCTCTGATCTCCTGTTTGAGACTTATCACTTCAGCCGCTAATGATTCAACTTGGTGGGTTCGAGCAAATAGGCGTTGGGCCATATTAGACACAGAGAGCTAGAGAATCCTTAACAGCCAACTCATCAGACCGTTTGGAAAGTAGTCTGTTATCTTTGGGAGTGAGAAGGTTCATGGCCACCACCGCAGCGGTCATATCATTCTTCATCACAGAGTCCCCAACGGTAAGAGGACCAGTAGGGGATAAGAAGGATGGGCACCATATGTTGTCTTGAGAAGGCATGGCTGCCACTTCACCAACGTTCAAGTCAAAACAACGGTCGGATGGGCCAGACATTCTCAAAAATGATGAAGGAGAAATGAGGTGCAATAAATCTCTGAAGTAAGGGAAAAATTCCTACAAGCAATAACTTTCTGAATGTACTTCTTGCACACAATTGGTGCCCTTATAAAAGAAAGGGCAACATGGCTGTTGGTTCAAAAATCGAAGAGGCACCATTTTCCACACGCAACATCAGCTTCTCGGGTACCACATATAACTTTGCCAAAGATCTCTGACAAAGTTTAGACACATAAATTTTGAAGGTCCAGCTACCCTACTATTACCCACAAGGGTAAAGGAACAGCACCACTGCTTGATAACTAGAAAGTCCCAATGTGTGTCAACCTCCGTGCTCCGTGGCAAGGCAGACTGGCAAAAATACCCAACCTTTACTCACATTCAAGAAAACACTCCCAACAAGATTGCTTGAGAGCCAGACTCCCAACATGATTACTTTATCAAAAATCGAAGGGACACTGCTCTCCGAATCTCAAGAGTCAGACTCCCAACAGGATTGCTTTCTCAAAAATCGAAGAGGCACCGCTCTCCGAATCTCGAGCGCCAGACTCCCAACAGGATTACGTGCTCAAAAATCGAAGAGGCACCGCCCTCCGAATCTCAAGAGCCAAACTCCCAACAGAATTTCTTTCTAAAAAATCGAAGAGACATTGCTCTTCGAATCTCGAGAGCCAGACTCCCAACAAGATTGCTTTCTCAAAAATCGAAGAGGCACAGTTATCTGAATCTCGAGAGCTAGATCCCCGACAGGATTGCTTGTTCGAAAACCGAAGAGGCACCGCTCTCCGAACTTCGAGAGCTAGATTTCCTTGGATAAAGCTTATCTGCAATCTTCACACGCAACATCAGCTTTCCAGATACTACAGACCACTTTTTCAAAGTGCTCTGATAAAGTTAAAACACGTGAAGCTTGCAGCTCCCACTACATTGCTATGACGAAGAAGGGTAAAGGAATAGCACTACTACTTGTTGTTAGGGAGACTCCTATATATGTCGACCTCCATCCTCCACAGCCAGGAAAACCTGCAAATAAAAAAAAATGCTCAACTTTTCTTCACATCCGAGAGGGCACTCTCAGCAGAGTCTCTCGAAATACTCAGCTTCTTTTCTTCCCGATAATACCTCTGCAAACAAGCCACACCAGAGCAAGAGTATCTCATATCATCAGGGTTAAAAGCAAGAGTATCCCATATCATGCTTTTTCCCTGTCTTTTCCTTTGGCCTTGTTCTTACCTGCAAGACAAGGAGAAAGAGAGTAATCAGTCAGCACTTGGAATCAAGCTTCCAATCAGGTACTGACTGCATGGAACCCCTTGCCTGATTACTTACCTGGCATTACTCTTGAGTACTCATATTCAACATCTTATGCTTCCAAAGAAGATACCACATCTGCCTGAGGAACTGAAAGGGCAATTGAGAAGGATACAAAGAAGCATGTGGAGAAAAGCGTAACAGAACACGTGTCGATACATCCACTACTTTGTCAACAGCAAAAGTATCCCATATCATCAGGGTCGAACGTACTCTAGATTTGATGGACTTGTTTTGACCCTCAAATTCTTGAGTCGGCCTTATACTCTGGAGGAAAGTAGAAAACCCTCCAGCCCAGTTCAAGAATAAGCCTGTGGAAAGTTACTTCTTCAAAAGAAAAAGTATCTCATATCATATCTTCTCCATTTTCTTCTCCTTATCCTTGGTGCTATTTACCACACAAGGAGAATGAGAACGATCAACCGGAAGCCGAAGTCGAACCTCCGATCCAGATTGCTTGCTTGGAAGTCTGATTGCTTACCTTGTCTGTTACCTCTTTCGGAAAATCTCCTAGCTCGACGACTTGGGGGACTCCTACTATAGGGTTTGTATCGCACTTGACCAAGCCCGAAACTACAAGTAAGCTTCAAGTGAAATTGATACATTACTTTGTGCATCTTCATCGGTTAAAGATACCACCCCTGGATGGAGGAAAAGTACTTCCAGAGAAGATGCCACATCTACATATGAGACAGATAAGGCAAGTGAAAATGATACCACACTTCGGTACTTAAAAGTTTCGTGATTACTCAATGGCTTGGATCTTGCAAGTCCCCAACCGAGGAGCTTCCCTCACTCGGGAACTTAGGGGAGCACTGTTTGTACCATACTTGACCAATCCCGAAACGACTGAGCACCAGTCAACGTTATACTATCAAGGACCCAGAAGAGTTTCCCTCCAACCATGAGGCCAATCACATGGCGACACGTGTCGACATCAGAAGCCAATCATAGCGCGACACGTGTTAACATCAGAAGTCAATCACAACACGACACGTGTCAATGTCAGAATGAAACTAGAAACTCTCTTCTATATATAGAGATCATTCTCTCACAATATTTCCTAATGTCATTTGTACTAAATCATTCATTTGTACTCATTAAAGGAGAGCTTGAACCTATGTACTTGTGTAAACCCTTCACAATTAATGAGAACTCCTCTACTCCGTGGACGTAGCCAATCTGGGTGAACCACGTACATCTTGTGTTTGCTTCCCTGTCTTTATCCATTTACATACTTATCCACACTAGTGACCGGAGCAATCTAGCGAAGGTCACAAACTTAACATTTTCTGTTGTACCAAAGTCATTACTGATTTTGTGCATCAACAATATACATGGACAACATTGAGTTCAATCCAAATCTATAGTCCTAACAATGTACTTAACACATCAGAAACATAAATCCAATGTACCTCCAACAAAGACTTGAACCGTCTTTCGTGAGTCAGCATCGTTTTCCTTTGTCCTTTTTCACTTTCTAATCTCTGCAGATCCTAACTTTTATCTGGAAACATATAAAAACTACAAAATCACAACTCGCTTAAATTGGATCAACATTTTTCTTTGAAATCTCTATTTTAGACATAGTATCGAGAAACAAAAAGTCTTATATGTAAAAGATAACTCATTCATCACAAAGCAACAATACATTTGCAATAACTGTTTAATTCAGAACATATTGATCATCATGAATTGCAGCATTAGCATTCTAATTAGAAACTTGTAGCCATAAAATTTAACATTTCACTACCACATTTGATCACATTAAACAATCCAATTATCGATAATTACCTTAGCAAAAGTTTGAATTTCTCTGGCAGTCACATCCAAAGCAAGTGCACAACCTTAACCCTCTAATTTCTAATCGTATACCTAAAAATAGCAAGGAACTGGCTTCTTCCTCCCACAACCAAAGTTCTTGAAATTTCCAAAGAAAGTAAATCCGTTAGCAATTCAGAGAAATTGGAGGACTAAATCGTATAAAATTTGAGTTAAATGAGCAAAGGTACACCAATTAAATGAGATACTAAACACATTTCGAATCTATGAAATAGAAGAACAATCATGTCAAGACTCCCAAGATGGTGTGCTGAGCACAAAATTATAGGTTGATAAAGGTAAATCCCAATCCAAAGCTCCAACCTTTTAACCCAAAATGAAAACAAAAAGCATGGAACATATAATTCAGTTTTATTATCAGATTTCTAAAAATGTGTTGTAAAGATAATACCACCAACTAAGGGTGGCAATCTGTCCATGGTTGTGTATGTCATGTTGACTCTATGCAACTGAATATATAAAATTTAAGCAGCCCCAGACAGTCTCCTAAGCATCTACAAACTATTAACATTATTTCCCCAATTTTATTTCCCAATTTTATCAAATGCGGCATAAATGATCACAATTTACTTCCAATTTCCACATAACTCCGAACAAACGATATTGATAAATCTTTATCATCACCTTTAAGAAAACATGTTACAGCAATAAGAAAAAAAAAGTTCATATGCAAACAAATTTAAGCAGTTTCAAATAGTATCCTAAGCACAAAATTATAGTTGAATAAAGAAAAATCCTGATCCAAAGCTCCAACTTTTTAACCCAAAATGAAAATGAAAAGAATGGAACATATAATTCAGTTTTGTTATTAGATTCTCTAAATCCCCAATTTGAATCCATTGTAAAGATAATACCACCGACTAAGGGTGGCAATCACAGAAATTGAATCCATTGCAAGCTAAATTGATTAAGTGCTCCGAAGATAAACACACAAATTTTCAAACAAAGCAAAGAAATTGAAACTGTGTCATGAAAACTAATTAAAGTTCATATAATGTGATCGTATCATTAGCTAAGAGGCAACATAGAATGTCGGTACTGCATGGCACAAAGGCAGTGTAAAATCTACATGTTTAGGCAATATCATCACGCTTAAGAATTTGAAATGAACAAACACTGCACACACTCACACACACCGGAATTCATATTATGATCCAGAAGCTTTCAAACTATGCATCAAAAGCAAAAGCAAGATATAAGAAATGAAAATGAAAAAACAAAATGAAAGCAAAAGCAGAATGAAAGCTAACATATGTCTTGGCCAACATATTTATAAGATGTGGATACCAATCCACTGAACTCCAAACACCAAATAGTTACGAATTTAGCTAAAGAATGTTAGCCACAAAAATCCTACTAATGAACCTCAAAATTTTCCCTAACCATTAAAATAGTAATGAAGCTCAGAATATTCCCTAAACACCGAAACCCACAGTACATGCCGTCCACCCAACAAAGATAAATTAAAAACAACAATTGCAGGATCAATAAGGACTTTATGAACGATAACGATTAAAAGGGCCGAAAAAACACTAATCTAGATAAACAAAAGAAAGTGCACATTAAAGAGCACCAAAAAGCCAAACAGTTTCAGGCTGTCAAACAAATTTCAGTTCAAGGGTTTGAACCCATTGATCTCTGCAAACATAAAGGACAAAAGAAAAAATGTAGAACAACTTTTAGAAATACGAACTTAAAATATTACCCATCATGTTGGCCGCTTCTTCTAACATAATTACTTTCACCTTTCTAATATCATAGTATTTTTTTTCATTTATGCATTCAATACCATCCAATCTTTGAATTTTTCATTAAATTGGATCGTAGAGTGCAGAGCATAAACAATGTTAGGCAGGCTGCTACAAAGATAGTAAAGCCCAACAGCTCCATCTAACCCGCCAGTTGCTAAATGTTAAATTTCTTGAACTACATAACCTATGACAAATACCTGAACAATTAAGAGAACACTGGACGTTCGTTGTACTCAATCTGCATATATCCCAGGACCAAGAAAATTATGAAGAAACAGAAATGAAACTGTACAGCAGGTATACAGCAGGGAACAAACACTCATATTCAAAGCTATAATATAAATATGATAATTAAAATTTTCCTACCCCCATTCAATCCAATTCACTTCATAGTGATTCACAATATAGGCATTTCACATAAATTCATCATTAGTCAAAGAACTTATGAAATAGTACAATATCAATACAATACACAATTCACAATTCACATTCACAACCATCAATAATTTCTCACATTGTAAGGTAGAATCATTCGCTCTAGTACCATTTGTAACGCCCTGCCCCAAAATATTTATTTCGGAATATAATATTGGTGATAGGCCCAAACTAAACTATTGTTTAGTTAACTACCATTAATCACGATTCTCTACTTCAATTTCTTAATCCCTCACAAAAATTTATGACCAACATTTATTTACCCAAAACATAAGGTTAAATCTCAAATTATTCACCAAATTCCTTTCTTAGTTCAATTTCTCAACAAAAGATTTGTCTCAATTATTTAAGGCTACATCTAATCCCTGTTAGACTGCATACGTACCCTTGAGCAGGATCAAGCCTTTCGTCGCTCACATTCATTTTTTTATCCATTTCCAAAATATTCTAGTAACGAAAATATTCAACATTAACTTTCATGATCGAATCACACCAAACGGGTACCAATTGCAAATTTATCAAAATTTGCATGAAAAGGCGGTGTTAGCCCATTGGCCATGTGCCGCCGCAATCGCCGCCGTGAGTGGCGGTTTCCAGTGAACGGAAACCCAGTTTTCTGACGAACTCTAAAAATTACTAAATTTTATAGGCAAGTAGAGTTCTATGAGAGGAACAACTTTCATACTTGGGCCGAAATCCAATTCGGCCAAGAAGTGCTCAGATTTGCCTCGAACCTGTCGGAACCCTAGAATTTGGGTGGCTTCAATACGATTTCTCTAGTGCTCCGCCTCCCCTACAACTGGTTGGGCTTTGTTCCAGGGCTATAGGGAATTCTAATGGGGGAGGAGATTGTCGGTTTTTCATTCAAAAATAGCGGATTTTCGCCAATGAAACTTTCGGTGTCCCGTCGCAAAATGCCATATATTGGCCCAATTTTTGTCCAATCTTGAGGCGAAAAATGGCTAGGAACTACCTGAATCTAACCGGGTCGAACGGGTTGGGTGTGTTGGTGTACGGGTTGATAGGATCCGCTGTCCCACACCTCGCTCCCTTCTCTCCCTTCTCTTGTTTCTGATTGGGCCTTTCTCTCTTATCTTTCTCCTTGATTGGGTAGCCCCCTTTCTTCTTCCTTCTTCCCTTTTCTAATTCTTTTTTCTTCTTCTTTCCCCTCCTCCCCGTTCGTCCATCCTCCTCCTCCCTTTTCTCTTTTTATTTATTTATTTTTTTCTCCATTTCTAATTGGTCCCTTCCCAATTTAATGGGAACCCAAAAATATTAAAATTTTATTTTATTTAAGAACTTCTAACGTCCGTAACTTTCCGTTTCTTGTTCCGATGGATAGGATCGTCCTTTATCCAAATATATCAAGAAATACGATAAAATATATGAGGATAAAAATACGTCCTCATATAATTACATTGACCAACTAGGGGCATTTTCGTTATTTTATACATAAGGGAAAATTATACGACATAAATAATAATCAAATCAAGGAATGGGATTCCACATTTTCCCCATTTAAAATTCATAACCCTAATTCAATTTATTTTCAATTTCCTCCATATAACCATAAACATAACTAATTTATATTTTAATTTTTCGAGGTATTACAGGACTTGAACCAGAAAATATGGGAGGGAAGGGAGAGCAATTAGGAAGAAGTAAGTTGGGGCTGGGGGGTGCAGGGGAGACTAGATGGGAGGGATGAAAGTTGATTTGAAGGAGGAGTAGAATGCAGGAGAGGAGAAGGAAAATGAGGAACATCAAGTAAGTTGTTTGCCGACCCTAACCAAATGAGAGATTTTTTAGTGTGACCGGAACACGGGGTGCTACACCACGTGTCACTATACAAATGGTGGAATTGTGTGTTAAAAAGTTAATAACTTAAAAATTAAAATTTTCCACCACTTATACAAAAACACGTGACTTATCACCCGCATCTGATCCCCAATTACTGTTCACCCCCGATGATCATGTTGGGTGAATTGTGACCTCGTACAATCGTAGGGCCTTATGTGCAAGAAAAGAGGGGAGAGGGGCTAGGCTTTGCTTGAAACGTTTTAAATGTGAAAAAAAAAAAGCAAGAGCTCCCATTTTCTTTTCCACCGATTTAACAGGTGATGACATTTTATTATTAGGATAATAGGAGACTTTCGTTTTTTTTTTTATTTGGATCCTCTCCTGAGCCAATGGAGAGGATCTTCCTGACCAAGCATTGTGGGCCGTTAGATTTTTATCCAACAATTATAATTATAGGGACCCACAATGTTTGGAAAGGAGGATCATATCCATTGGCTCATGAGAGTATCCAAATCTGTTTTTTTTTATTCCCTTCTTTCTAACATATTCTAGGGACATGATGATGACCTTTTATTTTATTTTATTTTATTTTTGTCCTTTTCAACACATTCAATGTGAAGTTTCCAGAAAAGGAAGATGGTGATTGCCTTTGAATTTTTTTGGGGAGTTTTAATGAAAAACCCGTGGTACTGTTCACTTTAACGAAAAACCATATTTTTACATTAAAAAGTCAAACCTGGTACTATTCACTTTACCCTTTATTTTGTCCTTATCGTTAAAACTCAAAGTTTTCAAGTTTTTTTCATTAATTTTCTTTTATTTTTACTTTCCAACAGATTCAAAGAAGATGGGTGGGTTTTTGTTTTTCAAGTGATGGAGCCATAATGTTCAATAATTTTCTTTCCAACAGATCCAATCATGGAGCTCAATAATGGAGCCATAATGTTCAATAATTTTCTTTCCAACAGATCCAATCATGGAGCTCAATAATGGAGCCATAATGTTCAATATTGTAGTTATTCTATTTACGTTTTTTTTTTTTTGAAGAAAAAAATTGGTATCAAATTTGAATTTTTTTTTGTCAAAATATTCACATAATATTTCACGACAACATAATAGGAAATTAATTCAAAAGAAGTTAACACAAACAAAAGATTTCACCTAATCAAATTATTACTTAAAATTGTAAAAACCTCATATTTAGGAATTCTATCATAAGGACTCTTCTATTGGAGGCAATATTCCTTTAGAGACAGAAAGATTCTCTTGAAGTCCCTAAATGAGTCCTCTAAGGTGGTGGTGGAAGTCCATAAATAAAGACTCCAATTGGAGATGTTCTTAGAATGATCCTGCTTATTCTTTGAGAGTTAGTAGAGGACAAAGTTTTAAAATGAATGTTCTTAGAATGATCCTGCTTATTCTCAGATTTGCCTTGAACCTGTCACAACCTTAGAATTTGGGTGGCTTCAATTCGATTTCTCTAGTGCTCTGCCTCCCCTAAAACTGGTTGGGCTTTGTTCCAGGGCTCTAGGGAATTCTAATGGTGGAGGAGATTGTCGGTTTTTCATTCAAAAATGGCGGATTTCCGCCAATGAAACTTTTGGTGTCCCGTCGCAAAATGCCATATATTGGCCCAATTTTCGTCCAATTTTGAGGCGAAAAATGGCTAGGAACCACCTGAATCTAACCGGGTCGAACGGGTTGGGTGTGTGGGTGTACGGATTGACAGGATCCGGTGTCCCACACCTCTCTCCCTTATCTTGTTTCTGATTGGGCCTTTCTCTCTTATCTTTCTCTCTTATCCTCGACCTGAAATCACACTAATTTCACAAAATCAAACTGCTTGATGTTTATAAAATGACATCAACCACATATATGCCATCTTTTCTCAGTGCAGTATCTGTCATACCATGTTTTCCACAATCATTTTGGTAAAAAATATAAAGCCAAAAAACAGGTGGAAATTAAGGCTTACATAGTGAAGATTCATCTTCCTGCGATACCATCCGAGTATTATTGTGCTCCCACCTTCATATCTAGTGAAGCCAATAAGTAGGGACTGTAACGACAAAGATGAATTTTCTAAGAAAAATGAAAAGGATATGTCATAAACATGACTCGATGCTTTAGAAGGCAAAGAAATGAGATTGATTTATGGAAAAGAGACCAAGCTTTTAGCTTGAGGACAATGGTGACATTATCTACGTCAATAGGTCTTTCCAGCTTTGTCCCAATCATGCATATAAAATCATCCAAATACATAAGACTTTCAATTTACATGCATCCCAAATTTGGGTTCCAACATCACAATAATTTTGGAATTCAAGTTCCAACATCCCAGAAATAATTAAACGAAAAATAATATAAGAGAGAGAGAGGGAGGAATAATGAATACCAAGGAAGAGAAAAAGCTGGAATGGATCGAGGTGTTTGGGGATTGAAGTTAATTGGTATCTGGGTTTGTTATTTTTTATTGAAGTTTTAGTAATTTGTCTGCACCATCCATTTGTATTTATAGTAACTACATGCACAAACCTCAATCCCCTTACAATCTATCACTATTCATATATAGTTCAGACAAAATGGCACATTGTGACCTCTCTTTGGCCAGTAACAGTTTTCCAAAGTGAAATCAACTATTACTATTGTTAATTATCAATCCGTTTGGCCAATTCATTGAATACACTACACCAAAAATTTCACAATTCATTGAATTAAGAAGTACAAAAACAAAGACATCGGCAGAAAATAATCACCATAAGAATTCCACTATGAAAAATCTAGAGACCAAAATCTTTGTTAACAGAATTTAATCACATTAAGAGCCATACACTTTCGGTTCCAAAACAAATTTTCCTAAGCAAACTCAACGCAGAAGAAAAGGGATAAAAGAATTATCCATAAAATAATGGTTCTATTTTTATAGGAACCAAATCACAGATAAATAAAATAAAATTAAAACATGACAATTGAAAACCCAACAAAGAAAAAAAAGAAAGGGAAACAAAATGATCATTGTTCCAAACGGGAAATCAAAATTGAAGAGAAATCCAACACAGAAAACCAACAACTTTAAGAATTTTCACACTCAAATTGCAGAAATAAATTAAACGAAAAAAAATATTAAGAGAGGGAGAAATAATGCATACCAAGGAAGAGAAAAAGCTGGAACCAACCATGCCATGGCATACATTGTATGGTATCTCAATTTTCAATACCAATTGCCTTTCTCAAATCCAAACGTCTCTCTCTAGTCCTCCCTCCCATCCCAAAGTCCTCTCACCAGCACAACACATGGAAAATCAATTTATTCATGATTACTCAAATACCAAGTTGGGTGAGTGACTATAAATTCTTGAGGCATCTAGTGACTAAGAGAACGACGCTCGCTCTTACCTTCAAAAATAGCCATGTTAGGTTATTGTCAAAATTATATCCACTTTTATCATATTTATAAAACTCTAAATAAAAGATTATGAAACATTGTTATTTACATGCACCAACATGCAGGAAAATCATATGGTTTCATATTCCAAGAGAAAAATAAGTTAAGGAAAAACCTCAATACCTAACCTTATTAATTATTATGATGGTGGCTGCTCAGTACAACATCTGATCGTCTCAAGGACCTCTTTGAAACCATCGTGGAAACATGTAGTTGGGAATCCTGGAAACAAAGATCATTCAAACGTCACTATTATTAAACCTATTAGCAAGAACAAAGATTCTTAAACTTCCTAAGGATGAGAGAAAAACAGAGTTATGCATTAATGTACTAAATGGAAACTAAACAAAGTGTCATATTCAACTTTCACAACCATAAAAATTAAAATTTTGGTTCCACAATAGGCCCAAAGAGAGAAGCTGAAATTGCTCACCTTGAGTTACAAAAGCCCCAAAAAAAAAAAAAACGAAAAATCCAGGGTCCCCTAAAACCGAAAACAAAACTGAATTAAACATCCATATGCAGCCGAATTAAACACCCACATGCAGAATCCAAGGGTACAAACAAAACCCCCAAAATCGCAAAAAAGAAATTTGAATAGAAAACCCATCTACAAATCCAAAATCACAGAAATGAAATTGAAACACCTATATTGAGAAAGCCGTAAAAATCACCAGGAAATGCTAGCTTTTCTGGGTACAAAATTTCTACGAATCCAACAGTAAGCTATTATCAGCCAACATATCTTATATGACTACATATATTAGTAAGTGTGTTCGTGTGTCTAAATATTGCATCACCCTTTACGCATGTGCATACCCAAAAGTTACAATAAATAGTAATTGGATTGACTAATTCCATTATTATTATGTATTAATAGGCAGGTGGTGGAAGGATTTGGACTTCGTAAACAAACTACCTTTTATAAGAGATAGAGTGGTTGAATACTACTTCTGGGCATTGGGAGTCTTCTTTGAGCCCGAGCATTACTTTGCTAGGAGAATATTATGCAAAGCTATTGCTATCATTGCCACTATTGATGACATTTATGATGTGTATGGAACATATGCAGAACTAGAGCTGTTTACTAAAGCTGTTGAAGGGTTCATAGATTATAAATAATACAGTCAATTATCCTTTTAATTTCATACCTTATACTACAAGTTTAGTTAAACACTAATTAAATATATAATCATTACTCGATAAGGTCTTACTAATTTTTTTTTTTAATCATGATGGAAGACTATAAATAAATTCGAAAGGACGTGTATGCGTAAGGTTGAATCTCAACACACTTATACAAAGATGAACAACTGCTCTGACCCTCCATGCACATCTAGAACCTCGCAGGTCGTCGGGTTGGCTACAGTATGTCGAGTTGCCCCTTGATTTTTGCCCTAGAGCCGAAAGTGATAGCTCTAAAGACCTAACTAGAATATTTGAATAGTGGAAAAGCTTGTGTTTCTTATATCTTTCTCTCTTCCCCAAAGCCTCCTTATATAGTGGTTGGGAAGAGTGTACAAAGACCCAAAAACCCATGAAAATTCCAAGTATATTCTAATATGAATATCTCTTGATTTTCATCTAATTCTCACATAGATAATTAGGAGGTTAATACCCTAATGTGGGTGGAATATCCTTTGATATTTATTTATCCCATAAGATAAATCCTACATGTCCCACTCACCCACATAGGGTGTGTCATAGTCTCAATCAACACACTTAGTTCATATCCATTTTAGTCTATCTCCTCATACAGGAAATGGGACGCACGACCTCACGAGAAAGAACATACATAACCAGGAGCACTGCCATTAAGCTATCAATAAACTAACAACAGTGCATCACTTAGAAGTTCATCGCTTTATGCCCCAGACTGTTCGTCACACACCAGACTTGACATTCTATATCCCTTGTTAAAAACAATGTCATGTCTCACAAGTATCATGTATCCATGTCTTATGTTTGATAACAAATATCAAAAGACACCACGCAGCTAATGAATCACATGACATGGTGTTTTCTTCGAACCGTTCCTTAAGCTCTCATGTCAGTCTAATTTGATTTAACTGCTTGCCTAGACACACCTCTTGGGACAGTAGCTAACTTGACCATCTTAGATAAACGTGCTAAAGTAGCGATCATTAAACCTCATCTTTCTAACACAGACTTTAGTTCAAATGGCATAAGGGTGAAATCGTATAGATTCCTTGTGGTTCACACAGTGATTAAAGCAGGGATCAATTCATCACTCCCACTATTAGTCGGTAATAGGACATACAATATGATTTGTATGGTGTATCCTCATTTCAATGAGTGTGTCACATGTCCACTGGACATACACCATACAGATCTTAGTATAGTCACTACACAAGCGCCTAACCTAAGTCTTCTAGCCTAGTCGCCTTTTCGGCACCTACCTAGATACTTATATCCGGATTTACAAGCTTCAGCATGAAACAAATCTCATGTTCAACTTCTGTTAAGTCTCATCTTAAACATTTCTAAGGCGATATTTACCTTGTGCATATTGGTACGTTCAACGTACACGTGTTCGGTCTCGTAGTCCAATGCGTTGAGGACACAAATGTCTTATCCTACTCTCTATCTCAATGCCACGGCGAATCGTTCGTGTGAAAAACCGATTCTAACTTGGTGACACTCGTAAAGATGTGTAAACAATCATTTCAAAAATAAATAAATATGAAATGAAAAACTGTAATGCATTTTTATTCAATAACAATGTCAAATACAAAGAAAAACACATCAAACCCTAGATAAACCCATATTATTTACATGAGTCAGAAACGAGTTTCTAATTATGGGTTCAGTCATGGGATCAACGAGCATATTGTTGGTCGAGATATGTTTCAACACTACTTCACCCTTGGTAACCTTGTTCCTAAAGAAATGATATCGTGTATCTATGAGCTTAGATTTGCCATGATACTTAGGATCTTTAGTGTATGCTAAGGCCGAAGTACTATCACAGTAGACAAGTACAACTTCTTGAGCATAAGCCGTAACTCCCATCTGTCGTAGAAACTTCCTAAGCCAAACAGCTTCTTGAACAGCTGATCTAAGGGCAACATATTCTGACTCCATTGTGGACAGAGCAATACAGGTTTGTTTCTTGCTACACCAAGAAACAATTCCACCTCCAAGGACAAAAGTAGAACCCGAGGTGGACTTGTGTTCATCTCTATCGCTTGCCTAGTTTGCATCACTATATCCTCTCAACTTCAGATCCCTTTCTTGGTAACATAAGGCTAATTTTTTTGTTCCTTGCAGGTATCTCATATTCCTCTTGACGGCTTGCCAGTGAGCTTGTACATTATTACTTTGATAGCGACTTACCATGCCCACAACATGGCAAATGTTCAGACGCGTGCAAAGTATCGCGTACATTAGATTTCCTACTGCAAGGGCATAGGGGATGTTTGCCATTTGTTCTTTCTCTTTCTTAGTCTTTGGACACTGTTCTAAGGACAATATTGCGCCTTTTTCCATATGAGTGTCTATGGGTTTGGAGTTCTCTATCTTAAATCGTTCAAGTACCTTCTTAATGTAAGTCTTTTGAGACAAACTTAGAAGTTTCCTTTAGCGATCTCTCGTGATCTTAACTCCAAGCACATAATGTGCTTCTCCCATATCTGTCATCTCAAAATGGGATGATAACCACACTTTCGTGGTTTCTATGGAGGTTTTGTCATTTCCCGTTATTAGGATGTTGTCAACATACAGAGAAAGTATGAGAATACTTTTCCCATATTTCTTAAGATGCACACAGTGGTCTTCCTCAATCATCTCAAAACCAAATGAAGTGATTGAATTATGGAATCTAATGTTCCACTGTCTAGACGCTTGCTTAAGGCCATATATGGAACGTTTGAGGCAGGAAACTTTGCGCTCTTGTCCTTGGCTTCGAAGCCTAGAGGTCGATCCATGTATATCTCATCGTCTAGTTCTCCATTAAGAAATGTTGTCTTAACATCCATTTGGTAAAGTTCCAAATCTAGTTAAGTAACAATAGCTAAAATGGGGCGAATAGAGGCAAACCTTACCACAGGGGAGAATGTCTCTTCATAGTCTACACCTAATTGTTGAGTGTATCCTTTCGCCATAAGGTGTGCCTTATATTTGTCAATTGAACCATCCACCTTGCGTTTGATTTTTAAAACCCACTTGTTTCCAATGGTTTTACACCCATGCGGAAGGTCAACTAACTCCCAAACAGTATTTTTGTCCATAGAGGTCATATCTTCCTCCATTGCATTGAAGACAACGCTTCTTTGTAAGAAGAAGGTTCATCTTCCTCTGAAGGTATGCAATTGTAGGCCTCCACATCAACCTCAAAATGACGTTTGGGAATGTGGCCTCTCTTGCTTCTTCGAACTGTGTGACCTTGAATTTTAGAGGGTACGCTTCCATCATTGAGCGTATTCTCTTGGGTGTTTATGGATACACTACTCCCATTGGGTTGTGTACTCCCACTCGGATCAACTCTTGCTACATCATATTCAGCGACCATCAGATTGGAATTAATTCCCCTCATTCGCTTGAAGATGTTATGAGTTCTTCATCTTTCTCCAATTCATGGAAATCAAGGTTTTTGACAGTATCGCCAAGTTTTGGGAAGTCATTCTCTATGAATTCCAAGTCATATAAATCAATCTCGGTTCTCCCTCCATCTGGATGTTCACCATACATCACATAACCTTTCAATTTTTCACAATATCTTATAAAGATGTGTTTATTTGCTCTAGGACCCAACTTTCCAAACTAGGACCCAACTTTCCAAACTTATGTGATTGATTATGAACAAATCCAGCACAACCCCAAGGGCGCAAATTACCCAGATTGGCTTTTACATCATTCCAAAGTTCGTATGGGGTTGAGGGAACCGTCTTTGAAGGCACACAGTTAAGTATATAAGTCGCAGTCAATAATGCATCACCCCATAAAGATATGGGGAGATTTGCATGTGCCATCATAAACCGGACCATGTTTAATAAAGTTCTGTTTCTCCTTTCAACAACACCATTTTGTTGTGGCATGTAAGGAACAGAAAGTTGTCTACGTATCCCCTTACTTTCACAAAAAACCTTGAATTAGTTAGATAAATACTCGCGTCCACGATCAATGAGAAGAGTTTTTATAGTATTCCCTTTTTTATTGTCAACCTCAGCTACGAAGCATTTGAAAAATCTAAAGCTTCGTAGCGATAAGCGATCAAGTACATATAACCATATTGCGTGTAATCGTCAAGCAAAGTTAGAAAATAAGAGGCGCTATGACGGGTCTTCACACTCATTGGTCCACAGATGTCAGAGTGGATTAACTTTAATGGTTAAGTAGCTCAAACAACCTTTCCAAAAGGCTTTCTAATTGCTTTGCTAGCTAAACAAGGCTCACATACAGGCAGATTGACATTAGTGAGTGACCCCTATAGGCCTTCTCTAACTAACCTTGTCATTCTATCTTGCCCTATATGCCCTAGTCTAGCATGTCATGTTTCAGAATTAACATGTTTAATAACAGTTACTAAAGAAGTAAAAGAACAAGAATCAATCAAATCTAAGCAAACAAAATTGTTCTAAATTGAACCGTATCCAATTTCAACTTGATCCAAATATATCACAAGTCTAGACGGGTTTAAGTAAAAACAATATCCTTCATATAAAAGTGCAGTAACTGAAAGTAAATTAAATTGCATTCCAGAGGCGTGCAAGACATCATGCATAAGTAGTTGACACCCAATGCTTAGTTGAAGTCGATACAAACCAACTCCCGAAGTTTCTGTACGACTTCCTTCACCCACGTACACCCAGTGTGACTTTGCTAGAAAACGTTGATAATTTTTTAACCCCATTTTATCTCGCATCACATGCTTGGTTGCTCATGTGTCTACAATTCAATTGTCGAACGTGTGAGCAACATGTATATGCGAACATACACAAACAATGATAGATTTAGGGTTAGGGATTACCTTTTTATTTGGCTCAGTGAAATTACGAATGAAGTGTCCCTTCTTTTTACAATTAAAGCACATTGACTTGGATTCGTTTTTCTTGCCTTGTTTACCTCTGTGGGCCTTGCTCTTATTAGAATTAGGAGCAAGATTTGCATCATTTTTCTCGGACTTGGTCTTACCCTTTCCTTTGAATTGGTTACCCTTTTTTGACCCATCTTGAGTCAAAAGGGCAGTATTCTGGGTCGCCACTCGGCGCTCACCTTCTAGTTCAACATGACGCGAGATGTCATGAAAGTTCTTAATCTGATCATTGTGCGTCATGATCTGTTTAAGGGCATCCCACGAGTCTAGGAGGGACCTAATCACAGCTTGGACTTGCTGTTCATCGGTGAGGATACTTTCAGCAGCTTTCAAATCTTGTATCATGCTAGACATCTTCCTAAGATGTTCAGATAGAGAGTGCTTAGGATCCATCATGTAAACCTCAAACTTTAACACTAGACTTCTCAGCCTAGTAGTTGAGGTTCCACCAAATGCAAATTTCAGCTGGTCTCACATCTCCTTGGCGGTCGAGTACCCTTCATACTCACCAATAAGATCATCATGCATGATGCTTAACATAGTAAAGCATGCACTTCGATCTTTCTTGAACGAAGATTCATAAAACCTTACTCTAGCCGTATGCTAAGCCGCAGTGGTTCCATCTTTCTCAAGATCAGGCTCATCCATCAAAGCCTCTAAAGGCTCTAAGAGCTCTTGTTCATTGAGAATATATTGGATCTTCCTATGCCAAATATCATAGTTGGTTCTAACCAGCTTTTCTCCTTTGGTCAAATCAGCAACAACATTTTTGGCAGCCATTTCTTTCAACAAGGGTGAAATAATTTTGACATTATTAATTACACATCTTATATTTATTTATTTCAAAAACTCATTAGAAAATATTTCACTTTTTCTCCTAGGTTGAAATTGAAAAATCCGCTAAGTTGCTCGTAAGTACCATTCAATTCTAAGAGTCAAGATCATATTTTCTAATTATTTTCAAAATAAATCTATTTTAAACATTATTATGTTTTATGCTTGTCCATTTTTCATGCAACATCCAATTAAGTGCATAACGATTAGGGTTTTTAGACAATGGACTCGACATGTGGGCCTTCGTAAGTGCGACCAGGTCAAAAGCTTTTAAAAACCAAACCGTTTTGACACCCAAAGTGTCTCCTTAAAGATTTTTCCTAGACACCACATCAGATAAGAGGTGACCATTAGGAACCCCGGTCTAATTTCATTATTTTTTTATTAATTAGGTAATTTTTTTTTTATAAATATTCTCCTAAAGCATATTCCTTTCTAATTTAAAATGCTCAATCAACATGAGCAAATTTGATTGACATTATCTCTTTTTGATTTTCCTAAAATCTTGGTATGTGTTGGATATTTTTTAAAGGTTAATTAAGAACGTTTCCTTAATTTTAGTAAATTAAAAACGTCTCTAATACCAAACCTAAATATACACTTACGTAGGTCAATGAACCACAATGATTCACTCGCCAGCCGTATGGAACATATGCAGAACTAGAGTTGTTTACTAAAGTTGTTGAAGGGTTCATAGATTATATATTAATACAGTCAATTATCTTTTTAATTTCATACCCTATACTACAAGTTTAGTTAAACACTGATTAAATATATAATCATCAATGAGAAGGTCTTACTAATTTTTTTTAATCATGATGGAAGACTATAAATAAATTTGAAAGGACGTGTGTTCCTTTTATGCGGAAGTTTGAATCTCAACACGCTCCTACAAACACGAACAACTGCTCTGACCCTCCGTGCACGTCTAGAACCTCGCAGGTCGTCGGGTTGGTTATGGTATGTTGAGTTGCCCCTTGGTTTTCGCCTCCCAAGACCTAGAGCCGAAAGTGATAACTCTAAAGACCTAACTAGAATATTTGAACTGTGGAAAAGCTTGTGTTTCTTATATCTTTCTCTCTTTCCCAAAGCCTCCTTATATAGTGGTTGGGAAGAGTGTACAAAGATTGAAAAACCCATGAAAATCCCACGTATATTCTAATATGAATATCTCTTGATTTTCATCTAATTATCACGTAGATAATTAGGAGGTTAATATACTCATGTGGGTGGAATATCCTTTGATATTTATTTATCCCATAAGATAAATCTTGCAAATCACCTGCAAGTGGGAAATCTCAGTCATGGACCAACTGCCAGAGTATATGAAAGTCTGTTATATAGGAAGCAGGCACTGGCTTGGAATGCATTCAATCCAAATTACTTTATTGAAACACAACTGCCAGTATATATAGGAAGCAGGCACTGGCTTGGAAACAATTTCAAAGGACTAGCTTCTTATTTCACTACATTTCTTGGGATGGGTATTCATGTTTTAACTAACAGAAAGGGAGAAATCCAAAGTTACAGGCTCATATGTGCATCAATAAGAATATGGAATAGCAACATCTTTAAGAGGATATTTTGTATGTACGACTGCACCAATGCATTCAATCATGTCTAAATCTTCTCTTCTTGCACCATTAGCAAGTTCCCAATCGAACTTGTGTACTAAATTTCCAAAGGAATCTCATTAACCACGATGGCAAGCTGAGTTCCTGGGCAGCTTCGTCTACCAGCTCCAAACACTACAAGAAAAATGGGCTTTGGGTACAAAATTAAGGACACAAATGAGAAGTTTGTGTGTGTTTGAACAAGAATAAGGTCAAAAAGTGCACATTCAATAAAGGGCACCATATATTGTGCCCAATATAAAAGAAGATGGACACAAACACATTATTGGGCATATGAACACGAAAGACTTTTTGTGCTATAAATAGGATTTATAAGCGCAATTGCATGTGTCCATATTTATAATAATGAAACTTTTATTAATTAAATATATTATGTGTGACAAAATGACTTTTGTGCCTTTACAAAGGCTACCAATAACATGTATGTTTCTCAAGGGTTAACATTGTTACAAACCTCTCTTCTATCTCCAAACTTTCCTCTGCAATTTTTTCTAGAATTAATGAGGCCCAAAATATTTTCTCTAATCAATTATTCAATGACAAGCCAAGAAACCCAAAGCCAAATGTTGGTTCAATTGAAAAGTACCATGAATCACTCACCCCAAGTTTCAAAAGTGATTTTAATTGAGAACACCATGAATCTTTCACTCCAAATTTCAGAAAGTGATTTTAAGTGAGGATAGTTCGCCAAGAGCTACACACCCAAGTGTCACAAATCATGGGCCGCACAACTCTAACCTCATGGTAACGTACGTAGTTTTGTATTTTATGATTAAATATATTTAAATAAAAGTTATTTTTTTGGCCCAAACGTTTAGTATTAAATTTTAAGGAAAACTAACGAAAAGTTCAAAAAAACTTCTCTTTTAACGAAAAGCCCTTTTTAAAAGTATAAGGAATAGTTACAGTTAGAGGTTTATGTGGTTTTTCGTTAAAAATGAACAGTACCGGGAGTGTTTTATTAAAACTCCCTAAATTTTATGCCCTGATATTTGGTATATATTTAAATCAAATGTACATTTTGAATTATTTGCACTATATACTTTTTAGATTTCAAACGGCACGTATAAAAATAATTGTGCCTTTTGTGCAAAATAACAATAAAAAAATATGAAAAACTTGAAGATGAAGAAAGGTTATTAGTTTTCTCTCTCTTCCCTTCATCCTGTCTCTTCCTTCCCCTTCACTCTCCTTCCCGTATCATTCATTTCCTTCTTATATTTCAGGCAATAGCGCCGCCTTCCACTTGTCACCATAGACCGTCAAATTATACCTTCATAATCCTCTTCCCATCATCTTTCCGATCCTCAAGTTAGTTTCTACAAATTCATAACCAAATTTCTTCAATTTCAGATATAAGAAACATATGATTTTGTTCATGTTTTGTGTGTTTTGCAGGTATGAGAGCGGCGTATGGGACGACGAAGAGAGAAGTAGCAGTGGCGTCGATGGGTGATGAGGCCCAAGCTGGTGATGCAGCCGATCGGTTCTCTCGATGACCCACGACACAAACGGTCTCGCCTCCATCCTATGCTCATCTCGCCTCCGTCGCCATTCTTATCATTTTTCCACCTACCTTAATTTGTTGTAGTTAACGAGACATGAGAGTCTTAGAGCAGTTGAACCTGTCCAGCTCCACCTCGAACTGCTGCGGCGTCCTCCAGCTCTGCTTCTTCACACAAGCCTGAGGTGAGGACTCCATATTTCCCTCTTGCTTTGTTGTACTGGTCGTGTTACTTGATGGAACTGTGGCAGTGCTCTTCAGCTGCTGTGTTCTTCAATCATGATATGTTGCTTTTAATTTTTGGTGCAAAGCTTAAAGGAGATTGTGAAAAACTGCGCTCAGGTCCTCCCCAACGAAGCTATCAATGGACTCCTCGCCCAAGGTCCTCCACCTATTTCTCTCTCCTCACTTTGCCTCTCTAAAATTTCAGATTTATTTCTCTAATTTTTTAACTTGAAGTTTTTGGTTTTTTCTATTTTAGGCCAAATGAAAAAAAATAGAATTGGGCTGAGGCATAGTTGTATTAATGAATCCCTAATTCTAATAATTTCCAATTTCTCAACCCTAATACGATTTTGGTTTTGGCTACTTTCTCTCACTCTACAAATTTGAGCAGCAAAGCACAAATCTTTGTGTTCTTCACTTCAACCAGTTTCGTATTACAAGTACATCCACTTTCTATCTATCTATTTTTTTTTTTTTGGGTAAAGTGATTAGAGTTGTTTTGGTTATAATTGTGTTAAAGTTTTAGTTAGGTTTGAAATTATTGATTGCCCAGCTTTTGCTATATGGAATTGGAGGTGGGCTTTGTGTTAAAAGTCAAGAATTTGTGTACGATAATAGGGATTGAGTTACAAAGTTGTGTGCTGCATCAATTGATGAATGAATTTGATTGGTTCTGTGTGCCTACGCTGTTAAAGAAAAGCCGAAACAAAACGAAACAAAAAAGAAAATTAACAAGAGTGATCGAGCAATGATGAATAAACTTAATAGCGTCGGTGACCCTGAGCAGCGTGAACTCGAATCATACGTACTGGCCTTTTCTTTTTATGTTGAATTTTATTTTATTTTATTTATGATTTAGGGTCAGATTTGAATGGGGGAGTTGCTGCGGTTATAGGAGAGATTGATCATGGTGATGCAGGTACAAGAAAAATGGATGCTTCGGGTACTTGGCGGGGCCATTCAAAACGACCCAGTTGTTTAGAAGCAGGCAATCATTTTTTTCCCTCTCTATACGCGATGGCCACATCAAAACCCATCAACCACCAAAGCCACCCCTGACCAGGTTGCCGACTCGAACATGAGAAAAAAACTGTGCAGATTCACTTAAAACCTTAGTATTTGATGTTCTTATTCCTGAGAGAACCGATATTCAATTAAAACCTTTATAATTTTAGTTTTATTTTAGTTGGGGATAGAACATGTAAAATTCTAGTTGTTTTTATATATAATGGTTGTGAATATCGTTGTAAATTGTAATATGATATATGCTTGTGGTTGTGGGCTGTTTTAATTTTATGAAAAAATTATTTTTTGTTTAGCCTCAATCTCAATTTGTAGGTGATTTCAGTTTTTAATTATTATTATTATTTTTAAATAGTTGACATATTGGGCACAATAACAATAAATGTGCTAGCATGGGTGGCAGCAGCCATCTGACAATTTTGTCAGAATTGGGCACAAATGGACCTTTATTTGTGTTTACACTTTTCAACACAACATACATTATTGTGCCCTTTTAGAAATGGTGACCCCCATAAAGGGCACATACACTAAGATAGTAGCTGCACTGTTGCTATTGGTCTATGAGCACGTATGTTGGTACCCTTTGACCTCAAAGGGCACAGATAATTTATTGTGTGCAGTGCTCATATTTTTTGTAGTGAAATGGAAGGAATTGGAAGTCATTCCCTTTATAATCTATGACACTATTCAGGAATATTTCTGGCTAGTAATCCTCAAGTTGGTTGTGTATACTGGGATCTCTTTCAATTTTCCATGCACCACAACTTGTGTGTTTGCCTTAATGTGGTAACGATACATTTTCACATCTTGGGTCGTCATCCTAGGCAATAGTAATGCAATTGGAGGATGTAAACGAAGAGCCTCCAAGTTGTGCATTCCAACTAATTAATGATCTTCTGTTATGTTTGTTTTGTAGCCGGTTGTTGTTCTTGTTGAGAATGAATCGCACATTGATGAGAGAATGAACTTTGCATAGTAAGTTGGATTACTCCTCATATTGCCAATTATTTTTATAGTGGATTCTCAAAATAATGATACCCAAGGTTCATGTTATAACTGGCAAGGCCGTCTGCCACAACTGTCTTCTCCCAGTAGACATGAATCAACTCGCCGCAGGTATGGGTACCATAAAATGTCAACATTGTTCAATGATGTTAGCAAGATAAATGAGAATTTTTACTATGTACCTATAAAGTGTTATAAAGAATTTTTTTTTCAGGTATCTAACTACTTGTATTATGACAGTTGGTGTATCAAATTGTGTTCCTTGTATACTGAAAAATCACTTCAAGCAAACGGGTCTATATTTTTAGTCTTATCTTGTCTCTTACACAAGCTGTCAAATATTGATATAATTTTGAAACCTCAAAAAACACAATGTGCCAAAATTAAACCCAACAGCCCATTTTGAAACGGACTTCAAATTGAACACGACCCATTACCAATGTGAGAAGCTTTGGTTTTCTTAAGAGAGTAAATTGTAGCTATGATCTCTTAACTTTAACTCAATTAGAGGAATGATCCCTCAACTAAAAATCCATTACCATTGGTCCCTCAACTCATCAAAACGTGCAGCTATGGTCCCACAACTAAAAATTCATTACCATTGGTCCCTCAATCTTAATTCAACTGGAGAAATTGTCCCTTAACTATAACACAATTGTAGCAATGGTCATTCCAACATAACTCGTTTTGACAAAAATTTTGACATAGTGGACGAAAATGACCATAATTACACACTTTGATAAGTTGAGAGACCCTAATTATATAAAAGGTTATTACAACATAACTTATTTAGATAAAATTTTGACGAAATTGATGAAAATGACTATAGCTACACATTTTGATAAGTTGAGGGACCAAGGGTAATTGATTTTTAGTTGAGGGATCATGGCTACAATTTACTCTTTCCATGAAATTTGAATTCCACAAACAACGGTCAAATAGTTTAGGCTCGCTCTCTCCATTCACAATCACGGTCCTGCGCCGTCCGTTTACGTCGGGGAAGGTCTCGCAGCTTTGAAAGCTGAAACGGCATACATACTGTGCCTTCGCAAATAGCGAAACAGAAGCAAAAATGAGGATGGTCATGGATGAAAGAAGAAGCCCATTCGCCTGAGGCTTTTGGAGGTTCTTTTCAGCGGCGCATAGAAGTTGAAGGAGACAAGAATATGACTCTCAGTAACAGCAACGATTGCTGGGCATTGCTGGTATAAAATTCATCTCCTTGAACTTACTCTCTCTCTCTCCCCCCTCGAATTAAGGGTTTTTTTGGGTTGGGAAATTGGGGTTCTTGGCTTTGAAATCTTGGGTTTATTTTGCCCTTTTTGTAATTTTGAGTTCTAGTTGAAATTGGATTTATTAGGTGTAGGAATCTGGTTTGATTGACAAGAATATGGCAATTTTTCGTATTTCGATGTTGCAATCTTTATTTGTGTTCGTGTTTACCATTGTACTTGCCATAGGACAAAGCCTTGCCTGTCTCTGTGATTTCATTTAGTACATTGTTGAGGGATGTGTTCAGTAGAATGAAAAAGGATGAATCTCTGCGATGCTTTCCACGCGGTCTGTCCGCCTTGTCCGATGAGCGCGACGTTGACGAAGGGCCAGACTTCAATGGTTTCCTATTCCGTCAGTATTCCTCATCTCAGATGACTATCTCTTCTGCCTTGTCAAAGCATTCTGCAGTGTGATATACTCATACTTGGGTTTATGTAGCTTGCAACTGAGTTTAAACTTGATGGGAAGTCTCTTTTTGTATGCAGAGAAAGCCCTCATGAATTCATCGCTGAGGATCTTAAAGTCGGTGATGGATTTGGAAAAGAATTATACGTACCATTTCATGGCATTTCCCTTCATCGTGGTAGGGAACATTTTACACATTAGGGAATATAAGGCCATAGCTTTCCGGTACGACATTATATGGCATAAAGGGTCAGAGTATACCCTGAAATATTTCACCCTTGGCTGCGTGAACTTGTTTGGCGGCGGTTCCTATGCCAGAGCATTGGAGAGGGAGTCGCCGTTGTAGCATGATTTTATGAAGTCATTATTGAGTACGTAAAAAAGTCAATTTATGAATGATTTTATGAATCTTCATTTACCCTCTCTCGGTGCAGAGTATATAAGTCGTTATTGAGTATGCAGTCAAGCAAAGTTTATGAATCTTCATTGAAAATAAGTAAAATGTATCAAATTTGTTGGAAAGAGAAAACTGCAAAACAACAAAGACAATCCTCAACACTTGAAGAGTACATCGATCTGCTTGAGTCTTCAAACTTGATATTCCTAAATGGGATTCATGGAGTAACGGGAGGTCACACCTAGTACTTTCTCAGTTTGTAGGCGTTCCGATGCTTTTAAATTTACTTGTCGTTCATGGTGGTAAGGGTGTAGCTACCTTTTCCACCTATCCTGTTGATAACCTTCCCAAATAGGATCCATCTTTATAGAGCATTTTCCATGGGCAATGATAAAGTCCTTTCTTAGGAATATGTCTCCAATCTGGAACTATCAAATCTTGGTCCTTTTATTGTAGCAGGAAATGAGTTGCCGCCCGATAAGCGGCTATTTAATGACAACTTTCTCGCGTTCTTCCTTTGCCAGGTACAGGTTAGTGGCCACCTCATCGTTCTGCTCCAAATTTGGCAGTACAATGTTGATGGTTGGCATAACGACGTTGGGATGGATGATTGCCTTGGTGCCAAATGCCAAGGAGAAGATAGTTCACCATTAACTTAACATTTGCTTGTATGACAGTCCCATAGGAGCTTGTCTGGCCACTTTCCTTTCTTATGTATGAAAGACTTCTTAAGGCAATCCATGATAGTCTTGTTGGATGCCTCAGCTTGCTCGTTTCCCTAGGAGTATCTTGGTGTAAACATGTGATGCGGGCCGTTGTTAGTGATGGTGTAATGCAGGATTCCAAATCGGCAGATGATGTTCTTCCAGATAAATTTCTTTATGTCTGTCTGGGTGATTATAATCATAGGTTTAGCCTCAACACATTTGGTGAAGTAGTCGATCGCTACGCTCATCATGTCTCTACTCCAGTAGTAGGCGGCATTGGTCTCACCGTGTCGATCGCTCACTGCATGAATAGGCAAGGGCTCGTCTGCGAATGGAGTACACTAGCAATTGTCGCACCTTCATACAAGTTTCTTAGCGACTTGATGCATGGTTCGCCAGTAGTAGCTTGATAAAAGCTTTATGAGAGAATCCCACTCTAGAGTGGTTGCAACAAACGCCTTCATGGATCAAGCTCAGAACCTTCAAGTCTTCAAGAAGTGCTGCACTTTCGTGCTTCTTTCGGTAAAAAAGTTCAGCTCCCCAAGAATTAGGCCATGGGCCAAAATCCTTCAGTTAGCTAAGTCATGATGAACACTATTATGACTAATTTCGGGAAACTCTGGCACAAGTCGTCATGCACCCATTTACACCAGAGCAGCCAAACCCATCCACGTTTGGATATCCGGGCAGTTTACCTTCTCCCAGAGGAGAGTAAACACTGAGAAGAGTGTAAAATATTAGTTTAACTTCTCCTGGAGGAGACTAGGCCATGAGAAGGGTGTAAAAGGTGAGTCTACCCTCTCTCGAAGGAAATTAGACACAAATAAGGGTGTAAAAGGTCAACTTACTCTCTCCCGAAGGAGAACAACCCCTAAAAAGGTGCACAAGATTTGTTTACCCTATCTCGGATGAGAGCATGAAAGTTGTTGCTGACTATGCAATCAAGCAAAGTTTAGGAATGATTTCTCTTGAAAATAAGTGAAATGTATCAAACTTAGTGCTAAAAACTATTTAAAGAGAGGTATATACACACAGCTATCTACAATAACTATAACTATTAAATTACAGCTAGTTACGTAATATACTAGTACATTAACTATTAAACTTGCTCAAGAAGCAATTCCAGACCCCTGTTTATTTCTCGAAAAAACATAAAAAAAATTATTCTAAATAAAGCATGTTATGTATGATAATCAAAATGGAGAATGCCTCATAATCAAAGGGTCAAAGGTACTTACAGATGGCTTCGGTAAAAACAGTCACCATCCCTACAAGCAATGTATCCAAAAAAGAAGAATTAGAAATTGGTGATCACATATACCTTCTGAATTATAAACCATTTCTAAAAATTAAAGAAAAAAAGGTGTGGGAATGTGACGATATTTGTTTCTGAGTATACTAGAACCCACATACGTTGAGATGGCTTCTAATGTGAGATCCACGTTGATTGTATTCTTCCTGTATCAATCAGCAAAGAAAGATGTAAACAAGCAAACTAAAGGTCCAGAGAAATTGCATGAAATAAAAGAGATTGCAAGTATCCTAATGTAGTAATGGGGTTCTGTAAAGATGTAAAGCTCTAAATCCTTTCCCTATTCCCAACGTTGTAAACAGAGAACTGAACACAATCGATTCTGAAATGATAACAGAGCATTGTTTCAGCAATCAATTTTCAAGAACAAAATGCCCCATCAGGTTTGATTACTGTGTTGACTTCTAATGGGATGCGGAATGTAAAATCTTGGTTTTCCCCTCTCCGTTTCTTGCTTACAAAGTCTTTGGCTCTTGACTTAGAGACAGAAGACGGAAGTTGTGGCGAAGATGGTCCTACTAAGTCAAAGTTTAAGCCCATACTATCCTCAGCGAAATTCAAATATGCAGCCTTGAGCTAGCTTGAAGAGCATTGGTGGAACCTAATAATTCCATTAAATTACTAAAACTCAGCATTCTCATATAACAGCATGAATTACAAAGACAAAATGGAGAAAATGCACCTTCAGGTTTGATTAGGATATGTTTGGTTGCTAAGAATATGTAGGCTAAGAAAAAGAAGTACAAGGGTAAACACGAACACAAATAAAGATTGCAACATCGAAATACGAAAAATTGCCATATTCTTGTCAATCAAACCAGATTCCTACACCCAATAAATCCAATTTCAATTAGAACTCAAAATTACAAAAAAGGAAAATTAAACCCAAGATTTCAAAGCCAAGAACCCCAAATTCCCAGCCCCAAAAAAACCCTTAATTCGAGGAGAGAGAAAGAGTACAAGTTCAAAAGATGAAATTTTGTACCAGAAATGCCCAGTGATCGTTGCTGTTCTTGAGAGCCATATTATTGTCAATCAAACCAGATTCCTACACCTAATAAATCCAATTTCAATTAGAACTCAAAATTACAAAAAGGGCAAAATAAACCCAAGATTTCAAAGCCAAGAACCCCAATTTCCCAACCCAAAAAAAAACCCTTAATTCGAGGGGAGAGAGAGAGAGAGAGTAAGTTCAAGGAGATGAATTTTATACCAGCAATGCCCAGCGATCGTTGCTGTTACTGAGAGCCATATTCTTGTCTCCTTCAACTTCTTTGCGCCGCTGAAAAGAACCTCCAAAAGCCTCAGGCGAATGGGCTTCTTCTTTCATCCATGACCATCCTCTATTTTTGCTTCTGTTTTGCTATTTTGGAAGGCACAGTATGTATGCCATTTCAGCTTTCAAAGCTGCGAGACCTCCCCCGACGTAAACGGACGGCGCAGGACCGTGGCTGTGAATGGAGAGAGCGTGCTTCAACTATTTGACCGTTGTTAGTGGAATTCAAATTTCCAGGAAAACAAAAGGTTCTCACATTGTTAATGGGCCGGGTTCAATTTGAAGTCCGTTTCAAAATGGGATGTTGGGTTTAATTTTGGCACATTGTATTTTTTAGAGGTTTCAAAATTATATCAATATTTGACAGCTCGTGTAAGAAACCAAATAAGACTAAAAATATAGACCCGTTTGCTTGAAGAGGTTTTTCAGTGTAAATGGAACACAGTCGAATACACCAACTGTCATAATACAAGTGGTTGGATACTTGAAAAAAATAAAAAATTCCAATCATTTATATTATGATACTTCAGGTACACAAAAAAAATTCTCCTTTATCTTGCCTACATCATTGAACAACCTTGACATTTTATGGTACCCATACCTGTTGCGAGTTCATTCATGTCTACTGGGAAAAGAACGTTGTGCTTGCCGATTGAAGTTATAACATGAATCTTGGGTATCATTATTTTGAAAATCCACCTGAATGGATTGGAACTCATTTATTTGATGATTTGATCGGAGTCTTCAGGACTCGAACTATTTGTAATAATTTATGGGGTAATTACATTCTACAACCTCAAGTTTGGGTACAACTGCAAACTCATAAATCACCTTTAAAACATTGCAATGACATACACAAACTTACTATTTCATTGCAATTTCGTACATCCATCCCAATTTCTGTTATTTCCTCCATTATTTGCCTATTTGGAAATCGTGGACCCCACATATTTGTGCCACGTGGATAAAAAATAAGTAAAACTAATGAAAAGGGCTTGAAAACTTTGAGTTTTAATGATAAAGACAAAATAAAGGGTAAAATGAATAGTACCAGGTTTGACTTTTTAGTGTAAAAATGTGGTTTTTCGTTAAAGTGAACAGTACCGCGGGCTTTTCGTTAAAACTCCCTAAAAAATAACCATAAAATGTTAAAAATTAGAAAATCTCATTTATGGAAAAAAATATATACATATATAAAATAAGGAACGCTTACTGGATCTCCCATTCTCATTGTCCACCGAGAGTAAATATGCAAGTCATGTGAACGTGTCTCAAAATGTGTGTTTAAAATGGTGTCCCCAAAAACATAATCAATTATTATGGCACTGTCTATCCCGCTCCTTCAACGGTGGAGCGAGATTCCCAACAAATTGCACAGATTTGTGCCGTCAAAGTTGTTTGGAGACTTGTAACCGAGTTCCTAGATTAGAAAAATCTACCCTTACAGCGCTAGAGTGGAGAATGTCTTAGCTTTTACGACATCCAAGGGCTATGAAGAAATTTCAAAGTGAAGTAAGGGCAACAGCGCCGGCTACAAAACAAACATAACAGAAGATGTTGGAATGCACTACTTCAAATCACTCTAGAAGAAAAACTCAGACTATTAAACATCTTCCCTTTTTATAGATAGTATATGTAGAGAACAAACTGACAATCCAAATCATTTTATTCAAGCATTTATATACAAGGGAGACTTTGGATGCGGTCCCTAGTTATGAATATTATTTGACTGAAACCTTGTTGGTTTTCAATTTTTGATCAAAGTCTTTGAAATTAATGTGATAATTTATTTCTATATATGTTACTATTTTTTTTTAAATTAAAAATTGAAATTTATAGTTGTTTATATTAATGAGATTTTAAATAAAAAATCATAATATGTGGGATTTAAAAATATTAAAATATAAATATACTATTGTGTGTGTGTGTGTATAAAAACATGGGTACATTCTTAAAAATAAAAAAATAAAAAAAAAGATATTAGGTTTAATAACATTAGTAAATTTCTTCAATTAAACTTGACATGGATATATTCTCAAATCAAAGAAAAAAGAATGTACCCATATAAGTTTAAAAATGGATTAGAAAAAAAAATTGAATAGATTTTATATAAAAAAAAGGGTACATTTTACATATAACAAATTGGTATACTTAAGAATGAGTACATTTTAAGATTAAAAATTTGAAAAAATTACATGAATGGGTGCATATAATTAGCATGGGTACATTTAGCAAAATTAAAAATGGGTACAAATAAATAAAATAATATGGGTACAAATACAAATAAAACTTTAAAAAATATGGACACAAAAAGAAATTAATGTATGGGTACAAATTAAAACTGAAAAGAAAATTGGTACAAATTAAAACTGAAAAGAAAATTGGTACAAATTAAAAAAGGGTTGCAAATTAAAAATGTGTACAAACTAAAAATAAAAATATATGATAAAAAATTTAGCCATAAATATAAATATACTATTTGTAATATTTTTAACACTAAATGAATATATTTAGAAATAAAAAATATTTATTATTGAAATAATTAATGATGTTATTAATACCCAAGGACCTTGATTAAAAATTGAAAAGGAATAAGGTTTTAATCAATGGAGTAGCAAAACGAGGGATGTGAACTTAATTTATCCTATATATATATATAATTTCAACAAGAAGAAACACTGTCTTTCGAAACTAACTTCGGAGACCACATTATTTATCGGCTTATAGCAAGGACCATAATTTTTAGTAGGCTTAATTATATGGGCACGGGATCGACAAACAAAGAAACAATGGAATCCTTAAGCACTAGTTCGGCATGAGTAAAGCCATCTTCATACTTTTTTTTTTTTTTTTTTTTTTTTTTTTTTTTGGAGAACCTCGGCGGTACGAGGGAATTTTATTGATAAGAAAAAAGAAGTTACACCTAGACAGGGGGGGACATAAACCTAACCCCTCATAGAACAAGAGAAAAGAAATACAAAAGAAAAAGGGGGGGACATGCACCTTACCCCTTTCGAGAAAGGAAATGCCGGAAAAAGAGGGGGGGACATAGACCGTACCCCTCTTGGAAAAGAAAATACAAGGAAAAGACTAGGCGGACATAAGCCCAAACCCCTCTATAAACCTTAAAAGGTAATAACCTGCAAAACAAACTGCAAAACAAAAGGGAATCCAAAAAGGTTAGGAAAAGAAAGGAGAAGACACATCAAGAAGAGGAGACAAACCTGTAGGTTGGCATGCCCAAGAAATCTGAGTGCAGAGGAGGGAGGATCTCAATTGGGGGAGTGGAATGCCAGACAAGTGAAGATGATAGAAGCCCTAAATTGGCTAATTTGTCAGCAACAGCATTCCCTTCTCGAAAAATATGAGAGCAACGAAAAACCATGTTTTGCAAAAGGAGAGTACAATTGTTCCAGCGTGTCTGGAGCGACCAAGGGGGAGAGAAAGATCCAGAAGCAAAACATGATATTACACTCGAAGAGTCGCTTTCAAGCCATAAATTTTGCCAACCTCGCGCGTGGGCCAATTCGACAGCAAGGATGACAGCATGGAGCTCCGCATAAAAAGAAGTACGATGCCCCAAGCTTAGGGAGAAACCACCAAGAAAATAACCCGCAGAATCTCGAAAAACCCCGCCACATGCCGCAGGACCCGGATTACCTTTAGCAAGGCCATCAGTATTCACTTTGACCCAAGAAGAAGGAGGGGGTGCCAAAGAACAGGGACAATAGAAGGAGCTTTACAGGGGTTAGGCGAAATTCCAAGAGATACTAAAAGTTGCCGGTCCAAAGTGCCTCGTACATGGCCAGGGGTGAGAGCTCCAACCTGCCTAATCCAGGCCGAGGTGGAGCGGCAGAGACGTGAGAATGAGGGAGGTTTGCCTTCAAACTTCACTTTATTACGCATCTTCCAAATAGCCATGAGTAAGAAAAACCCTGAAGCTAGCCAGACATTGCGAAGATGTGGAGAGAACCGCTTTGACAGAAAATCAAGCCATAGATCAGAGAGGGAGCCCGTAGGTTGAATAATAGTGCCAAATTGGGTAGCTAGCCAACGCCAAGCACATTGTGCAAAGTCACAGCTAGAAAATAAGTGGTCAATAGATTCAGAATTCTTGTGACATAGTTGGCATATTGGAGCCAGCGGGATGCCTCGGCGCTGAAGTTGATCCTCCGTTGGGAGCTTGTTGAATAGAATCTTCCAAACTAAAATAGAGTAACGAGGTGGGATGAAAGGACGCCAGATAATGGAAGCCCAACTCTTGACAGGAAACCGATGACGAACAATTTCATAGCCATCGGAAAACGAAAAACCACCAGAAGTAGAAGCTTCCCAAATTAAAACGTCCTTATCCTCATCAATTGGAAGAGGCATTTCTAAAATCTCTTTAGTTAGGTCTGGGAAAGTAGAAGAAAAGATAGAAGGAATAACCCATTGTCCCATACGAATAATATTGGAGACCTTAGTATGAGATAGAGAAGGGGCAATCTCTGTTGCACCAACGACGTCCACAATAGGCTTATCCAGCCATTTATCAACCCAAAGGGAAGTAGTAGAACCATTTCCAATCACCCAACGACAATTCTGAAACAAGATATGAAGAATGGATTTAATACCAGGCCATATAGAAGATCGCATATAACTACAAGAGTATAGGCGACCATGTAGCTTGAAACGTGTCCGAGTATAAATACTCCAAGGGGAATCAGTAGTAATAATAAGCCATCCAAGCTTTAAGAGAGCTGTAGTGTTAAGAGAGCCAAGATCACGCAAACCCAAACCACCTTCATTCTTCGGAGCACATATCTGATGCCAAGAAACGGTAACCAACTTCTTGGAGGTTACGTCACCAGACCATATAAAATTGCGAGCACAACGTGAAAGAGACCTTAGCAAGGAAGAAGGCCACTTATAAACAGAAAAGCTATGCAAGAGCATACTTTGAAAAACTGATTGAGTGAGTTGAACTCTTCCTGCCATAGATAAAAGCTTCCCCTTCCAACCAGTTAACTTAGCTTTAGCTTTATCTGCCAAGGCTTGAAGATGACTCCTTTTAGGCTTGCCATAGAAGATTGGAACTCCAAGGTAGACAAAAGGTGCTTTGCCTTCTTTGAAACCCAAGTAACTCTCAACCGCAGCTTTGCGATGCCTTGAGGTAGAGCCCAAGTAGAAAGTACTTTTTGCCTTATTGATAAATTGACCAGAGGCTCTACTATATCTATCGAAGAAACCTTGCAAGTTACGCAGGGTGACACCATCACTTCTACAGAAAATGAATAAGTCATCTGCATAGAGAACGTGAGAATGAGATATACAACCTCTTGGAGCAAAAGTTGGCTTAGTAAGCCCATCAAGTTGAAGACGACTCAAGCCCCTTGATAAAGCCTCCTCAGCTAGACAGAAAAGTAACGGAGAGAGAGGATCCCCTTGGCGCACTCCTCGTGAACAAGAGAAAAAACCATGCGGGGAACCATTGATTAGGATGGACAATTTAGCAGATCGTAAGATGGTAGAAACCCAGTCTATAAAACAAGTGGAGAACCCAAAGTTAGTAAGCACCCGCAAAAGAAATGACCAATCTAAAGTATCAAAAGCCTTAGCTATATCAACTTTGACTCCCATATTGCCACCACGAGTTTTTTTGTCAAGCACATTGAGACATTCTGAAACTAGGCCAATACAATCAGTGATACGTCGGCCAGGTATGAAAGCAGCTTGATGTGGAGAAATAATGCGTTGAACAACATGAGAAAGGCGAACTGCCAAAATTTTGGGAATAATCTTAAAGAGAAAGTTTGCCAAAGCAATAGGTCTAAAATGAGTCATGGAAATAGCGTCTTCCACCTTCGGTATCAAAACTAAGAAGTTACTATTGGTATTGGGGTATAGCCAATTTGATTGAAAGAATTGCTTCACAAATTGAATGACATCAAAGCTGACAATATCCCAACAGTGATGATAGAAAAAACCTGGAAAACCATCTGGCCCTGGCGCACTGGAAGCACTTAAAGAGAAAACTGCCTCCTTAATTTCCTCATCAGTAGGTAATGCAGATAAGAGATCATTTTCAGAGTCTGTGACCATCGGCTGGATGACCTCACAAACCTCATCAATACCTGAAGGGTTGAAAGAAGAGCCGAACAAAGTCTGATAGAAATTAACAATATGGTTCTCAATAGCCAGCGGGTCGGTAAGAAGATTATTTCCATCAAGAATACAACTGATATGAGAGCTGGATGATTTAATACGAGCATAAGCATGAAAGAAAGAAGAATTTCTATCCCCTTTAGTTAACCACTTAACACGAGCTCTATCTTTCCAAAATGCCTCTTGCATTTGAAGAGACTCCATTGCTGTAGTCTTGGCGACAATCTCCTCCTCGAAAAGATCATTATTTATACCCTCAATTGAAATTATTTGTTGAATCATAGAAAGATTATGCCGAGCATTAGCCACTCTATTATGAACATCACCAAAAACCGAAAAATTCCATTGGCGCAGGCAGGTTTTTAGAGCTTTCAATTTTTGCAGAATGATAAACATAGGACAACCATATACAACTGTATTGCTCCAGCAATGAGTTACAGTTTCTCGAAAAGATGGATGTTGAACCCACATTGATTGAAAACGGAAAGGACGATGACCATTGCGCAAAACTCTAGAACCAGAGAAAATAAGGGGGTTATGATCTGAGACTACCTTTGGCAACGCTATGCAGTTAGAGTGGGGCCAAGAATCAAACCAACTTATATCACACAAGGAGCGATCTAACCTTCGTTCAGTGCGACCACGAGATCTCCAGCCATTAGACCATGTAAAGGCTGCCCCAGATGTGTTCAAGTGGGTAAAGTTACAAGTGTCAGACATGTTACTAAACTCAGCACATGAAGCTTGGGACGGTCTGCCTCCTCCCATCTGCTCGTGGGCACCCAGGATAGCGTTGAAATCGCCAATAGCCATCCAAGGAACTTGTGTTTGTGGGCGCAGAGAGATAAAGTCAGCCCACAAGTCTCTTCTTTTGATAGATGAGGTGCTTGCATAAACAAATGTGAACTGGCTTGGGATATGATCAAAAGTACAGCGAACCGTAACCTGTTGATCAGATATAGAAATAACTAAAGGGTCTGCACAAGCCGAAGATGTTAGTAACCAAAGGTTGGGGGCAAGAGTTCCTCTAGAGTTAAAAGTAAGAGCAGATAAATTTAAAGAATCCCAATAAGCAGCTGAAATAGAATTAAAAGTCACCATGGGCTCCGCAATGCAGACCAAATCCGGGTGATGCAACCGACAAATGTTAGAGAGCTCCGTCCGAGAGTCATCGTTACCAATGCCACGGATATTCCAGAAGAGAACCTTCATTTATAACGAGCCGGTAATCCACGGACCCTACTCGGATAAGGTTTATCACAGGGTTGATCAAGATTGGCAAGCTGCTTTTGTTTTTTCTTTTGACTGTTAGATAGCACAGGGGTAAAACCATCCATATCACAGCCTTCAATGTGATTGACAATATCGATGACATCCTTAGCTAATGTCGCAACATGTTCAAAACCAGGGGGAATGCTGTGGTTGTCATGAGGATCCTGCATGCCAAAATTATTTGGGACATCGGTGTTGCCCAAGTGCTGACTATTCTGAGCTACCGTCTCGACCTGATCAAAGCCAGGAGGAGTGCTAGAGTCGTCGCAGAGATCATGTGGGCCAAGAATATTAGGCACATTGGTGTTGCCCAAATGCTGACCATAAGAAAGACCATTCTGATGATGTGATCCATCTGGAGACAGCGATCCGGTCATAGAATTGCTAATATGAGAAATCCCAGGGGATTGAATACCATGCTCTTCACATTCAGAGTTATTCACAGCTTGGGCAATGGTCCCTAAGGCCTCATCAACCACCGGTTCAAGAGCTTTGTTCAGGGACTCATCATTACCATCATCCACTGCCTCAATACCTGCAGGCAACAATTGATCAACCTGTTGAAGAGGTTCAGAGGCATGTGACCCACAAAAGACATTAACTGGTATTGTTGTATCTATTTTGGGACGATATTCCATGTGCAGTTGACTGCGAGAGTGATCTCCGGTTTTGTTGTCCCCCATGTTACCACCCTTTCGCGTCCGGCTACGAGAGCGACCTCTCGACATCTGTTTGAGTTGTCTGCAACTATTAGCCAAGTACCCTATCAAACCACAGTGACTACATTTGGGCGGTAAATTTTCATAAACCACCTCAACCGGGAAGCCATGACTTTCTCTTTCAACCATAAGAGATGTAGGTAAATCACCTGCAAGATTGACGTCAACTAATATACGTGCATAATAACCATATTGCCTTTCCCTTGTAGCTGAATCTAGTTGCAAGGGGGTGCCAACCCCTCTCGCAATTTCCATCAAGTGTCTAGGATGCCAATATTCCTGACTCAAACCAAAAATTTTAATCCATACCTGAGCATGAGTTTGAGGGAGAACATCACCTGGTTTAAAATCTGGCGTCCATTTTGATAACCTGAATAAACCAGTAGCGAGAGTACACGTACCGCCACCCCATGCCCGTCGCATATCATCTTCCTTATTGAAATGGATATCAAAATAGCCTTTACCTATAGGAACCAGGTTCCATGGTGCAGTAGGACGCCAAGCATCTTCTAAACAAGATTTTAGAGCACCGGTCTTCATTGGCGTAGAACCCTTTTTTAGAAGCAAACGCCCAAGGAGATTATTTTGAAACAACTTCAACTGTTCTTGGTATAGATCCTCGCTAATCTTGACATATGTTTTGTCCCCGCGCACAACCGGAGTTGGAAGTTGGCTGAGATGGACGTCTTCAATTGGGGTGGAAACCACAGAAGCAAAAGTCCTAGCCTTCAGAAGTGGTTGAGCGGGGGGCATATTAGTTGTCGGCATAACCGTCTCTGCAAGAAAACCCCATGGACAAAAGATATTTGTGCCCATGATAATTCAGTTTTGCAACACCATATAGCAATGTTGAACGCAGAATAACCTTGGGCGCCCTGAAAAAAAAAAAAAAAAAAAAAAAAAAAAAAATTCTCTGGAGCAATTCGTCGAGCAGGTACAAGGCACCTCAAACAGAAGACGATCTTCTTCTTCGTCTGTGCCTTGAATTTGCTTTTTGCCTCTGGGGAATTTCGTCGAGCAGGTCTCGTGCAAGAGAGAAGGAGCAGGGCTTATAGAGCAAACTGAAAGACTTGTTCCTTGTGAGGATCGTGTACACGAGACTGAAAGTTGAGATGGGATTGGCCCGGAGAGCTTGTTGTTCTCGAGTAAGCCACAGCAAACCACCACAATTTCCCAATTCGTGTGGAATTGGACCGGTCAGAGAATTGTTCGCAAGCATCAACCACAAGAGAGAGCTCAAGTTTCCGAGGGTGCTTGGAATTGCTCCCGTTAGGCTGTTGAAGGAAAGGTCCAGGGCTTGCGGGCCAGAAAGGTTACCTCGAAGGGTTTAGCCCTCTCTGCAATCGTTGCCGACTTGAAGAAATCAAGCATTCGCTGGTGACGAATATATGACTGGGCACACACCACAGTAAACCTTAATGCATCGTTACCACAAGAAGCAAGATCCTATGAGCTAACTTTTCATAAGAAACACAAAGAGAAGGTGTTGAAGTTGTACTTGCCCAACATTTCAGAGAGATGAAAGGGAATTGAAAAGCCATCTTCATACTTGTATATAACTACATTTGTACATGCAAGATTGAGAATTCGCAACAGAAGGGGCCTAGGAATGGTGGGAATCAGCCATTCTTCGTTTATGTCCTTCCATGCATCATTCACTTGTTTGGTGAATTCGATTGTTGTTTCTTCTTCTGTGGCACCATGTTCCGTCATGAAGCATTCCACAGCCGATGCAATATGTCTTCTCTTTTGCTCAAACTACATATACATACATAAATGCATGAATTTTAAGGTTAAAAGAGCTTTTTAACTGTTAGATCTTGATTTTTGTGTGTGTGTGTTTTTTATATCAAGGATCTAAAGTTTAAAACTTAAATCCCCCAGAGTATCCAATGCTCCGGTTGCTATAGAAAATCCCATGTGATTGTTTGTCTAAGTACAAAATATTGTTTTACAAAAAGAAAAAAGAAAAAGTTGAGAATAAAAATACTTTAGTCTACGAGTGATGTTATTCGTACTATATTTACTGATGAGCATCTCAATTAAAGATGGATCTCACATACATGGGTGAGTCACTTCTCTATATTATTGAGTAATGTATTCAGTAAATATTCTACAAATATCTAGCATTACTCTAAGTATATTACTCATATATCACTGGTATATATGCGTTTATAGATATTAGTATAGGTACGAACCTTGTGGGATTTCATGTCATCCATGAGTCTGCCAAGTAGTAATAAAGCGTGAAAACTCTTAGAGTCATTGAAAATCCAGTCCAAGGAGTCTTTTATCACAATATCTGCCATTCCAACAAATGACACGACTGATAGCAGAAAGTAGGACGTGGTAAGTGCTACTGACATATATTCATCCATTTTTGGTGTGTAATTTTGGTGCAACCACTTGGCTTCCTCGAAGTAAGCTCGAACCAGAACCTTCATCTGTGAAATCAACACGCAGTCTCTAGTTAATTACTTTCCATATGTAATCTGATGATAATACAATTAACATTATTTTTCATGATCAATTAAATTTGTTAATAAACAAGATTAATTTAATGGTGTAGTGGTATTCATATAATTAACTTATTATGTGGTTTAAGCTCAAATCTCACACCCCTGACTCTATATCATGAGTTTTGGTAATTTTCACGGTAGTGGTACAAGTGTGACACTGAAAGTCAATGAAGTGAATGTGCTCAGTTGAAAATATTAAAAAGTCTTACTGCTTCTGTCGCATAATGAATGCCATATAACTTCCCCTCTTTTGTAAGCTTTTCTTCGATTTCAATGTATACATCCAACATAGCTTGATAACAGACTTTCATATACTCCGACAGTTGGTCCATGACTGAGATATCCCACCTGCAGGTGATTAAAAAAAATTAGTAAGACCTTCCCGAGTGATGATTATATATTGAATCAGTGTTTAACTAAACTTGTAGTATAAGGTATGAAATTAAAACGATAATTGACTGTATTAATATATAATCTATGAACCTTTCAACAGCTTTAGTAAACAGCTCTAGTTCTGCATATGTTCCATATCATAGCAATAGCTTTGCAGAATATTCTCCTAGCAAAGTAATGCTCGGGCTCGAAGAAGACTCCCAATGCCCAAAAGTAGCATTCAACCACTCTATCTCTTATAAAAGGTAGTTTGTTTACAAAGTCCAAATCCTTCCACCACCTGCCAATTAATACATAATAATAATGGAATTAGTCAATCCAATTACTATTTATTGTAACTTTTGCGTATGCACATGTGTAAAGAGTGATGCTATATTTAGACACACGAACACACTTACTAATACATGTAGCCATAGAGAATAACAGGGCATAGTTTGATTTGTGTCAACAAATGTATTATAGTTTTATGTGTTTAAATAGCGTTATTCACACACATTTACATTCACTATTGTAAGAACCGACATGTCACTACAAGAAAATAGCCACAAAACAAGTGTGATTTCTGTCCTTTTTCTTGTAGCGTGTATATGGCTTGTGGACGCAATCAGAGTTAACCATGTAATTTCACTTAATTCTTTCTGATGGACTTGCTGCAACAGATTGAAGTCCAACTTTGCAAAAGTTAGGAGAGTTTGATTTACTGAATGACCACGTTCTTCATAAATAGACAAGTAACTCCTTGCTTCTAGCCTAGGGAAGCCCTTCCAGAATGGTTGATACAAGGCATGAGTTACTTGTTTCGAAAGTAAGGGGCTTAAACGGTGCGCTTCAATCGACGATTCAAGATGAGGGGTGGTGAAAGTTAGTGCTTCATCTAGCAAGTCCTCTCCGTGAACTCTAACATGTGCGGCTTCGAACAAGCTTAACACCACCACACATGCCACCATCGATATAGTTGCCTTCGCCGCCACTGCCGGCTATCATCACCACCTTCGCCATCATGACTCCCACAACCATTGCTCCCTCCTCCCAACTATTGTCACCGCCCATACTAGCACTACCACCTCCATTATCAAGCCCTGTTAATATAGTCAAATAATCTCGGGATCATCTTAACGAGATAATCATCTTGCAAATCATGGCCCCTCATAGGCCATGATCATCGAGGATATATACTAAGAGTCCCCTGACTGAGGGCTCTTAATGTCGCCGTTCATCGCGTCTCCTCAAGTCCAATAGTTAAGTGACAAGGGACCTAAGAAAAACTCCAGCACGAGTAAAGCCATTACCATGCTTGTACGTATATAACCTTAATTACTCGTGAAATATTAAAGAATTCATAACAAGAACTTATTAGTTGGCTAATTATGCACTTGTTTAGCTGCGTATAAAACATGACCTTTAGTTGGCTCATTATCTGTTTACTTGTAGGTAAGGGGTTCGAATATCGTGGATGGCTAGTTTGAAACCAATTTATTATGTCACTCTTTAGTGTAAATTTATCATTATATAATAAAATGTGTTGTTTCAAGCCCCTCTCCCCAGGCAAGGGCAACATGTCCCTATCAGTTTGGAGAATGACTAACATGGAATGGGTACATAGCTACTATAACATCCCAAGCCAATAATATAATATACATTATACAATAACATGTCATGTGTAAGTTTTTGTTATTTGATATTATATTATTAACCACAACGTCCGGTATAGTAGTGAGCCTGTTTTATGTAAGTTACTCCCGAGCAATTAGAGACGTTAAATCACAACCACCATTCATTGATCCATCAGGAATTTGCCGTAGGGACCCATACAAACACTAAATCCATCTGTGCCACACAGTGCAAGTTTTCCCAACAAATTAATATTAAGGACTTGTGAGTTTGTGATGTGCCTTTGGCTAGATAAAATGTGGATAGAAAGATATGAGTTGGAGATGCTTAAAAATCCTTTGAAGCCTTCTCATTGGTTGATTCAAACCCTCAGAATCCCCACCATTACTTCCCACTCCTGCATTCTCAACCACCCATCTGTGCATAATATTGCACACACAGCTTTCCTTTCTACACACTTCCAAGCTTCAAACACAATTCCACCAATTAATTCATCAGAACACAAATCAAGTCAACTGAATTAAGTTCTTAAAGCTTGGAAAGTCATGGCAGCAGCTGCTAGCTCAAGCACTCTTCTAAGAACAACCCCATTTCTTGGCCAAAGCCGAGGGCCAAGTTTTAACACTCTCAGAGATGTTGTCCCAGTGGGAACTGGCAAATACACCATGGTACGTATCTGTGTAAATTGTTTTGTTATTCGAGCGATGGTCTACACTAAATTAGTCTAAACTACAGAATGCATGTCTAATATTCGGGGTTTGTGACATGAATAGGGGAATGATTTGTGGTATGGACCAGACAGAGTGAAGTATTTGGGACCCTTTTCTGCTCAGACTCCTTCTTACCTGAACGGAGAATTTCCTGGTGATTACGGATGGGATACTGCAGGGTTGTCAGCTGACCCAGAGGCCTTTGCTAAGAACCGGGCTCTTGAGGTATTTCAACACTTCAAGTACTGTTAATTTTTCACTCCCATTAGTGTTAATTTTCCACTCCCCAAATAACCCAAATAGTTACAAAAGATTAAGAATGAATGAAGCAAAACTTTAAGCATATTTTTTTCAAAAATACATGCATGTTATTGCCTTCTATTCGCAATTCAAAACCAAAATGAGTGGAGACTGATGATGCAGTCTTAATTCACAGTCTGACAACATAACTTTTTTGATATTTGACGAGAGATTGTTGTTGATAACGATTATACTACTTTGCATTGATTTGGAAGTAGAGGTTTAGTAATGTTGTGCAACTTTAGGTGATCCATAGCCGGTGGGCTATGCTTGGAGCACTAGGCTGCATCACCCCAGAAGTTCTCGAGACATGGGTGAGAGTGGACTTCAAAGAGCCAGTGTGGTTCAAAGCCGGAGCTCAAATCTTCTCAGAAGGAGGCCTCGACTATTTGGGCAACCCCAACCTAGTCCACGCTCAGAGCATCCTAGCAGTGCTTGGGTTCCAAGTCATCCTCATGGGTCTCGTTGAAGGATTCCGTATCAACGGTCTTGATGGCGTAGGAGAGGGCAACAACCTCTACCCCGGAGGGCAATACTTCGACCCCCTCGGCCTTGCCGATGACCCTGTCACCTTTGCCGAGCTCAAGGTGAAGGAAATCAAGAATGGGAGGCTAGCCATGTTCTCCATGTTTGGGTTCTTTGTCCAAGCCATTGTGACTGGGAAGGGTCCCCTAGAGAACCTCTTGGACCACCTTGACAACCCTGTAGCTAACAATGCATGGGTCTATGCCACCAAGTTTGTGCCCGGATCATAAATTAATCTTCAGTTCCTCTAATTAGTAATTATTAATCTTGTTTGGGAGAATGTAATTGAACGGAAAATTTTATGGAGATGTTAATACTTGCCGTTTTAATTGATCAGATTTCTCAAATTTCACTATGAGTATCAACTCTATAACTGTAATCCAATCTCCATAGTTCCATCATTTCATATCTACTTTGAATCATTTCTTTTGTTCGAGCTATATTTTAATTTAATCTAAATAACGAGAGAGATATCAAACTTGAGTGCAAGGAGAGAGCAGACTGCTCAAGCCCTTTAGCTGCACCCAAGTCAAAATATAAATTACTCATCCAAGTGGATTGTTTTTTTTTTTTTAACAAAGGATATTATCTAAACTAAGGGATGTGGGAATGAGTTAAGCCTTACAATAGGGTAGCAATAATGTGATTCAAATTCGCCTTTGCCGAGAATTAAACCTAAGACCTCTCACTTACAAGTAAAGAGAAATATTATTAGACTGTAATACTAAGTGACCTGAGACCTCTCAAATATACACAAGGGCATAATAAGAAGGATGAGTTTCTTTCACGTGTCATCGCTTCTAAATATACAATTATTCACCTCTATCCTCAACATATATACTCTAAACTTATAAAATTATCCAATCCAATCCTAGGCACCAAACTCCCCCACACAAACACATTGCTAAGGAGTTGAATATAGAATAACCATAACCCTACAATTATATATGTAATCTGCCTTTAGAAAGATAAAAAAACACATTGGAAAATCAGGTACTAATCCCTTCATACACAGACCTGAACATATTTTCCCACATCTTCACTAACAAGATCTACACTGTAGCACATTACATCAATGCCAACTGATTATACACAAACTACGTAAACTAATCAACAAAGAAATAGTGGCTGAAAACCACTTAAAAGTCCCTAGTTTTCTGTTCACTTTATCATCAACATTCCCACAAAGTCACAAAAATTTGGTAGATCTACAAGTTTCTCTCCATAATACTACACCACACCAAGAATCACTGATATGCGATGCGAGATATATAAACAGAGGAGTAGCTAGCTACTGAAGGAGGTAGCTTACTGAGAAAGTTACTTCCTTTCTTCAATCATCCTTTTAGGTATCTCCTTCTTGGTCCACCATGAGATGGTGATTGATCATCTAAAACAAGATACTACAATGCTCTTGAGCCTATCTTTGCCCACCATTTTCTCTGTCGTTTTTCCTCTTCTGAGTGCCAAATTTTATGAAGCTTTGTCTTTGTTTCCCGTAATCTTGCCTTGTACTCTTTCTTCCAGGACTCAAACCGGTGTTTAAGTTTTCGTAAATCTTCCTCAGGATTCATATTTGCAGCTGGCTGCCCAGGTTTTACCTCAACTAGAGCTTTCGCATCATCATCGAATGTCTGTCTCCGCTGCTCAAATTCCTTCACCAGACTGCTGACTGCATTTGAACTGCCATTAGCCTCAAGCCCTGCTCCATTGAATCCCATAGATGTGGCTTCTTCAGAATCGTATCGGGGTGATGAAACAGAACCTAGTCTTCCAGGTTGACCAGCAGTATTGTCAGATGCAAGACTCTTTCTGGCTGCAGCAAGACTCGTCTGCATAATAATAGAGAGTATTAAAGGTGATGCAAAGTTCAATCTAAGATGTCAATCATCAACAAGGAACCATCCATTTCTTTCAAAGGAGACAAAATGTAAATATAATGTGAAGATGCATGTGCATGCACATTGGTTGTGGTGAAGTAAATGATGATCCCAAAAGCTTACGACTAAGGTGGCAGTTCATCAATGTTGATCGAAAAAAGGTGGGGGTTCAACAAACTTCATCGAGTTCAACTTTTTTTTTTCTCAAAATTTTTAATACAGGGGGGAGGGGAAAGAGTTTGAAACTATTACAATAAATTAGGAGGGGGGAGTTTCGAACCCATGACGCATGGGTACAAACACAACACCCTATCGAGTTCAACTTAATAACATACATTAACAGTTGACTTCTTCTAAGTCGACATAAACTGGATAATCATCTCCAAGTCACCAGAACAACAAACTCACTGGTCAATTTGGGTTTTCATCGCATGCAGCAAGAATATGATTTTAATTGGATGAAGATAACCATCTCTGGTGCAGCTTTATAATGCAGTTTTACAGAATAAATTAAAATCTCATAATTTTAGCATCCATTAGTGTTTCAGATCTGAATATTCAGATTGACTGTGAGTTGGAACAACCATACAAGTTGCATCATTTTCCCCAATTCTTCGACTCATTTCAGGATTCACTTTTGGTTCTATAAGCATAAATTGCATAATACCACTTGTGCATATCTCTTAAAACTAAGATCAAGCATACACAAGAAAACTCACCTGTAAAGACGCCATCTGCTTTTGCCACACATCCTGCATCGATTTCATCTTTGATTCATATTCTGACCATCTTGTTTCAAATTGTTGCAGTTGCTCCTGTAATTCAGCATTTTCCTCCTCCTTCCGCACCAGAGTTGCCTCAGCCTGAAGCACCCGCCTTTGAAGCTCTGCCAAATCTGATGGCAAATCCTGTTCAGAAAACATTTCCACTTTCAGTTATTCAGATCCGCTCAGAGACATAAGAGAGTGGAAAATAGTCGGCCTTTCATTTACAAAACCTCCAAAAAGAAAAATTTACCAAAATGCACAAGTATTTCTTGCAATTTTCAGCTTTAAGTGTAAACATACTGTTTCAAAGAACAGATTTTCACAATTTAAATTTTTTCGAGCCTTGGAGAATTTTGTCTATAACCACACTGGAAAAGACTTCTATTTAAAACTGAAACTCAAGTTTAAAGCTAATGCAGTGCTTTTGAAAACTCAACCTTAAACCTACCGGACTTGTTTTTGGTTCTATTAATTAAAGTTAGATTGTTTCATGTGGTTAGGTAAAAGTAAAACTATAACTGTTGAACAATTTTTTGACAAATCAGCTAAAAAAGAGCAAGTATTGGGTAATGACTAGTCAAATTTCAGTGTGGTTTCAGCATTAAGATCTTCATAAGGAGATGAGGCAAAGGAAACAGGTTTAGCAAGTAATTACTTTATCGGAAGTACCTTCACCTCTGACATCTTCCTGCCGGCCTTCCTTTTAGCTTTCCCATTCTCAGGATGTGACTTCTTCAAATTTTGACGCTCATCAAGAGTTTCACGAGAACCTGCTTTCCTTCCAGTATTTTCACCAAGACCGTCTGCATCTTAAAAGTAATTTTCATTAATACTAAAAAGTAGTCAAAAGTGATTATTTTTCATTATACATGAAGTGGGCAACAAATGGAGTTTGAACCACAAATTCAAGCATGTTCACTTCATAACATAAAGAACAGTATGGTCAGCCAAACTACAACGTCCTGAAGAGAGTCCAAAATTTGTATTGAACCAGGATTTTGTTTTTCAGAAGAAATATCAAATTGTACCAAACAATGCTGTAATATATGATAAAAACAGCTAAATGTCTTGACCAAATGAAACTATAAAAGTTAGTAGGCATTACTTGATGGTATCTTTGGGACTCCTTCCTTGAGTTGATCAAAGTGGCAACGAGCCCGGTGACCACGGAAGTATTTTTGGACACCAATTATTCCTCTCAGAACTTTCTTTCTCTTATCCTCCAATGATGCAATCTATGAACAACCAGACTCAGCAACATTAGGAAAGCCACCAGAGAAATAAACTTAAAAAAAAAAAAGAAAGTGATGACGAGAAAAATTTCAAAACTCTTAAAGGAGCTCACCTGCCCTGTTCTAAGAAACACTTTTGTATAGCCAATTTGGTACATCTCAGGGAGGACACTGAATCTTTTTAGAACAGCAATGGATAGACTTAATGGATCCCGAGGTAAATCGTCCTCCAAAAGTAGAAAACCATACCTAATCCAAAAGACACATGAGAAAAGATAGTTGAGAAAACCAGTACTAACTAAAAACCTGAAACTCCAGTTCAATGTATACCAACCTTCCTGCAAATTCTTGATGTGCCATTCTAGTAGGGTATCCAGATCGTGATATCCTAACAACCTCCAAAACTCCACAACACTTGAGCTGTTGTAAAACAAGGTTTACTTCATACATGCCGGGAAGCTGCTTACTGTTTGGCTTTATGCAGCTAATGAAGTGAGGGGTGCTGCTCTCCAACTGGTGCAGTAGTTTAAACAATTGACCCTACAGGAATGAATGATGTACAATTAAACTTTAAACGATGTAGTAAATGTAGTACAGCTATGTCTCAGCCACTGTTAAATAATTTAGAATGAGATGTAGCTTTCTGAACAAATAAGATCATCGACCCCCATATGTTACCAAAAGAAAACTATCATCCAAACTCATCTAACAGAGTCCCATCCTACTCAGATGACATTCAAAATTTTGGCATCTGATCTAAGCATACAAAAGCTACTCCTAAAACTTGTGCAAGCATATGTACCTTGAAGTCAATACCAGCGCCTGATTTTGAAGGGTCCAGTGCATCTATCTGGTACGAATCATTTTCAGGTTTCTGGAACTGCTTAAGCTCTTTGGAGGTAAACAACTGCAGAAGCCGGCATCTGCACGATGACAGGAGTTGGAGGAAAACAGAAGGCAACTTATCTCTGTTTTTTTTCAGGAAGCCACTTGTGTCATATAGAACCTAATAAAAATACAAATGTTAGTAAAACTATTACACTATGAAAACCAATAGCAATTTTATAGAAATAAAGGTCATCAAACTTGCATCAATGTGTACAGGCTTACATCATGTATTGCCTAGTACGAAAACATAAGTTCGACTATCCTCAAATTACATTTAAGAGAATCAAGAGCAACCAATGCAATGTCTCGTAAGCCAGTCCTTCCTTATGGTCAAGGCTTAAGTTATTTAATAAAGCCAAGGAACAAGTCATAAGGAAAAAAAATGTGTTAATCAAGTGGTTGCAAACTCACAATTAACAATAGTAGCTTGAGGAGACTCAAATTAACAATGAAGATTGGTGATGAGAATGAGGATAAATGTTAAGAATCAAAGAAGTAAAAATTTTGGGAAGGATGAGTTGAAGACACCTTTGATATCAATAAAGCCAAGGCAACAGTCATAAGGAAACATGTGTGTTAATCAAGTGGTTGCAAACTTGCAATTAACAATAGTTCCTTGAAGAGGATGAAGATTGGTGATGACAATGAGGATAGAAATTAATAATCAAAGTAAAGTTTGTGAAAAGGATAAGTTGCCTAGGGTGAGTTGAAGGCACCTCCGATGTGATGCTAGAAATTTTCTAGCATCTCTCTAGGAGTGAGTCCAAGAAACCTTGGCGTGATGTTAATGTCCGACACCTTCAATGTGAATCCGAAGACCAGAGTTATTTCAGAAATCTTCCAATAAGAAGGCCGAAACGGTGACAATCATAATTTGTCACCACTGTTATTTTTACCTTTCCATGATTCACTTAGCTACTTTCTATGCACTACTTTCAGGGCATGCAGAAAGAATGATAAAAAGCAGAGTCAAACAATTCTTAAGCGTACATATACAATAGTGCAAATGAAGTCAGCACACAACTAAAGCTTGGGAACATGCTCAAACAAAAACTAACCTCTCCAGCATGATGACGAATACTGAAAGTGCTTCCTTTTTCTGCTTTAAAGCAAGAATTAGCATTCAAGTGTTGCTTAAATTTATTGGCAAGGGTCAAATCATTTGCCTTAGGGAAGTTCGATTCCTCATCCAACACGGATAGTAGCCCAAAAGGTTTCTGCCCACAACACAGTAAAAAGTGGCTTTAAGGATAGAGGCAAATACTATGATCACTTCAGTAATACACCCTTCTTACTATGCAATGGGAGAAGGGCGCCAAATGAATTTACAATTTTTTTTTTTTTTTTTTTTTTTGAGAAGAAACGAACCAAATGAATTTACAATTAAGAATCAATTAGAACATACAAGTGGATAGTTGAGGGGTTTTCCTCCAGCTGAGCTAATAAAGTTTTTCTTTAAAACATATAAAGAGAACAGAAGACTAATACCACCTAATTCATTGCTTTTGTAGCTATCATGCAATGTGAAACTCTATTAAGATATCATAAGCATTAATCAAGGTAAAGCAAAATGTGAAGGCCCAACCGCTAATTATCACAAATTATACAAGTTGATTTGAATGTCACATATACTATACAGTGAAGATGAATCTAATGAAATTCTGATGAAAAATTAGCAGGTCAGTGATATAGAAGGCTCAATGAAATACCTTCTCAAACAGATTCAAGCATTCTTGATTGTCTTGAAAATCAACTTTAGTCCAATCAACCCCATCCAATTCACATTCCTGAAGTAAAGGGAATAAGCAATCACCATTCACACATTTAGTCATAACATGTAGTCTGACACTAAGCAACCTTAATGCTACATTGCACTTGAGATGCTCACCTCCTGCTCAAGCTTAAATAAATGTCGGTTGAAATGTTGTTGCAGCCTCTCATTTGCATAATTAATGCACATTTGTTCAAAGCTGTTCTTCTGAAAAATAGCCCTTAAGATCATTACTAAATACACAAATCTTATTGCAAACATCACCAAAAGTGAAGTATATATTAGTACCTGGAATGACTCAAACCCATAAATATCAAGTATACTGATGGATCTCCCAGTACGGCATTTTCCCACTGCAAGTGACTTATTAATCTGTTCTACAAGCCAGTCAAACAAGCTAACATAGATAAATTTTGCCAACGCATCTCTTGCATCAATTGCCTGAATACGAAAGAAAGAAAGAAAAAATAAGCCTCATTTTCATCAAAAAGTGCATTTAAAGGCTGTCATGACCAATGTTTTAAAAGGCTCGCCTCAGGGCGCGCCTAGGCGCCCTCTGAGGCTGGGCTTGAGGGTTGCCGCCTCTGTTTTGAGGGAGTGGGCGTAAGGCTTCGCCGGAGCCGCCTAGGCGGCGGAAGGCACACCTCAGGGCTTCTTTTTTTTTTTTTTTTTTTTAACTCCCAAACCCGAATTTTGGGTAGGGTTTTAACTGCCTCATACCTCTTCCTTGCACTATCGTCTCTTTGCCTTTTTTCTGATTTTTATTTTTTATATAATGGATGTGTGTGCTGTCTGCGTGCATTGTTATATGTGTGCTCATTGTGCTTTTCATCCTTTATTATATATATATATATATAATATATGTCTATATATGTGTGTGTGTATATTTATAATATATGTGTGTGCTCAGGGTGATTATTGGTTAATAATCTTCTTTTTTTTAATATAATATATGTGTACGCTCAGTGTGCATATTAAAAAATTTAGGTCCCATGAGGCTTCGCCTCACGCCTAGGCCAGACTATCCCTCGGACGCCTCACGCTTTTAATACACTGGTCAGGACTCAAGCATAGATTGTTACAGAAATTAGCAAACCTGTCTCAGTGTCAGCCTTGTGTCAATACTATCCTTGGCACCATGGATTTCGGGGGTGGACAAAGAAAGAATTAGCTCCTGGGAACTACAACCCATCAGCATGGAAGCAATGGTTACAGCTGCCCAATGGAAAAACGAAGAGAAGTTACTCATATGTAGGCATCTGTTCATGTGCTCAAGTGTAAGTCTAAAAGTAATGTTTGACTTAATAGAACAAACACATTCTGAGACCGCAGATGGTTGACATGGAATGAAATCAGACACCGAGGGAAACCTCTTACAAAAATTTGGATAGACAAAATTTTAAAGGTCTTTTTGGACATATATGTGCACAACACTCTTAACACTGCTCAATAATATGACTGCAGTAGCGGACCCCAAAATGCCATTCCAGTGATCCAGTTAATGACCAGATAGAAAACCTTAGTAGTTAGAACTATCATTAAAAATCCAAGCCAGGAATGCAACTGGCTTAGAATCAGCATTCTATACAAAATATCCTATGGAAAGATCACCAAGTGAATGACCTATTTCTTACCTTCATCAGCTAACACTTCCACATGCTTCTCATTGTCAATCGCTTGAAATGATATGTTTCCCAGCCATAACACTGCTGCCAGCAATGAAAACATGTGTTCTTGATCTTCCTTACAAACTTGAACAACATCTAGCGCTTCCTGAGGAGATGCAAAAACAATACAACATGGGAGAATGTGACACTTTGGTTATAGAAGGAACAAACTGGAAAAGAAAGTATATTGATTGCATGAATGGTGATATAAGCAACTATATCTTTACTTACCACAAGTATATGAAACTTTCGCACATCATCTACACCATCAATTTCCAAACAATCACTCTGATTAAGATACTTGTACTCACTAGCCCTTTTAAGGTTTAGCCTCTCTGCAACCAAAAACAAACAATGATTCCCCAATACTTGTACAGCAGAACTGTTGAAGGCTCTAATTTTGGCTAATAACAGAACTAAACATTAAAGGGCAAATGGTTATCATAGAACTTGTAATGAACCCATTTAATACGTTTCTGTTGAGAATATCGCGTTTAAGAATGGGAAAAACAAGAACAAACTCCGGAAATCGACAAACAAATAACCAAGATAAATAACACCAAGAATTTACGTGGTTCGGCAATATGTGCCTACGTCCACGGGACAGCAACAACAATCTTTCACTATATCAATAATGAGTACAACCAATAATCTTGTCAAATCTCTAGAACTAGGACTTGACGAAAAATCTGAAAGAACAAGAACAAGAAATACACTATCTCTTTTCTTTTCTCTCGCACACACAATATTCTCTCACTCTAATCCCTTGAGTGGTATACAATTTATTGTTTTGCTCCCTTCTCAAAACTAGTACAATAGCCCCTTTATATAGACATAATAAAGGTCTTCTTCAATAAGGATTATTAATCCTAATTGGAATCTAGTTATGAATCCTACTCCAATTGAGAAACTAACTCCAATTGGGTAAACAACTCCAATTGGGAAAACAACTCCAATTGGGAAAACAATTTAATCCTCTAAGACTATTAATTCCCAATAGACTTAGGACAACTAATCATGGGCTGGAAAAACCCCAACAGTTTCCTGCCAGCTTCTGAAACACAAGCAAGGGCCATTACTGATAACTGATCATTGATAATCAATCACCATACAAACCAATTTTGTAAAAAGCAATCAAGAAGACTAGACTGGAACTCAATATTTTTATGTGGCGTTAGTGGTTCCAAACATTATGTGGTGCTATAGTGGTTCCAAACATTAGGTTCCATGCCAACTACTGTATAGTTTTCCTTTCTTGCTTAGAAGAGGAATTCAACCTAAGATTTACTTTTCACGTAACCTCAACCCATGCCAATTATGTTAAAGCTCATGGGTCATACAGCAAGATTTCAACAAAGTAGACCCCCGAACTTATGATGTGACGATTTCAAAATCACTATAATTTATAAATCTAGGCATCCCATAAAGAGGACATAAATTTAGAAAAGAGATTAATGGGCACGAATTTGCCATTGTGCCACATATGGTGAAACAAGTAACTAGAATTGATGATTAAAATAAAGCTTCCCTACCTTTTAGCATTGATGGAGCGCCAGCACAGAGTTGATAAAAGACATGATACGACCTCTCACCGTTTTCTAGTTGAGCAACTCTGGACTGCTCAAATGAGATATTATAGTGTCAGATAAGGCATATTTAGACAGCTAAAACTAAGCTGATTAAACTCATAAAGGGCAACTAATTACCTTGTCCAAAAAAACTGTTCACAATCATGATAGCCGCATTGGAGTTGACATGTGAATGAGGTAGTAAAATCAAGTCAGTTACTCTGATTGAAATGCAAGTCAGGTAATAGCATACCAGAAAAGGAATTTATTCAATTTAAACAGCTTACATGTTTGGATAAAAGCACAACATATTCTTCCCGCAGTGCTAAAATGAAATTCAATCAATTTCCCCTGAAGCAAAGCAGAAATCATGTTTAAAGTGCATACCCTTTAGACCTCAATTAAGTAATGAAAAACAAAGGATGGATATCATTAACAAAATAAATAACCAATTCCAGGCAATAATTTTGAATAAAACTTCAAAAAGAAGAAAGAAATAAAGTAACTTACGAATCGGCTAGCATTTTGATTTCTGGATGTTTTTGCATTTCCAAACGCTTCTAGTATACAATTGGTCTGAAGGATTGCATTTGCATGCTCTGTGCCACAACTGCCACTACCAAGAGCAGCCAAGTATTGCATTGCAACTTTTGCTGTCTCGGTTTTCCCAGCTCCACTTTCCCCACTGTAAAAGAAAATCTATTGACTATTTATTTGCAAACTACATTCTGATTTAACAATGAACTTTATGATCTAGTATAGGATAACACTGCACACAAGTGCGTGATTCACAAAGAAGATTCTAATATACCAGAAACCAATTTGAAGAGGTTCTAACCTTATGATTATGGACTGATTTACATCATCTGCAAAATAAAAGTTACATCCAGGAAAACGGTCAAAAACAAGTTACAGAACAAGTTAAACAATGCCACCATAAAAAGAAAACATTCGGCACAAAAGTAAATATATAAATAAAATAGGTGTCATGCACCTGTCATCATCTCGTCATAAGCAGCGTCTGCCACAGCATAGACATGAGGTTTGTCTGTTAGTTTCTGCCTATAAGCTCTAATAGAATCTTTTCCATAAATTTGAACATCTTTGAAAGGATTGATTGCAATCAAAACTGGCCCGGCTTTGCTCTACAGAAGAAAAACACGAGAATGTAAAAGGAGAATAGAAGAAGACATGAATCTGAAACGAAAGCATCAGCAACAGGAAAATGTGATACTTACATAAATCATATCCTGGGAATATCTACACTGAAGATTGTAAAGAACAGCAGGCTCATTCAAATAACTAAGCTGAATAAGATCATCCACACCTTCGAGAACATCTGGGTTTGCAGGTAAGAGCTCAACTCTGTGCACTTTGATTACCTACAGTAACAGAACAAGGGCATAAACAGCCCATCAATCTAAGTGCCTTCAGTAGTTGAAATGGGATTTGGGGTGAAGCCAAAAACTGATGAACTTACATTTCCACTAGAGAGTGAAACAAGTGCAGCGTCCCCTGAAGTTGACTGTATTGTTCCTAACTCCCACAGCCCACTAGGTAGCCGACACCAAACACGAAGTTTCTGAAACCAAATATTTCAACATCAATTCATGTTTTACAAATAAATTTCCTATGCCCAAAGAATAAAGATGCTATATTTACAAAATGATATCAAACAAAAATCTTTTTTTTTCTTACGGATCTATGACATTTCAACAAAAAGGTTTGACCTCTAATTTTAAAGTACAGGTGTTCATCATAACCAAAATCCAAATTCTGCGGAATCATTGCAATCATATAAATCCATGCTCTATCACATTACCCAAAACTTATCATATGGACTAAAGTTCTTGGACTACCGTACTCCAAATAACACTGTAAAGTTCAGTTAAGAACACAAAGCAATGCGTAAGAGTAAAGAATCATAAAAAAATAAAAAAATAAGGAGATGAGCCAACTAACTGTCACCCTCCTAATTACCTTCTTGATGAAATAACCAATGTTGTCATCGCAATCCGATTTTGCAATCTTCTCCGACCTCGTTCCACAGTCCTCCGGTGACCCACCGTAGGGCGACTCAACAGTTTGATCATTCTCCGTCTTCTTCACGCCAAAATGACCTGCCTTGAACCCCAAGTCCCCCTCTTTTCTCTTATTCAAACTAGGTAAACACTCCAGAGAACCCTCTGCGTCTTCGACCCTGAAGTTGTTGGGCATAGAGCGGCGGGCTGATGGCAGACGAGCCTTGGAAGGCGGCCGAGCTGGTAATGCCGGCGGCAATTCCTTCGGCTTTTCGACCGTATCTCTTCGCTGAAGCGACTCCAGCATTTCCTCCAACGAGCTCCTCGCTATCATTGACGGAGACGCGGAAGCCATCATTTTCACAACCACAAGCTACAAATTCAGTCTATGCACACCTCCCCAACCCCAAATTCACACCTCGAAACGTCAATTCAATCCCTCAGACTTGGACCCCGACCCAATTCAAACCCCACATTGCGAAGAAAACCAAGAACCCACAAAATCCGAAGATCCAAGTGTCCAGAAACAGCGACTCAATTCTTCAAATTCTCCCATCAGACTGAAACCCAAAAACCCAATTGGGGATTGGACGGACGGCGAGCTGTGGAAATGGAAATGAACAATCTTTTTCTTGTTAGGCGAGAGAGAAAAACCGAGGGAGACGAACTCCGAAACTGGGCTGGCTAATCGAGGGGTTTACGTTTTGGGGATTTTGATACTGAAAGCCGAAGTTACGAGGTTTAGAGAGAGAAAAAGAGAGGAAAGAAGGAAGGGGGAGGTTGAGTTTGTTGAGGAGACAAACCTCTTTTTCTAGAGAGAGAAAGAGGGGGGAGAGAGAGAGAGAGGGAAGGAGGAAGAAGAACAGAGTTGGGAAAATGGAGGAAAGAAAATGGACAATCTGTTTGTCGTATGAAAACAGATAGATGAGCCCCTGTTTCTGTTCTGTTTGTTTTTATTCTCCTCTCTTTTTTTTTTTGAAAAAAATAAATAAATAAACTTTTTTTTTGAAAAAAATAAATAAATAATTTTTTCTTACCAAACGATAAATTTAAATGTTAGATTAAAGAGTTAATGGAGTTTGAATCCATTCCGATGCAAAGATAGCACTCTTGAGTTGGAGCGTGGGAAGAAGATTAATATAAACGTTGGTTTGCTTTAAAGCATTGTTTTGTTTGTTATTTTCTTTGGTTTGAATTTAAATTTAATTTTTTATTTCTCTGCAGATTGGTTCCAAAATTTTGCCTCTTCCAGTTCAGAGAGCCGTTTGGTTCCGATAATAAGGATAAACATAAAATAAAGAAGTTAGAATTTAGGGATTTAAAAGATGCAAATTTTGAATAAAATGGGACCTACTGAGCCACAGTGGTAATTGTTAGTTAATGGGGTTTTGGATTAGCACGGAGATTTTGAGGAAATTACAATAATAGAATCATCCTATTTTTGGTTTGGTCAATTTTTATTTGTTACCAAAGAAAAAGATTTTTTTTATATTTTTTTATAGGGTTTGGTGTATTTCTATTTTCTATTTACGTACAATTTCATAATCACACCCAACAAACTTGAAAATGTCAATTTTACCATTATTAAACTAACTTTCTAACTGGGGGTGTGTGGATCACACCCCTTTTTACTTCTCACACTCTATTAATTTTCGATCGTCGGATCGGATGAATTAAAAAAGATCAAAAAACATAAATTAACAAGGAGCGTGTGAGTAGTAAAAAGAGGTGTGTGGATAATGATTTGTACAAATGTGGTTGACCATTTTTCTATTTTTTTTTTCTTTTGTTTGAAGTTCAAGGGGACAATGTTTAAAAATTAGTTAGGTGAAATTAGATATCTAGCATCTCTTAAAAACTTGTATTTTTGTCAAATCTTAAATACTTGCGTTTAACGTGTAAAATATCGTTATTGTAACAAAAAACGTGTAGAGTATCACAATCACTAGAATCATGATGCTCATATTTCTCCTCACCATTCGTAAGTGATTTTGATACAAAATTATTACTATCCCAAACCCCACTCTCAATATGTTACATAAAAAAAAAACTCTTAGAATATCGCTTGTGTAAAGAAAATAAAAGTGGCAAGTTGTTTGTTAGTAAAAATATAAAAGCACCTTTTTCGACTCCTGGTTAAATTTCTTATATATTTATTTAAATTTGGTATAGAATTCGACGTCTACAAAAGTTTCACTTATGTTTACCAAAAAAAAAACAAAATTTTCACTTATAAATAGAGAAGAGTACTATTAGACTCTAGTCCTAAGAGACAATTGTTTGATCAATTTTAAAGAAAATGAACTCTGGTTAGAAAGTGCGTTAAAATATGTTATGAAGTAAACAAATATGAGAAACTTGTACAAATATATAATTAGGTGAAAGACTTAAAACCCAAGTATCATAGAATGGCATTTGCTTTCGAAAGAAACAAGTACACTCTCATTTTTCTCTTTCGTATGGACCACACTTCACATTATGCTAGTCAAATGATGAACCAAACTTCATCGATCTGGTCCCAACAATATATATCAAGCTTAAACAAGCACAACGTGCATGTTTTCTTAGCATATATATAAAAAAAAAATGGCACATCTCGAAATAACTTTGGAAATGTTTCTATCTTCGGTTATTTTAGATTGATGGAGCCCTACCTATTGAATTAAATTTGGACGTGACTCAAAGCTTTACTCTACATATCCTTTATGTATAAGTGCTTCTACTTTTGAATGAGATTGATATTTTTTGGGTACAATTGACATTTTTGGGGTACAACCCTTCATTTTAGCAGTGGTCTAAAATATCACAAGAAATTTAGAATAACAATATGAAAAAAAAAAAAAACATAAACTCATTTTGTTGGTTAATTTCTTTCTTGTAAGTTCTTGCTAAGAATGCTTAGCAACTCATTTCTAAAGTAATCGAATAATTTTTTTTAATTCAAGTAATACCAAGACAAGCTGAAATTCTGTTTTGAAGTGAAGTGTCAAATTATCAAAGAGACGGATCAAAGGCTCACTTTCAAAAATACCAATATTATCTTCAACTTGTTAATTACCACATGCACAATTCGTCAGATGTGGGTTTTTGTCACAAAACACCTCAATATTAGTTAGAGTGGAATTAGGATATTTAAACTCTTGTTTCTTTCTTTCTCTGGCTGATGTGGGACATTCAACAGTTAAAACTTTTTATCTTAATTCACAGATCAAAGTCACACCAATTGTTTTTTAAGAATAATTTAATTTGTTTTGTTTTGACTATTGATGTTAATGTTGCTATTCCTACTCGACCGATCAAATTATCTTTTGTTTTCGAAAAAAAAAATTAAACATTAAAATGTTCAAAATAGCTAATATATTGAAGAATCTAGATTTTGTATTAAAAGTTTTTGACATTGAAGAGGTATGTTATCAACATCAATATTAGTTTGAGTGGAGTTAAGATATTTAAACTCTTATTTATTTATTTCTTTCTTGGGGCGATGTATGACATTCAACATCTGAAACTTCTTATCTTAATTCATAAATCAAAGTCACACCTATTATTTTTTTTCAAAATAATTTAATTTATTTTGTTCTGACTATTGATGTTAATGTTGCTATTCCTACTCGACCGATAAAATTATCTTTTATTTTGAAAAAAAAAAATTAAACATGACAACGTTTCAAAATCAAAATAGCTAATATATTGAAGAATCTAGATTTTGTATTAAAAGTTTTTGACATTGAAGAGTTATGTTATCCACATAAAGGGTACATGAGTAATTTGACCTTACCAAGTCGCACACATCAATCAATTCATATTTTAAATGGAGGGGATTCAATCATAACGGTAACGTGGCTCGCGCTAATTAGGGCAGAAAGGAAACTGATGAAAGTCAAAAACAAGTTGAAAAATAAAGGTAATACTAAATAAATTAAATTTACGAATCAAATAATATGTCCTTAATAAGAAATAAGTACGTAAATAAAAATTTAAATAATAATTCAATCATCAATAACTACATTATTTGATATACAAAATTTAATTTAAAATTTTAATCTCTTTAGCATTATCTGAAAAAATAATATCATGGCCCAGCAAACACCACGATACCTATTTCTCTTCCTGGGGCAGGGGATTTTGGAACTTAATGTTATAGTTGCTTCCCCTTTTTTTATTGCCAAATCCTTTCAATGCGATGCTACGTACATCAGTCTAATTTGTGACCCCATTTGGTTGAACTAGTACATAGTCCCTTGAAATGTAATTATTTTTCTTTTAGTTTATATAAATTCTCGTACGAGTTTTATTTTAGTGACCAGGAATTCATGGTCATATGGTATTGAATTTAACTTATAGCATTTAATCAATAAAAGATGGAAATAAATAGATGCGTTATAATGCTTTAATCTTATCCATAAAAATTGTCCTAATCTGAACTATTCTAATCAAATTTAATAGCGAGTGAATATGCATTCTTTACCAAATTACGAGAGGATTCTTCATTTAATCTATGTTTATTATGGAAAAACAAAAAATATGGAAAACTTCAAACTCGTTTTGTGGGAGTTTTCTTCTTAATTCAATAGTAAACTTAGCTTCTATACTAGTTTCCTCCTTCATTCACTTAAATGCTTAAATAAAAAATTTAATAACAATAGTTTTTGTCATTAATATTACGGTTTAGTGATATTTCTTTTTAGTTGTAAGTAAAGTGTCTTAAGTTTAAATATTATGACGGACAAGTTCGATACAAATTTACTAATTACTATGGCTAGATATAATTTGGCTTAAATTCACCTCCTCTTTGTAAAAATATATCGTTTAAAATACAAAAAAGAGATACAGCTGTTACAACATAAACTATTGTTTTTGAACTAGTACATGCTTACCACAATCATAAGGAAGTGGTTTTGGCAAAAGCCAATCGATTATATGTGCAAGACTCAAGACTCTGATTAATCTCTTCAGGTGAGGCAAAGGACAAACCATCATCTTTGCTGGAGTGCACCCATATATGCAACCAGCACGTTCATTAAATATAGCCACATTAAGAGCAATTCCACCCATAATATTGGGTGCTAGCGCCCAGCCCATTTATCCACTCAAATGAATAGTAATAAATTCAAATGAATAGTAATAAATTCAAATGAACAGTAATAGATTCAAATAAACAGTAATAGGCCAAAGCATCTCCACCTAAAAATACGCTAGCACTCAGTCAATCTAATATTATATTATTTTATTCATATCAATTAATATTTTATCATTAAATTTATTTCTCTCCTGCTTCCATTTCATCTCCGGCAGGGCACTTTCTCTCTACCCTCTCTTTTTTCCCCTTTTTCTCCATGTTTTCTTCTTCAAATGAGCTGATGCACCTGAAATGGGCCTCCTCCCCCAAAAATGGGAGCTCGTCGTGGAGGTGCTCCACACCAACGGATGGGACCTCGCCGGAGCTCCACACAAACTCTCGCAGGCACCTCGTTATCGTCTCCTCACCAGAGCTCGCCATGGAGGTGCTCCACACCCAGGGAGTCGGATCTCACTGTGGAGGTGCTCCACACCCAGGGAGTCGGATCTCACTGTGGAGGTGCTCCACACCAACGCTCCTCGAAAAATGGACCTCATCCTCCTCCGCATGACCCAGCTGGCGTCAGCATGAGTAAGATGTACCGGGCAACACCTCAGTCAATTTTAGACTGGGCTAGAGACCAGCTTGGGATGGGTGCCAATCAATTGGGTCGGGTGGAGGGGTTTCACAAGGTGCTGGGTAGTTTTTCAGCTGGGTGCTGGGCAAAATGCCCTCCGTTGGAACTGCTCTAATGTAATGCGATTAAAAGAAAGTTCGATCGATTGTTTTTTTAGACAAACACAACACAACTTTTTTTAGACATAAATAATCGTCATATATACTTTATCTTTTAGAGGATTACATATATAATATTCTCTTAACAAACAATTTTTTTTTTGTCAACTCTTAACAAACAGTTGGAGCATAACCAAAGCCGGCCCTGAGGGTGTGCAACAGGTGCCACAACACAGGGCCCTCGATTCGGAAGGGCCCCTAAATTTTCATTACATGTATACAAATGCATATATAATAATTAGATGCAAAATACAATCTTATATGTGGTTCTAGTGCAAGCAGTTTAGCTCTTCTTTCTTATAGCCCATGTGCTGGGTTCAAATCCTAGTGATATTGTTTTGTTATATTTCGAACTCAAGACCTTTGAAGGTAAGGAAAAATACCTGGCTGATCAAACAACTTATTTTTGTTGCAGTAATTGTAATATTTTAGTTTTATAGATGAAAAAATTAAAAAAAAATAATAAAGAAATATAACATTAAAAAAATAAAAGGCCTCCATCTAAGTTTTGAACAGGGCCCTCAATACTCAGGGCCGGCCCTGACACACACACACACACACACATATATATATATATATGTATGTATATATGTATATAGTAGGTATCATTTAAATCAAGATCATATCACGTACGTGTTCAAATAAGACTTAATTGTGATGGTTTTATACGCATCCTACCTTATCATGATATATCACTGTTTTTTTTTTTTTTTTTTTATGCTTTTATGACCAGGGACGAAACCAGAAATTTAACTAAGAGGGCGCACCTTAAAAAATTTGAGCTCCTTTTTTTGGACAAATAAAGCTAGTTCTTTTACAAATGCTAAAAAAATTAATGCTCATTTGTACTAATTAACCAAATACATGCAACTCAACAAGGTTTAGACATTAGTGCGTGAGAAAAATATACAAGACGAAGGGGCATTTAAAAACTGTCAACAGTTTGGTATCAGAGCCAATCCTTGGCCGGAAGTATGCCGACGAGGACGTCGGGCCCCTAAAGGGGGTGGATTGTAACATCACACATCGCACAGGAGAGTGGATCATGTAAGCCTTATATGCATATTCCCATCTCTACCTAGCACGAGGCCTTTTGGGAGCTCACTGGCTTCGGGTTCCATCGGAACTCCGAAGTAAAGCGAGTTCGCGCGAGAACAATCCCATGATGGGTGACCCACTGGGAAGTTCTCGTGTGAGTTCCCAGAAACAAAACTGTGAGGGCGCAGTCGGGGCCCAAAGCGGACAATATCGTGATACGACGGAGTCGAGCCTGGGATGTGACAAAAACTAAAAGAGGATTTTCCCTATTTTAATATGATTAATTGAATAATTTGCAAAGCAAAAAACATGGGAATGATTAATTGAATACTTTGTAATTTTTTTTAAAGGATGAGAGGGGGCATGTGCCCCCACTGGGCCTTACCTCCCTCCGTCCATGTTTATGACAGAGGAATGCATAATAGATTTTAAAAATTCAAATAAGGATTCATCTTCACATGTAAATAAAAGATATTAGGTTCGACTGGCGAGTTCAATTCGATATTACTCATGTCACGTTGTGAGGGTTAGTCCAACTCCCTTCTCATAATACAGTTGTATCAAAATAAAACTCAAATAAGAATTCCTTATTTTAAAATGGATAATACTTGCATTCCACTTTGAAGGGATGAGGTCATTCCCCCATTTGTGAGTAACGTATCTTGACCGAATAAAATCAACGATCTGAAACATTCAATCTATTATTCTTAATTTGTAGATCACCGATATAAAAAATCATTTAATTGGAGAAACCTAGTCATTCAAATTTATAAAAAAGATTGACGGTTTAAGTACCAAGTATATTCATGATGAACCGTCTATTTAAATAAAGATTAATAAATTGGATGATTCTGATTGTTGATTTTATTATGTCAAGATACGTTATTTGCAAATGGAGAATTATGTGCATTCTCCACATGGGGGATGTAAGTATTATTCTTTAAAAATTGTCGTCATTAATATTAGGATCTAATAGTATTCATCTTCAATTGTAAGTGCAAGATCTAAATTTGGCTCATAAATAATTAATGAGTTCGATACCACATTATTATGACGATTTTATGGTGTGACAGCTCAAATTTCTCCACCTTTGTAATATAAAATATACATTTGAACACAAAATAAAAGTAAAAACTCTTTTTTCACAAACATTTTGGCATTGTACCATATGCATATATATCTACTTTCTGTGGCAAACGCCATCTTTAATTTTTCTCTGCAAAGCTGAAGAAAAAGAGGAAAAGAGAAAAAAGTTTTGCTTATTCGATGAACTGGTAGTGGTAGTTCCAAAATCTCGAAATCCTAATTGGTTATCATAGCATGAACCTGATATATGGATTGAGATGGAGCTTTGATATATGTAAAGTGACAAGTTTGGCCTCTGAAATAACAACAAACTCATTCAATCAATGATTTTCATCCAAAATGGTTCTTGATAACTCATCACTTTGATCCTTAAGATTAAAATCGATAAAAGCGTTTCTTGAGATTGTCATCCATCAATTATTTTGGTCATTCTGTAAGAAATCTTCATTAAATTAAGAGTATTTTTGTTAAATCTACCCATTCCCTTGAACTTGTGGTTTCTTTAACTCAACATAGATTTTTCACATATTGATCAAAATGATTGATGGTGGACAATCTAAACGACTACTTCAATTGATTTTAAATCTCAATGATCAAATTGAAGAGTTATGACAATTTAGCTAAAAAGCTTTCAATTAATTAACAAAATCTCAAACCCTAATGAACGTGCCACTTGCTTAATTTCGATGATAGTGTTTCCCAAAGGCAATATACCAAAAAGTTTGTCTGGGAATATGATAATTAACTTACCTAACGATGCGGATCTAAACTGGCACACAGTCTAAAAATAATATTTCAATCCCAATTTTTACATGTTCGATATTTCTCTTCAGCAGCAGACCAATAATTAGGGCATGCACCATGTCCACATGGTTTGATTTTTATGAGGTGGATCTAGGATTTCAAGACTTGGGGTTCCAAAATAAAAGTTCAAAAAAAAAAATATTAGACTAGTTTGGTTTCATATCATTATTTTTTATTGAATTTGGTTCATTGAATAATCAAAAGTAATCAACCACATCAAATGGCCCAATGGTAAGGGCGCGGATTTCGGCTCTCAAAATACAAAAAACAGGGAGGTCCACTACATAAAAAATGGTCACTGCACACAATAAATTATTTGTGCCCTTTGAGGCCAAAAAGCACCAACAATTGTGCTCATAGACCAATAGCAACAGTGCAGCTACAATCTTTGTGTATGTGCCCTCTATGGGCGTCACCATTGCTAAAAGGGCACAATACCCTGTTTGGTGCTCAAAGAGGCAGGCACAAATGGACCACTATTTGTGCCTGTTTCTGACAACTTTATCAGAAGACCTATTCCAGCTATATTGACACTTATATTATAATTGTGCCAACAAGAATTAAATATTAAAAAAAAAAATTAAAATTTAAAAAACTGAAATTGAATTGAGGAAATGCAAAAATTTTAATTTTCATAAAATGAAAACAGCCTACAACCATGAAATGGAAAGTAAGCACAAACCATGTTAAGCACCATGTAAGCACATATCAAGAAAATTCCTAACTTTATAAAGCTACAAAAAGATGGTATAAGATCTTTAATTTGGGAACTCAACATAACAAAGTCAAATATAATTGAGGAAATAAAGATATGCAGGGATGTACTTACACTGAGAGAGCGGAGCAGTTGGAGACCTGCACTTTACATATTCAAATCTCCTCTTCTTAAAATTAACATGCATTGTACCCTCAAAAATGTTAAAACTACATATTCAGAAATAGAATAAAACAAATTTGAAATTTGGAATTACAAAAACCATAAACGCTTAACCCATCTTCCTTTCAAAGTTCTACAAATTTATCTTAGACCCTGCTTCCTATGACACCACAAACACGCCAAATAAGTACTTCACTTAAAAATTCAATTCTCATCATTATTTGTTAACCCATTAAAAATAAAACTCAAATTAAGGAAACAAGTGAATAGATATGATATCAACACCCTTAGCAAGAGTAAGGTAATAGGAATTTTATAAGTCACATCAATGAATTGTAGCTGGATTCTTACAGTTGCTAAATACTAGCTTTCTTACAGCTTATATACAGTTTGCCAAAGCTGAAAGCTAGTTGGAAATTAACAGCATCATATCAAGCAATTTGACGAGAGCATACAAAAGCTAGTTGGAAATAAAATTAACTATAAAGAGAAGATTAGGAGAAAATTTGGAAGAGACTTGAACAAATAAATCATTTGCCACTTCCAGTACCAGAGCAATTTGACAACAACATATGAAAGTACTACCAGTGCCAGTTCATTTGATAGAGATGGAAGAGGAAGCAAGAAGGGGTTGGGAGGGTAATGCAGGACTTATGGGTGTTGCAGAAGCTGCAGAGACGTAGGAAAGGAAGGAGGAAGCAGATCAAGCCCGAAGTTCCGAACAGGATGAAAAAAGTATCATCTATAGTCTGGTAATCCCATTCGTTTATAGCAGACTTATTTACCATTTTTACTTTGACACGATCAATCAAAATGAAGAGGTTCAGTTCACAGTTAATAAGTTATGCATCAAACCGCACACAGAAGCAAACAAAGAATAAAGCTGGATGCCATGCCACATTGCCACTAAGAAAACAATGCTATATATTTGAAAGAAAATGGATGAACTGTAAAGTGACTATAACTTACGGAACAATATCCATATGCCGAGGAGCATAATGTCCACCGCCTAATCCAAGAAGAACTTTATTCTTATCCTCCTCCCTAGAGCGCCAATAATATAGAAAATGAAGTTAGAGAAGCATCGAACTTTGGTTAAAATTGCAAACAAAGACATGAGCTTTTCATGAAAATCAATATACTCGTTCCAGTTTCCAACAACAGCTCCCCCTCCAAGCCCAAGTCCTTCCCAAACTAACTGCAAGCACAGAAATTGCCACCAATTTATTCTCACAAGTTGTTTGTTCTGTTAAACTTGATAAGCTCAGGGAAAACCAGAAACATTACGAAGAGAGGAAAAGTATTTATTAAAAAAAACCAACAGTAGGACGTATCAATGACTTGCTCAAATGATTGAAATTGGTAGTTGTCTACTTAACTAGAGCCATAACTTGTGCTGCATCTTTGCCTCTTCCAGTACTCATCCGTGCTGCCTATATCAACCAAGTAACATCAAAAAACAAGAAACCCTCAACTGCATAGTAAAAAATACGAAAAACCATGTCACACATAGAAGCTTCAGACTGAATAACAGCTTTCGAAAGCCAAATATACCATTGGCTAATACATTAATTAGTACATATACAACTCAATATTTGTTAATTCATAAAAATAGCCAATCACCTTCCAGTCTAAACCAATTCGAAGTGACAGCAGGTCACTTTCCATTCGAAGCAAAAATGGGTCTGTTTGAATCTGAACCAGATCAAATCCCCTTTTGATTATAACCCAAAAGAGAAAAAAGCTCAGTTCCCTTGTGTTTCAAACGAACCCTAACCCTAAAATTAATCACAAATTATTAACTAAATTAACCATTACAAGTTCTAAATTGTTACCATTTTACCTGGACCGAAGTGGAGAGGAAGGAATCGCATTATGCAGGCACTGAACTGAAGGGGAACTGGGGATGAGAAGGATTTGCAAAGTCTGAGAATGTGTGAACTCGACTGAAGACTTGAGTTGAGACCCACCTATTCGCAGTGTGTGTGAAATTTGAAGGGGAAGGATTTGCAAATTCTGTTTCTGCGTGAGATGTGAACTCAACTTGAGAATTGAGATGAGAGGCGAGAGAGACAGAGAGAGAGAGGGAAATAGAAAAATTTGGGAAAAATATAGAGAGAGAGAGACAGAGAGCCTAGGGTGCTCGGTTCGATTTCGGAAAGGGAGAGCCAGGGAGAGAAGAGAGGTAGAGGAATTGAGGAGAGGCTGGGTTTGAATGGGGAAACACGGATGCGGAATGAAGGAAATGAAGAGAGAGTGAGGCGTGAAGAATGAGGAAAGTGTTTTGTTTAAAACATTATTTTAAACAAAGGGCACAAAAAATCTACCTTTATTTTAAATATATTAAATTGTATGACACAATTACAATTATAGTGTCATTGCAAATTAATAAAAAATTTCCATTGCTGACATTAAAGCCACCAAAGAAGAAAGACACAAATCCATAATTGTGCCAACATATTCTTTTGCTATAGAGTGATTTATTATTTATTAATATTTACTGGACACAATTTTGAATACTTGTGTCATAAAAAATATTTTTTAATTACTAAGATATATTGTTTATCTGAAAACCCAATGCGATGTACAGTGATTTATTATTTATTAATATTTACTGGACACAATTTCTAAGATTTGTGTCAAAAAAAAGAATTTATAATTACTAACTCATTTGTATATCTGAAGACCGATTAACTTTTGCGCAGAGACCGATGACCCTAAGGGCACAATTGTTGGTTATGTGTCACTGCAAGAAGGTCTTTTAATACAGTAAAAAAAATAAACACTTACGATAATGTCAAAAACCATATCACCAAGTATCAAAATAAACTTGCTAACAATCTAAAAAGCAATTTAAAAAGATACGAATCCAACAAACATTCATTGCATATGGTAATGATCCATAGTACATCTAAAACACGTCATTTAGTACTATAGTGTAGTGATATTCTTATTTACTTGTAAGTGACAGATCTGAGGTTCGATTGTCGCCAAAAACGATTTTGAACAACAGTATTGCTAACATATTTTGAGACTATAACACTGCACAGTAATAAACAACTCCATACCATTATTTACCACAATTTTATAAATTTAATTTTTTGGTCTGCTAGAGGTCAAGACAAACGAAAAAACACATAAAGTGTTGCTGACAAACAATTTTTATAGACACAAAAAGTTTTTTGTGCCCATCTTTAGTAAAAAAGTTATCATCTGATCCCACTCGGCACGGTTTCCGTGCCCATTAGTATTTTGTGTCTTCTTTTTTTAACATTGGGCACAATAGATGTTGCCCTCTATGGAATGTGAACTGTTTAAGCTTTTTGGTGGTCAAACTGACACAAAATTTTCAATTGTGCCCTTTGTTTTGTACCCAAAGCTCATTTTTGTTGTAGTGGTCCTGGGTTCGAGGCTCCAAGTTGGTGCCTTTCTGAGTCTTCCAGGCCCCTAGAAGGGGTGGATAACTGTGGTTTGCCACTAGTTGTCCCGTTTTTAATTTTTTTTTAATAATAATCAAGATTAATCTCAAAGGTAATAAAACCAACAAATTCTTCTCAACAACATAACACATCAATTAATGACTTTACAAAGATGAAATTTGTTAATGTAACATATATATTACAATTGGGAGTTAAGACTAGAGTCTAGGATTAAAAAACTTAAATGAATTTGGAAGAAATAAAATTAGGCAGCTAGAGGTGGTGGAACGGCAAATGGTGCTGGGGGATGGGGTAACTTGAGTTTAAAGTTGGGAGGTTGCGACGATTTGGGGTTGGGAGTTCTTAAATATAATTTGGGGATATTTGAAAGGACCGGGGTTCTCGGGCTCTGTATAAAAAACAGAGATATTTTAGTTTTTAAATCTTTTATAATTACCTAGCTAAAAAACGCTGTCGTTTCGGCTAGATCTTTTAAAACAAAAATTAGAAACCTCTTCTTCTTCGTTACAAGCACTGATGCATGCACATCCATGGAGGTAACAAGCCTCTCCATTGCACCTGCCCAAATTGTTGGAGAGTCCCGAAGGTCGATCACAATTGTTTCTTCGGGCTTCCGAAAGATTCTGGGACCTCCAGGGTCCCTATATGGATCCGCCGATGACCGAATGCCCTTTTATGCATGTCAATTTCACCTAAAAGCTTTAAAAGGCTTGAAAGTTGTTATTGGCAATAATTCAGCATCTAAAAGCCTGAACTAACTACTGGAATTTAAAAAGTTTAGGATTATCATTTGCTTAAGTAAGGTATCTAGACAAGGAATTTGAGTGAACTAGGTATACCTTCATAATAACAATTCGGGTGATGCTAGAGAGTAAAGAGATCAAATTTTAAACTATTTTTCGTAGACAGCAGAATATGACAGTTGATAGTTAGACTTTTTCTTTAAATCATTACAAAAAAGAGTCCAACCATCAATTGTTACATCATGTGGTCGTTAAAAAATGGTCCAAAAATTTAGTCTTCCTAACATTTTCCTAACAATTTGGTCCAATAACATAATGTCTTAATATATAACATTGTATTATTGTGTTATTCAATTAAAATGCCATCACGATAGTGTACTTGATCCATATAATTTGTTCTCGTAATTTGAGAGACTCCAACTTCTTCATCAAGTTTATTAATTAATCTAACAATATATCCTGAGTCTTATTCAGTAAAAATAAATGAAGTCTAAAGTGAATACTCCTTAGATGAATATATACTATATTAGAACATCATTTGGTGAATAAAATTTAATAAAAAGAATTTGGTTGAATATAATAAGGGGGTGTGCTATCCACACACCTCATTTTACTTCTCACACACTCCTTGATAATTTATGTCCGTTGATCTTCTTCAATTCATCCGATCCGACGACCGAAAATTAAAAAGGTGTGTGAGAAGTAAAATGGGGTGTGTGTATATCACACCCCTATAATAATGGGTAGTGCTATTCACATTCCAAACAACCATTTTTATCTCTTTTACACACTCTTTTCAATTTTCAACCGTCGAATTAAATAAATTAAAGAATATCAATGAATAAAAATTAATAAAGATGCATGAGAGATAAAGAATAGTGTCCCAAATAACACTACCCTAAAACAAGACTTGAAATTAGAGGAGATAGAAGCCGGGGTTCGGGTCAATCAAAGTCAACACAAATGCGGCTTGGTGCAAGGAGACTCTGCGTGCTGGTGTGGGTTCGGTTGCCCGCGATTTTGCAGGTCTGTTGCAAGTGGCGGGAGGCTCGGGCGGTTTGTTCTGCCATAATGTTGTAGCGGCTGAGGGCACTGCAATTCGTGACGCCTTGGAGTTCTGTATTAAGCAAGGTTTCGACACTGTAATAGTTGAATCTGATGCAAAGGTTCTTATCCAAATGATTAGGAAGGAGCTAACCCACGAGTTTAGCTTGGAATGCATTCTTGGTGACATCGAGACTCTAGCACGTGGCTTGGAGTTGGTAACTTTTGATTATGTTTCTAGAGAAAGTAACCGTGCGGCTTACTCGGTGACTAAGTATGTATTTAAGGAGGGCCGTGTTTTTGTTTAGGATTGTATTAACCCTGATTTCCTGTTTAACATCTTGGAGCAAGATGCAAACCTTTCTGTCCGTTTATAAAATTCCTACCTTGAATTGAAAAAAAAAATATATATTTGGAGGACATAGAAAAATGGAGTATGGATTTGCTTTTGTACGAAACAGCATGTGTCAATGTCATTGGCTGCCCCTACCTTCTCCATGTTGTCATGTTGGACAACGGAAATCTCTTTAATCATTATTGGTGAAAGGTAAAGTTCTGACAACAACTGAGATATCTGGTGGGAGGGAACGTTCAATCGATTTTTGGTCTTAAAAATGGGAAAAGGATCTTTTCTGGTTTCACTTTGTAGGGATTTTAGATATCCTCACATCCTAGTCGTTTATCGTATATTATGCTGTCAGTTTTCGTCAGATACTATTTATATTTAATTTAAAAAAAAAATTAAATAATTTCTAACCATACGATACATGATGAATGACTAAAATATAGAGATCCTTAGAATTTCCACAAAGTAGATCCGAATGGATCCAATTCCTTAAAAATGGTTGCCAACTCTCCATACTTAAATACTTCTTATAGGCTTTTGTTCCTCTGTTATCTTGCTTGGTTGAGTAACAGATTTTGTTCCTCTGTTATCTTGCTTGTTTGAGTAGTTTCTAAGGTGAAGGACAATGCTAGTACAAACAGTTTCATCACATTGAATTCATTAGTAAATTAGAAAGCCCTAAACGGAATTTACAATAAGTGATCGACAAATGTCAAATTCAAGAACAAAAGCATAGAGTTCGGATCCTCGTCGGATCTTTTTTGTGAGGATTCTTGATATCCTTGAATCGTGTTCGTTCATCGTACATTGTGCGGTCAGAAATCATTTTAAATATTTTTATTTCAAAATAAACATAAACAGAGGATCTCTTCCACCAAGGCCACCGGATCAAGTGTTCGGACCTTCCAAATTTCATCTAACGACCCATCTGTTTTGACCCCTTAAAAACTGTGATAATTTTTTACCTTTGGATGAAATTTGGAAGGTCCGGATTACTTGATTCGGTGGCCTTGCTGGAAGAGATCAGGAGAGGATCTCTTTCCCTATGATACCATAGAGGTTGCAGAATATTCACAACTACTTGTTGACCAAGAAAGCAACCCTGACTCAAGGGCAATAAATATAAAAAATTTCAAGAAGATCAAACTTTCTTAAAATCTCTGAAAACCCAATGTTAATTATTTAGGCAAAGACATTCTACCGAAGTTTTACTCTGCTCATTGCAAACCAATGCGTCTTATAGATCTTGTCGTTCCTTTTAAATCCATATAGCTTGTACAGCCTGAGAAGTCGAAAACGTCAATTCATGAATTTATATTTTGAATCATTTTATATGTTAAACAATTCCCATAATATTTAAGGGGAAAAGAAAAGAAAGGCATGGGAGTCTGGTTATATGATTGTAAATTAGGTTCACACTATTTTGTGGGCAACAACTGGCTGTTGCTCTTGCTGTTTTGTTGGTTGATTGTTCTGTTCTTGTTGGCCCTCCTGGGCTTCTTGTTTGGTACAATTTGAACCCAATTGATCATTGTGTAACAAGTCCTGGCCCATTTGAAATTACAAAATATAAATTGCCAAAAACAAAAAACCAAACCTGTCTTGCTGTGTACTGCATCCAAGTCAATAATGTGCAGCCATATGTAGTGGGGAAAACATGGATTGAAAAGTGAAAACTGTTATGATAAAAAAAAAAAAAAAAAAAAAAGAAGTAGCCACTTAACTTGATTTGTTCACTTATTTGTATCAGGGCATAAATAATTAGCTCTTTGTTAAATCTTTTGAAATTGTCTGTTAATCGACCATGAGTATCAACTAGCTCATAATTTACATGTACTTTTCTTTCCGAGTTCAAATCTCCCTCCCCTGTTATAAACAAACTTGAATACTCTACACATTAGAATTAATGTTTGACACAACAATGGACAAGCACGTGTAGATATAGCTATGGAAAATTTTCGAAGGATCATCATCTGGATTATGAGGACCAAAATGAAAATGATGGACTCATTTTAAGCAGAGGTGCAACTAAAGCCAGACTTTGGAAAACTTGAGCTGACTAGGCCTTGAGATTAGGGTTTGGATTTTTGCTAACGAGATTAGTAACCAAATGTGCCAAGTGGCTAAAATAAAGGAGTATGGTGATGGGTGATTAATACCGGTCCAACCACTTAAGCGCATGTTTGGTGGAACGGACTTGATAGGAATTTGTATTTCAGACTGGTTAGGATAGGATTGGAGTGGATAGGTTGAGTTTTTTGTCCACTGTTTGGTGTAGACGATCTTAATTGTACTGGAATTGGATTGAAAAGTTAAAACTTGAAAGAAAATAGAAAAGGGTCGATGATGCGGGCTGGGGATGCGATGCACTGGCAGTGTTCACCATGCATGCACGACAATACCACCCATTCACCAACAACCCACGGCGGTTGCTCACGATGTCGTTTGCGGCCCGCTCACGCCTTTGTTTGGGACAACATGTGCCAGCTAGCACACCAAACAAACCTTGTACTAGACTAGGTGTTATTTTATAAACACGTTGAAAATATATGTTTATAAACGTGAAAACGCAAACTCGTTTCACTTTTGTCTCTCATCCACCAAGTCGCCGTTGGCAACGTCAACCAAAGTTCATCGTCAACGTCGTCCTTCTCTCATCTCTCAAAACCCAAATAGATCTATATTTCTCCTCATTACCAACAGTGGCGTAGTTAGAATTTTAAATGAAGAGGGGCCTCACATATATGTTAAAATAAATAAATATATAGATAGTATTTACAAGAAAGTATAATACATATTTGTACATAGTTGGAGTTGTGAGCTAATTAAATTTTGGCTTTTTAGTCAAAATGGTCCATGAGATTTGCATAAGACATCACTTTGGTCCATGAGATTGAAAATCAATAGAAATGGTCCCTGCGATTGTCCACCATCCATTATCTTGGTCCTTTGTTAAAAACTCCGTTAAGTGGTCCCAGAGCTCATATCGGAAACTGAGATTTTTGGCCGGAAGTTTGGGCAATTTTCAAAGCTTCGTAACTCAATCGTTTATTAACCAAATTCGACCCATAATATATCAAAATGAAGATAGGAAAGTGTTGAATAATATTATACTTATTTGGAAGCCCAATGGTTGCCGAAGATGGCCAAAAAATAGCTTGAAAGGTGACTGGTCAGCGGGAAAACTGAAAACTCGCAGGAAACTGGGTAAACTTTAAACGTTCATAACTTCTTGAATACTCAACGAAATCAAGTGATTCAAAACGAAAATCATACTTCTCGACGAGACGAAGAGAATGGTACCTTTCTCGACGGCTAACTCGTCATGGTTTGGCCAAAAATCTCAGTTTCCGGTATGAGCTCCGGGACCATTTAACGGAGTTTTTGACGGAATGACTAAAATAATGGATGATGGACAATCTCAGGGACCATTTCTATTGATTTTCAATCTCAATGACCAAAGTGATGTGTTATGCAAATCTCAGGGACCATTTTGGCTAAAAAGCCCTAAATTGTTTAGGCTCTAAATGTTTTTTTTATGTTGAAGTTAACCTTCCAATATCAAGTCAATAAAAAATGCTAGACATACCCTGTTTTTAGACCATATTTTGAACACCATATGATGTATCGGTTTGGATTTATTCCTTAATGATTTAAAGAAGTAATCCATCCATTAACTGCTATATAGTCATGTGGTCTCAAGATAGGCTAAAGTAGATGGTGTCTCTAGCATCACCCCAAGTCAATATAGAATTGAGAATTTTCGAACAAAAGATGAGAAGAATGGATCGGGAATTTGGAGAACAAAAAATTTGAAAATTTAGAAATTTAGTAAAATGTTAAAGAGAATAGAGAGATTTACAAACACTGTTCTAAAAATCCTCGCCTAGGCGCTAGGCGGCTGGCCACCGCCCCGATTAATGCCTAGGCGTTTGAAAATTAAGAAATGGTGTCTAAACCTACTGAGGCGCCCGCCTAGACTGCCAAGGCACCTACCTAGCCTGCCCAGACCAGCCTAAACACATGCCTAGGTTGCAACTCACTTAGATAGAAAATAGATAACTTTCTTTTTGCATTTTATTGTTTCCAATAAATTGTAAGAGACTTATTGAACACTTAAATAAACACACATTATATGTTTGGACCTCATGTTTTCATTATGTTCCAATACTTCATAATATATATATGTCATTCTATTTTCTAGTTTATGATGAAATTATATATATTTTAAGTATAAACATACACTTATTTACACGAAATACAAAAGATTTACTTAAATCTGCCTAGTCCGCCTAGCAGCTAAACCCCAGCCCGCCGCTCGACTAGCACCTAGCGTATTTTAGAACCTTATTTACAAACATTAATATTGTTGTGAGTTGCGAAATTGAAGGGCAAAATACACGAAATTTCAAGAAGCGGAGGAGGAAAATTCAAAATTTATTATTCTTCAGTTGGCAATGTAAAAGAATTTTTTTTTAATAAAACTAAACTAGACTTTAGGTTTCAATTTTAAGAGTTATTGATTTGTTTATAAAATAAGATGTTAAATTTAGTTTTTGGGTGAGTGTTGTTGGGATTAGGAAAAAAAAAAAGACCTCTCATTTTAACTATTGGTGAATCCAATTCAAGAGTTTTTGTGTAAATTAAAAAAGTACAGCGCCAAGTTTATCAAAATATACATACATACATACATATATATATATATATGTATGTATGTATATATGCATGTATGTATGTAATACTAAATTATTTAGAAAAAGGTGAAAGAGTGAGGGTAGGCCTAGGCCTATGGTGACCTCTTAGTGCCTCTGCCCTTGATTACTAAATTGATAAGTCATTCCTATGTCATAGTCCCACTGTTGATAATTTCTCAATATAACATCGTTTCTCATCATTCGCTTCGTTGATGTAGTTTGTGACTTCCTATGTATTATAACAGGCTAGTTCGACCCATTTGTACCGGTCATTTAGTATTACGGTTTAATGGTATTCATTTTCATTTGTAAGTGAGAGGTCTTAAGTTCGATTCTCGCCAAATGCGAGTTTGAATCATATTATTGCTAGCCCATTGTGAGCTATGCCCATCCTCTCATTCTTAGTGTAGATAATATCGTTTATTAAAAAAAAAAAAAATCAGAAGCTTCCCCAAATATGAATCCCATAGGAATCTACAGTTAGAAATCAGTCACCTGATGAATAATTTCAATTGATGTTTTCCCACTACAATGGACCATGAGGAAAACACTTATAAATGTAGATCCACTTTCTCCTTCATTAAACTGAAATTCCTTTAAATTCTTTTTCTATTACAAAGTCACGTGGTCCAAAACGACATGTAAAGTGCATCTGCTTTTCGAGATGCCAACGGAGAAGAAAACTGCAAAGAGACGTATTCAAGACCATGCATGCAACTCGTACATGAACACCAAGGACATAGAAATTAATTGAAGAAAATGAAGGCTGGCTATTTCTGTAGGATAATATAAATGATTATAGTCATAATACACACATATATTAATAAACAAAGCAGTAAAACTAAAAGGTAAGGAATGATCTGGCGTGTGATATCAAGAATTGTGTTGTCAGCCATGGACGCCTCCCTATGTGCCGGTATAACAATTATCTACAGCTCCAAGATACAATCCTTGAATCTCATAGAGTGTCTGATCTATAAATATGATTATGGCAAACGGGGTGTCAAGTAGTGATCAATTGCCCATTAATAGTGAAGATGAGTAGGAGGATAATAGGAAGAAAAAAAAAGAGCATTTTGGAACAAGGCTTTTTTGAAAGGTAGTTTTCTACAAGGGCTACTTGAATCAAATTTTTAAAAAGAAAAAAACTTGAAAAGAGAGATTGTTTTTTTATTTTTTTTATGTAAGAGTGGGCAAGATGTCCCAGAAAAAAACAATGGGCTAGATGTCCAAAATCCTCATGGGCCAATGGCCCAACAGGGTATAAGGTAGTTAAAGGTCCAATTAGCCCGCTTTTCCGCGGGTTCTCTCTCCGTGCAACGAGCTAGGGTTTATTATTCCCTAAAACCTCTCTCAGATTTTCGGCTCTCTGTACATAGCCATGGCGAAGAACAGGAACAAGAAGAAGAAAACCGGCGCCGCTTCAATGGACATCGCCGAAGATCCCGTCTCAGATCTGCCTCAAGGTATCGAATTGGAAGAAGACACACGAGAATTTGGAATCATTTTTTATAATTCCTTCAAATTCCATGGTTATGAAATTTGGATTTCTGACGTTTTGATCTTTGTGCAGCAATGGATACGTCAGAGTCTGGAGCTCATAACCCAAGTGCTGCTGCTTCCAATTTGTAAGTATCAAGTATTAAAAAGCAGTCAATTTTTATTTTTTTAATTTTTTGAAGAATTTCAGATTGCCAATCAAGACCACAAATTGAAACCCTAAACCTTAATCACAAGTCTAAGCATGATTCTATGTGAATGAATGAATTGATTAACATTCTGTGCAGCATTGAGATGATATTATTGTATGGTTACGTGTGAGATTATTCGTTATGGGTTTTAATTTAAAAAAAAAATGAATATATATATATAGTTAGTGCTATGGAAACTAAATTTGCAAACTAAATGATGTGTCACCAATAAAAATGAGCACGTTAATCAATAGTTAAGTAATAATTTAATCGTCAACTTCCATATCATTTAGTTTACAAAATTTAGTCACCCTAACATTATCCTGTATATGTGTGTATGTACATACTTATGTCTGTATGCATTCAATGCATGTTTATCTGATGCATTCAATGCATGCTTATCTGTCTTCTTCTTTTGTGTGAAAATATCGGCGTTTACTTTATAAAATGTAGCAATGGTCCCTTAGCTTTAACTCAATTGGATCAATGGTCCCTCAACTAAAAATTCATTGCCATTGGTCCCTCAACTTTAATCCAACTGAAGAAATGATCCCTGAACTTTAACCCAATTGGAGCAATGTTTCCTCTTAACCAAATTGTAGCAATGGTCATTCCAACATAACTTATTTTGACAAAATTCTGACGAAGTTGACGAAAAAGACCATAGCTACACGTTTTGATGAGTTGAGGGATCCCAATTGTAGCAATGGTCCTTCCAACATAACTTATTTTGACACAATTCTAACGAAGTTGACGAAAAGGATCATAGCTACACATTTTGATGAGTTGAGAGACCAATGGTAATGAATTTTTAGTTGAGGGACCATTGCTCTAATTTGATTAAAGTTGAGGGACCATTACTACAATTTACTCTTATAAAATGGTGCAGAATTTTAAATTTTAATGAATTAAGCATGAATGTATATTGTTTTGGTTTACATGGTAGATGTTACCCAATTATATGCATATTGCGAGCAATTCCAGAATTCTATCAAAAAATGTCTTGGTTGTATATCGTATGTCTGAAAGTTTTATTAAGTCCTCAAGCGAGATTGCTCCGTAAATGGCTCGAATGGTTTTATTATGGACAGTGATCAGTGGCATTGCTGCATGATCATCAATTTGTTAGTCAACTTATGATGGTACTCTAGTCCCAAGTTCTTCAACAGAGGGTATCTCTGCTACTCTCATTATGAAGTATTTGTTGCGTACAAGCTAGCATAATTACTTCTTTGCCTGTTTTGGGGCTGTGAAAATCAGTTTTACCACATTACTATGATTTTGGGGGTTAGTTGAGCATGCTAGAATTGGTAATGAGGAGACTTGTTTTTGTCGCTAGGTGATACTGCTCTGTGACTGTTCATGTCACAGGTGCAGGAATATAGGGTTCAAATCATGGGAAGAGATTGAGGAAGGGAGGGTTCATTGATGCGTCACGTGATTGCCATTTGATTATGTTTTGTCCTTTGAAAATAGGGTCAAGTATTTAGTATTTTGGTGGCTTCGTAGTTTCTTTCCCCTTCGATTGATGTTTTATTTGTTCTTTCTTATGAACTCTTTCTGTGATGTGTAAGTTGTCTGTTCAAGTTACTCGTTTATGTTTTTGTAATATGCCTTTTTCTGGTTTCGTTTTATTTCTAAATCCTTTGTTTTCCCGAAGCAATCTGTTTTCTGTTTCATACACCTTTTTAATCGTGAAAATTTCTGTGACAGAAAGATAAAGGGAAGACAAATGAAGAGATCAAAAAATGCTCGAAAGAAAAAAGCCGTTGTGAGAGCTATATCTAAAACAGAGAAGGCTGTTGAGAAAGTTAAGAAGCATGAAAACAAAACCTTGAGAACTCAATCTGCAAAGTTGCTGTATGACTGAGGATTCTGGTCGACCATATTGATAGTCTTAAGATTCAACTCTTTTTATGATCCCTGTATCAGTTTCCTTATAAGTTTCTTTCCCAATTGATATTTTGATAATGAATGTAATTAGTTGGATGTTTTCGGGTCTTGACGTTGAAATTTCGCCTTAATCCATGGATGCTAGTAGACATGTACAAGCATGAAAGCAAAAGACTCGTGCCGGACTCTCGTGTGTCTGGTCCCTTGTGCCTCGCAGGAATTTGGCATGAATTTGTAAAAGAGCAAACAGAAAACTATCTCAGTTCTAATTGATTCTTCTAGAGCAACAGAGCTAATCCCAGATCTTCATCTATAAATACTTCGTAGCAGGTTCGTCGTCTACAATCCAGCATTGTGTTGTACACTTAGGCCTCGTTTGGCAGCTTGGATTGTACTGATTATTTCAGTCGGATATGATAATTTGTCATCGGATAGTACTGACTATTTAGTCGAGCGTACTGACTATTTAATCGGGCGTTTGGTGCAGTACCGGATTAAAAACTCAATTCATCAAAGATTATCATGTTCATTTACTTCCTCAAAAGGAGATTGAAGAACATTTATGGCACTGAGTTTCACAATTTAAAACTAGCAAGAGAGATTGAAAAAGAGTCAGCTTGATTTTGTTTTCAGCGACCCGACTAATTAATACCGACGATTTGGAGTGTATAATCCGGTGCTAATTTAATACGGAATGACACCAAACACCGGATAATATTAAATAGTACTATCCAGTATGTTATCTGGCATGCCAAACACGCCCTTACCTTAAGCTAGAGCAGGCGGATCAGATGAAGCAGCCTTTATCGTTCCAATTTGAAGCTTTCCTTTCGGAAACAATTCCATGTAATGTCACTGAACACCAGTTCGTAAGAAATATTCAGAACAAGAAGACATTAGGATCGCAAATTTAATAACCCAGTCTACAATTAACTAATTAGAATCAACTTATCTGTAGAAGAGGAATCAGCATATGCATAAGAATGTCTTGTTCTGTCTCCAAATTATATGTTCTTACTATGAATAGAGTTTAGCACATAATAGAACGATTATTTATTTCATGTACAATTTGGGTTCTTTAGATCATAAATGATGAATCAAAATATTTAAAGAGACATTCCATAATTTTCACAAAACAATCCACCTTTGAGATTGTTATGGGGTGCACAAAGGGGAATTGATCCCGTAATAAATCATTGACTCCATTCTACGGGAAAAAAAAGAGGAACTTCTTGAAAAACACTAACGTTAAGTATCAAGTTCTACGACGCTGAAGAAACACTTGCCATACTTCCAGAAAAAGTTTGAACGATCTTCAACAAAAGCGTACTTGTACACGAAACCAACACAGGGGATAAATGTGAGTTCTTTAATACAGTTGGTATTAGAACAGAGGAATTAAAGACAATTTCTCAAAATCTCAGCTATAAAAATAGGGAAATTTAACGAAAAGCTCCTGGTACTGTTCACTTTAACCAAAAACCACATTTTTACACTAAAAAGTCAATCATGGTACTATTCACTTTACCCTTTATTTTGTCCTTATCGTTAAAACTCAAATTTTTCAAACACTTTTCATTAGTTTTCCTATAAAAATAATGTTCTTAACCATTTGAGGATAAGTGTCTCAATGGTAGTGTCAGTGTCTCAGTTAACTAATGCTAAAAAGGAATACCAAAGTTTAACAATGTGAGTCAATTTGGAATTTGCTTCTATAATAGCTAAAAATATTTTTTGGCAACAAAAAAACGTTACTGATCATGACAGAAAAATCTAAAAGTGCTACTAACTCATAAAAGCGCTTTTTGGAAGCACACCTACACTTGAGTTTTTAATAAAAACATCATGCGTGTGTATAATAAAGTTGCTTTCTAACATAAGCGTTTAAGAGCAAAAGTGATTTCTAAAAAAAGTAATTACAACCAATGTCTAACTCTATGTTTATAACTCATGCCTCTAATCATAAACATCTGAAAACAACTATTGGGCCTCAAATGTGTCTTCTAAGTTTTAAACCCATGTGGCTGTGGGTGTTACTCGAGATGCCCATTAGCCTAGTAAGCCCATATATGGTGATATTATTTCTTCCTAAGTTTGTGTTGATATTTCTGCCAATGATTGCTTGCTTGCTTGCTTCCTTCCACTGCTGCTGTGTGAACCAAATCCGAAAAATTTGAGGTAAAAGCAAAAAGCTTTGAGATTTTCTCTGCTCAAATCCACCAATGATTGAAAATGTAGCCGAACAGTTTTCTGGGCTCCCGATCATTTCTTCCAGTGTTCAATTTTTGTGTTTTGAAATTTCTGTGTGCAGATGAATTTGGCTATCAACAATTGCGGCAGTTATGGAATTAATCCTTTCACAATTTCAAGCTGCAAGGGTGGCCAGAAAATCAGTCACAGTGAGTAAACTGTGATTATAATTTTGCATGTTGGGATATATTATCAAGTTCAAGCACTGAATTTTTTGTATATATTTGTATAGATTTCATGTGGGTTTTACTACTAAATACTAATTAATGCATGCTATCGCATTTTTATTGTTTCCCAAATTCGTGTGTTGAAGGTAAAAAATATATGGTGCCCAGCAGAATGCTGAAGGGACCTGCTTCTGCTTCTACACCTCAGGATGCTTGCCAAGATTCTGCATCATTGGCAAAGACTGATAGAAGCAGCAGCACTAGCAGCTTCCCAATTAAGACTTTTTTAAATTCCATGGCAGGTAACAAGCCTTCGTCTTTTGCAGCTTCGCTTAACACGGATTAACTTCTGTTTCTATGGCCTCTGTTTATTTTCTCCCAAAGAAGTGAACTTTCATATGATTAATGAATTGAATAGGTCTAACTTCAAAGGTAGAGATGTATAATTAGCCAGGAGCTTTTTGATTTCCTTTGTCTTCTGGATACCATTGACAATTCGTGAATATTTATACTCTTCGAACTGTGAGAAATTAGCTGTTGTTTTAGCTCACTCGTTTCCTGATGGTTTTTTTGGGGGGTTCGGAAGTTTTTTTGGTTGAAATTTGAAAATGTATTAGTTTCGAATAAGTTATGGAAATCTTCCATTTATATTTGTGGTTTGGCTATTCATTTTAACATTTACATTTTATTGATTCACTTGCATATTTATATCATATACATGTAGATATTACATTAATTAGCAGCCCTGGCAGGAGGAAATCTTCCATGTTACTTGTGATTCTCAGTTGATTCAAAGCGATTGGATGTACTCTATAAACTTTCATGTAACTGAGTTGGTTTTTTGTTTCTCATTTTTCAGCGGCAAATTTGGTCTTTGCCGACTTGGCAAAGGCTAGCACGGAGAAAATGTTGGTGAGAATTTGCTTAATTGCTGATTCCATTACACCTTTTCAGTAATTTTTTTTTTTTTTAAAATTTCAGTATCATTTTGCTGCACAGTCCTTATAGTTTTTGTAGTTCTGTTGTTTCATGATGATGGTTTAGATTGTCAGTACCTGGGTCAGAACTACTATTAAAGTCTGTATCCTAGTTATAGTTCTCATAAATAACCTCAGGAACTAGAATTCTTTTCCGAGTCAGGACGGTGCTGTTTCAGTATATACCTTGGCTGATGGAGGCCCCGGAGAATGGTTTGGAGGCTTCCTATTTTCTGCTGGACAAGATGCTAATGAAGCTGTTCAAGACCAGCTATCAGCCCTCAGTTTCTCTAGGTGCTTCAGTCCCACCTTCACGTCTTCATTTACAATTTTATTTTTGATGATTTACTGTCTTGGAATATGCACTGTTTCTCATTGCTTGTTTGTCTTTACAGTTTGGCTGTTATCTTTGGGGCTGGGCTTGTGACCAGCCTTTCTCCTTGTACTCTTAGCGTTTTACCGCTGACCCTAGGTTACATAGGTAAGCATTTATGTCTTTTATTTCATGGATATGGAGACAAATGGGGGGAGAGGAGTCGTTTTGGATGAAGGTGGACAGTGACTCTTTTGCATATATGATGCATAATGCTTATATGAATTTATTTGAATCATACAGGAGCATTTGGCTCAGGGAAAAGCAAGGCAGAGGTGATAACTTGTACTTTTGATTGCCTTTGTTACTCTCTCCTTCTCTTTCGCTCTCTCTGTGACAGCTGACACGCACATATTCCTCGCAATAGCATGAGGTTAATGTTCCTTTATTGATCAGGTTCTTGGGAATTCAATTGCGTTCTCCTTAGGATTGGCAACTACACTTGCACTCTTAGGCATAGGAGCCTCATTCGCTGGAAAGGCATATGGACAGACAGGGCAGGGGTTACCCTTGACTGCTTCAGGTTTAGCTATTATTATGGGCCTGAATCTCCTTGAGGTATTTATTCATGTGCTAACTTGTTTTTTCTTTTTTTTTTCTTCTTTTTTTTTAAATTTTTTAAATTTTTAAATTTTATTTGCCTAGAATGCGCTTATTTTATTGGATACTTTCTTTCACTTTGATTGACTAGTCTTTCTGATGCTATCCCTTAGTTTTATGCTATCACCATATGGGTTGATGTTGCAGGTAATTGAACTACAGCTCCCCTCATTTTTTAGCAATTTTGATCCCCGGGCTGCTGCTGCTAATTTCCCTTCAAGTAACTACCCACCATAATGTTATAGGCTTTTGTGGTTTAGATAAAAGCTGGTTGTCCAACTGATCTTACAAGTTTCAACTTGGACATATTAGGTGTGCAAGCATATCTAGCTGGGCTTACATTTGCTTTAGCTGCCTCACCATGCAGTACACCAGTGCTGGCCACTCTGCTTGGATATGTTGCTACGTCTAAGGTAAACTCAAATGTTTGATGTTCTTGAATTTCTTTTTAGCTTTCAGTTTTCTTGAGATTACTGATAGCAAAAGCAGTAGCTTTACATTTGTGCATGCATTAATAGCCTGGCATATTCAGAATCTCTTACTCTTGAAAGGAGATAGATAGATGCAGAAGAATCTTTAGATTTTTAGTACAAGTTCTTCGCTAATGCTTGAGAGACTCGACTGATGCTCTTGGACCAGTTGTTAAACTCCCTCAAACCCTTTGTTAACTGGAGGTTATGGATGATCACATTTTTGGAGGAAAACTCAATATTTTATTGTAGTGTAGATCTGTTGCAGTTAGGCAGATGATGTAGGAGGGTCATTGTAAATTCTTGCAATGTTGCTTATTGGTCTCAGTCAATCATCTCTGGAATGTCATATATAAGAAATATTTTTATCCATCCTGATATCGTATTATAGCATGCAAATTCAAAACAGTTGATGCTCTCAGTACTCTTTGCCAGCTTAAGTTGTGCCTTTCGCAGTTTGTGTACATACATAGCAGATATTTTTAGTTTAAGTGGACAAATTTTATTACAGAATCCAGTTATAGGAGGCAGCTTACTTTTGACGTACACAAGCGGTTATGTTGCTCCTCTACTTCTTGCTGCTTCTTTTGCTGGAGCACTGCAGGTATGTGGTCTATCACGTTTTAGATATGTTGTAAGTTCTGTTAGAACATAACGGTTAGTGAATGCTTCCAGTATATTTCTTTGCTATTGTGTTCTCCCGCCTGTGACGGGCCTCATACTAAAAGATTCAAGACTTATGTGTGAATGTCTCTGGAAAGTCTGCTTAGCAATGTTGGCAACTTTAACCTTCCATTTCATCTGTAATTGTGAGTTGAATATTGAATGAATTTAAATCACAAGAAACAACAAAGAATGGTTCGGAAGTTTGGAAAAGAAAAAAGAAATCAGAAAGAATATGCAAGAACACAATAATAGAAGTCATATCAACTGACAAAAAACTACGTGGATGGGAACTCAAAATGAGATCATAGTCATTTCTGTGGAAACCTATGCATTCAATCTTTTGTTTCAAAGTCGTGATTAATTAGAGTAAATAATTATCGTATTCTGCTTCAATGTTTTTTCCTTTTTCCTGAGCAAAACCTATATGTGTTTTGTGTAGAGCCTACTTTCATTTCGCAAATTTTCAGCATGGATAAACCCAATCAGGTAACACTTAATACCTTTCCATGTCGTTTTAATTCTTCGAAAACTTGTTAGTATATTTGAGTTCCCCCAAATTATAGGAACTAAGCTCCATCATCTCTAATCGACTGTTGAGGTGGTATATATTGTACAAGTCTGTCAACTTTCAACCCCCTTCCTAGTGAGCTTTTTGGTGATTCTCGGGCCATCACAAGGCAACTAGGATGTCTTATGAGCTATTTGCTCATTTCTCAAATACCTGGGGTCGCTGAACGACTTTCACTAACATATTTGAATTTTGTTGTTTTAACAGCGGTGCACTTCTGTTAGGAGGGGGTGTGTATACTTTCTTGGATAGGCTTTTCCCAGTTACAATGGCAATGTAGAGATTTGCTCAATGAAATAAACTTCGAAACACCTCCAGAATGGCGGCATTACGTTCTTCTTTGAATTCCGTTTGCTCGCGATTTCACTTGTACAGGATGCAACAGTTCTAGTTATGTGTAAATCTATACTAAAATTGCATAGGATGGTAAGAGTGAAAATAATGTGAATCCCTTGTAAAGTATTCTGATTTCATCATTCAAACTGAGGTAAATAGGAATCCTGTAAGGAAGAACATCATATTTGACTAAACCATGTTTTTGTTTTGTTTTCTTCGGAATAAACAATATTATCTACATTAAGGAGGGAGGGGATGAGCTTAATCTCACAATGGGTTAGCAATAATGTGGTTCAAATTCGCGTTTGGCGAGAATCGAATCTAAGACCTCTCACTTACAAGTGAAGAGGAATACCATTAGACCGTAGTATTAAGTGGCTTGACCAAACCATGTTAGTTATGAACTTATTAGCAGTCTCATCGGTTTAACTGTCAGCTAGAATAGCGAACTTTTTTTCGTTCTCTTGACAAAAGGAAAGTGTTAAATAACATTATGGCATGAAAGGTTTTGGATGTTGGCCATTAGGTGGAGATTCATAGCCATTGCTAAGAGCTCATGGGTGGAACTTGCCCTAAAAACCGAGCAATACCCGACTACTCAAAGATGAGTAGGAACTTCGAGCTTTGTGCTTATAATTAGAAAACTATTTGTAATATTAATCACTTTGTAAAGTCATCTCTGCAAAAAGTGAATTAAAACTAAGATCATTTAGTCAATCTATTGAAGCAAATATCTAGACGGTCCATAGTGTTTTTACCAATTCAGTTCGTTGATTCTTATACAATTCAGACTAAACAATCTTAATTTTAAGTGATTTTTTGCAAAGACAATCTTTATAGAGTGATTTATATATGAACAGTTCCGATCATAAACACAAAGTTCTCCAAATCGACAACGAACAATTCAGGGTAAGAAATCCTTCTTATCTTTCGAGGATCGAAGTATTATTAGCGCCTAAGGAAATGGGTGCCCAATAACTCCGAAACGTGTATGATATATTTTTTTCTAAAAATGGATACGGTTTCGATACACCGCAAACTCGTCAACGCATTCTGTACTCGTCGACGCATTCTGTAGATTGAATTGGCGGATGGTAGCCATTTTCTTCAACTATTGACACAAAGGAGAGTGAAAACGATGTCTAAATTGTGTAGGTCTGATAACCTTCATATTGGGAATTGGGAAAAATGACATCATTAATCAGAAACGATATGGTCCAAGAAGATGGCAACTGTATAAATACAAGGGAAGGGAAGCCCAAACGGTGGATACTGGTGGAGTCAGCAGACTCGACTATTTCTTCAAGTCTGAAATGGAAGATTTTGTAGGCCAGCCAAAACAAAATTTCCAATATTTTTTATTTACGTGGTTATAAAAAGCACTTAACAGATTTAAGCCACTACAGGTACGTGGAGGTGTACTTTTTCTGAAGTGCTTATCCAGAAGCAGAAACATCTTCCAAGCTTTTTGGCCACATCCACTGTGCCAAATTTAGGCTAAATATTTATTGGGGTTAGACTTACCTCACCACCCACCGCCTTCGCAATTATGATACTAACAGTCTTCTTCTCTTCCAGGGTTTTACTCCATAAATGTTTCATGATCTCATCATCTCTGCATTTGAAATGCTTTGGCTGCTGTGATTGGTGAAAGGAATTCAGAGTAGGGCAAAGAACTAGACGAAAAATACTTGTATTGAAGGCATTATGGGCATGATAATGATTGGGTATGCGATAAATAACTCCCTACTGTTTGGATTAAACCTGAACTTCGGGCTCAAGAAGGAGTTGGCCCAAAGAGAGGCCTAGAAGGAGAGATAGCCGAAGCCCAGAAAGCAGAAAAGGCCCTTTCCGACTTGGTGCAGCTCATTTGAACCACTTGCTCACCTACTTAGAGACCAAGTGGTATAGTCCAGCCAGCTAATCAGCCCAAAAGTACTTTACAGTGGCAGTACAAGTAAAATAGCTGATGAGTCACTACCCTTCAAGCTGCATTCGGGCAAGATTACTGCTACAGGAAGCCAAGCCGAAGTGTCTATAAAAGAAGAAAGAGAAATCAGGAATAAAGACACTCAATCAAACAAACAAATACAAGCACAAACTCTGCTCAAAGCCAGATTTGCCTTCAAACGAAGTTGTAGTCAGCCCAAGCCTTCATTCCTCTCGGGATCAACTCTCACCCAAACCTTTTGTAATAGCTCTGCTACCTCGTCTAAAAACTTGCTGTAGTATCGATTTCTCTCTGTAAACTCATCTCCTTACCCCTCTTTCTAAGCTTTCAGACCCCTTGATAAACCACAAAGATAGGAAGTTGCAAGACGATCAGCCTTGCCCGACCCTCTTTGGTTTTGTCTTTTCATTCATTAGCCTAGCAATATGTTGTATACTTCCAGTTGTATTCAAGTTATTTCTAGTAAGATGACGATTAAAAGACTCTCTCAGTTCTTGAATTCGATTTGAATATGTCTTCACAGTTTAAATCAGATCTAAGTTCTAAGCCCTCGGGCATGTAAGATTGATCATTTAAAAGTCATTGGTCTCAAGGCATAAAAAAGAACCTTATGTGGACTTAACCCATCCACGACAGTCTTTGATAAACAAGAAGTCCGAAGTTACTTGGGGCGCAAGTAATCGACTTATTCCTTCGTTTTGTCTCTGTTATATTATGATTATCATAGAACGTTTGAGTATAAAATGAATTCTGATAGGAAGCCTCAATGCCTACATCTAAGGCCCTACAAATGCACCTATTTGGATTCATTCTGCTCTTCGGGCTCGATGATCAGAAGTATAATAGTCATAATACTATGTGTAACAATAAAACAAACATTATATGTTCGAGTACTGGATTAGTTATTGACTGGAAGCCTCAAGGCCTACACCTAAGGCCCCACAAAGGCACCTGTCATAATTAACACGGTCTCTCGGGCATATACACAACTGAAACTCAACATCCGTTTTACATCTGCCATGCTGAAGATGGCAGTGGCACACCTGAGAACTTAAAAGTTAATCTTGATTGTGAGCCTCAAGGCCTACACGTAAGGCCCCACAAAGGCACATTTCAAAGTTAACTCTGTCCTTCTCTTTCAGCCTTGCCCGACAAGCCTTGCCCGATAAGCCCGCCAGTGAAGCAGAAGCCCGACAGAAAACATCAACCGGCGCCAACCTCTCGGGGAGCTGTGTGCTCGTCGGCTAGGAAACATCCCCAGCGGAAATTCTAGCCACGAACATAGTTTTGGCACGCCCGGTGGGATCTCATTTGTTTTGATCTTGCATGTCCAAGAAGAAAAGCCATAAACTTTGCAGAAAGAATACGAATGACGGTTCCTCTCAACCTTTACTACAAATGGCAGATTAATCAGGAAATCCTTCTTCCCCATCAGGACAAGTGGTCCTGGAAAGCCCAACTTCATCCGGAAAATCTGAAGGAAAATGAATTAGTGAAGAATTACAGGCTACTATGATACAAGTGTTAAGGAGTATGGAATCTACAGAGAAGATTAGATCTGGAGTTTTCCACTCCAAAAGGTGCTCAGGGAAGTGGGATGAGCCAGGCTACCATCAGAAGTGAACCAGTTATTCCCCTATTTCCACTCTTAGAAGAAGAAAAGGATAGGGGAAATAAGAAGGTAGTTCCTGAAAGAAGTCAACTTGTGATAGAACCAGTTCTGGAGAAAGAGTTTCCTAGCTTCCCATTATTATCATTTAATGATAGAAGGTAGATCGAGCTGGAGAGAACGAAGTATGGGATGCCCATAACAACAGGAGAGTCTAGCGGAAAGGAAAACTCCACAACTTTAGATAAACCTCTCCCTTATAGGCCTCCCCCGTTGGCTAATAAGGGATGAGGAGCCAACTGGAGGAAGCCCGAGTCAAAGAAAGAAGCAGGCGTGGGCAATGACCGAAGCCCGAATAATGAGTCTGCCCTTCTCTTCCAGAATAATAATGCAGCTACTCAACAACTGAGGGAAGAGTTGGCAGAATTAAGGAGGGCGGTGGCCCAAAATGCTCAACCACGGGCTCGCCCAGTGTTCAGGGTTACCTATCAAAAACCTTGTCCTGAATACGTTGATGAGCAAAATCCATTTCCTCTCAACTTCAAAATGCCTGCATTCCAAACGTTCACGGGTGAAGATAGCAGTGTGTCCTCCAGAGACCACATTTTCAAATTCTCCAATCACTATGTGGCATATGAGGACAACCCAAACTACAAGTTAAGGTTGTTTGGGAATTCATTGGCAGGGTTAGCATCTCAGTGGTACTCTCTACTACCCCCTAACTCTATTGCCAACTGGGGGCAGATGGAGATGGCCTTCCATGAACAATTTTACAGAATAGAGCCAGAATTGACTATCAATGATCTTGTTGAAGTCAAACAATACGATCATGAGTCCACAGAGGACTTCATGATGAGGTTCAGAAAAACAAGGATGAGATGCCAATTCCCCGTCAACCAAGCGCAGCTCATATCAATCGCCCAAATGGCTCTGAGGTTACCTTTGAGGAAGAAGTTCTATGATACGCAATTCAACGAGCTGCAGGAATTGGTAATTGCTGCCACAAAGTATGAAAGGCTGTTGCAAGAAGAGCAACAAGTGAAGCATACTTCCAAAGCTCATCCCTTCTACAAAAACAAAGCTGCAATTCATCATGTGGAGGTAGGAGAAACCAGGCCAGAGCATGAAAATGGCCATGATAGAGATGACATTGATGTATGTGCTGCTGAAATGACCACGCCTTTCAAACCACTGACGGTGAAAGGGCTAGTTCAACCTATCAAAGATTAGAAAATTATGATGAACGACGGAGGATTCGTCCCTATGAAACCTCCCAAGTACCAGAGTTATTCGTTCGATTTGGCCAAAGCACCTGAGATCTATGAAGAACTGGTGTGGGCAAGAGTGATTTTGCCCGACAGTACTAAAAAGATGCCCAAACCAGAAGAGTTAAGGGGGAAGAAGTATTGTAAGCTACACTATACCTTCAACCATTCCATAACCAATTGTGTCCAGTTCAGAGATTGGATACAAGACCTTATAGTGAAGGGAAAACTGTTGTTCCTCCAGCTTTTGGATTTCAGAAGTAACAACTCCGACCCTTTCTTTTGTCAGTAAGCCCTCATCCATCAACCGTTCAACCTGAGCAGAGGTGGATTCTTTCTCCATAAAACATCTTACCCGATTGGCTTGTCTATCAGCTCTCTGATGTTACTCCCTAAGAGCCCTCAAATTCTCAAAGAAATAGAGAAAGGAATCATGCTGGGGTTTTGATAGCTGACTGGTTTTGAAAAGCTCAATCGTAACATTTTCTAGGTCACAAAGAGCCTTGAGGCTGAATGAAGCTGAGAAGTCATTCCTTGCCCATTCTTGGAAAACTCGTTGTTGCTCTAGAAAGCCGGAAGGTGCTGAAGAATGCTTTGAAGATTTCAACCTCGTCTCAAGTTGCCCGAATTCTTCAAAAAGTTTGGGCAACTTAGCAGCTTTTGAAAATGAAGAAGAAAGAGGAGGATTTTGCACCCCAGTTTCCTCTAATGGAGTAGTATCCACTGATGGGGCAATTTCTGTCTTCCTGGTCTTCTCAATTCCAGAATGGGGAATCCCGGTACTTCCAAAAGTTAAATGAGGTCGGGGGAGCTTTGACTTACGAACCAAACGAGGAGGAGAAGCTTCTTTTAGAACTTGCTGTGAAGACCAAAGAAGACCAGGTTAAGACAAAAATACAGTTTGAAGTAAAGGGAAGCTTTGGGAAGAAGAAATATACCTGACTGAGCCTTGAGGCTTCACCAGGAAGAGTACCAACTCCTGGTTGAGGGGAAGATTCTCTACCACCAACAGGGGAAGGAAAAGCTGCGCCTAAACCTTCGCCAATGCCCTAGAAGTATCCAGGGATAGCAGTAATTGTTAGTAAGCAGATTGTAAGAGGAAAGCAAGAAGAAAATACTCCCATACCTGAGTTTGACCCTGAGGAGAAGGAGAAGGTTCATCAATGGCAACTGTCGGGCAAGCAGACACCTGCAAAACCGCTGCCCCAAAGGTCACAGGAATTTCAGGAGCTATGGGTTCATTACATGTTACCACTGACGAACAGGGTGGCTCATATATTGGAGAAGGCTGCAGAAAATATGAATAGAAATTAATATGAAAGCAATGTATAGAAGCTCAATGTAAGAAAAGTTGCTTACCAAGTTACTACCCTTATCCACAAAGTGCAGCATGACTCATGTGGATGGATCAAACTGAGAAGATAGAGTTGCCTCCAGGGCAGAAGGAAAAATCAGAGACTTCAAAGGAGAGCCTTGACTAGGCAAGGAGGCAGATACCCCGACCTGGATGAAGATAGAAGAAGATAAAGGTTCAGGCATTAGTTCCAGAGACTATAGAGTTACCCAAGGTTCGAGAAGGAAAAAGATGCACCTCTGAATGATTAACCCGGGGAGGAGAGAGGCTTGTTTCTCGGGCAAGTGGCGAAGAGGCCTCGGACGGAAGGAGCTTTTCCTCTCTTGCGACCTGACTCAAGTAATCATGCTTAGGGTTTTGTGAAAGCAGGAAAGATTATGCAGATAAAACGTAAACCATACCTCAAGTTCTTTGAGGGTGATATTTCGTAATTCTTCAGCCTTTTTTGCATTTCAGCTCCTAATGGTTCCTCCTTAGAAGCAATGGTTGGTTTCTTAGATGCTTGAGGTCCTGTTTTCAAATAAAACAAGGGCAATTAGATAAAGAAGAAGGATGGCAATCTGGTGAAGAATAACATAAACTCACTTGAAGATTTTTGCTTCTTTCTGCCTGCCTCAGAGACTGGAGCTGATGAGGCTGATGACTTGGGAGTTGGGACAGTTCATGCTCTCTTACTCTTTCTAGTAAGAGTTGGTCATTTAGTTTTGGGTAGAGATGCAGGATCAGAATCTGAGGTCTCGACCACAACTGCTTTCTTTCGCTTAGGTGCTTTGACAATCGCCTCAGGTACTTCTTCAGCTTCTGAATCTCCAAAAGATTCTGAAACATCTTCGCCTTCTCCAGCTTCTCGTCTTTCAGCCTCTGTTGCAGCTATATGAAGAACTGCTGCATCAGCTGAGTCATCCTCGGACTCAATGGGTGCCGATTCAACATCCACTTGGGCTGCAGGATCAAGCAAAGTAAGATTTAAATGACTTCAGAAGGGAGACAAAGTCAAGTTAAGAAGAAGAAATACCTATCGGAAGTAACCGATTCTTCTCTTGGATCATCTCCTTCCAATTTTCAAGTTCGCCCGAACTGGGGTATGATTTAAGAGAAAGTTGACAAAAGAGGCAATCATGAGTCTCTCTCAAGTCTCCTCCATATTTCTTGGTCCATTTGTCTTCCCACCAAGAAGAGAAGAATGAAGTGCATTCAAAATTAAGAATAATGAACTTTCGGGCAGCCTGACTCATGACTTCAAGACTACGTCGAGCAACTCGAAAGGTCGTCTCAGAAGGAGATGATGATTGAAAGGAAGTGCTACAATGGACAGAGTCGAAAAACGGGATGAGAATGGCTTGCCTAAAACCTAACTGCCTGCTGCAAAAGTTAGGGTGATATACCTCAAACCCTCGATCATATCGATTGCCCTGAACTCCCCAGGCCATGTCTCTCGGTTGAATACAACTAATAAATTTCTCCCTGCAAAAGGAGGTGGCATCTTCCCCAGGAGCATTTTGAAAGGCTTGGTCAGAAAACCAAGGATATCTCCTCAAGACTGACGCGCCCCATTCCAAGTCTGATCGAGTCCTACAAACTTTGAAGAAGTAAAAGCAAGCGAAGGTGGAGTGATCTGTATGAGCAGCTTCAGCTAGGATTCGGGCAGGGGCTACACCTTCTGGGAACTCTAAGTTGGCAGCCCGAAACTCTGGAAAGTACCATTGAAGCCATGTTTGTATCATCCATATGGGCCCATTCAGGTTAGTCTCAAATGGCTCGCCTTGAGTCATTTCAAAAAGAAGATGGTAAAGATGAGAAAGAAGGAATGGACCCGTAGCTGCATCATCAAAGTTATGAAGAGCCTCCACTAGGGGGATCCATTCAACCTTCACTCCTTTAGACTTATTGGGGAAGACATGTTTGTTGAGCCAGTATAAGAGGAAATACATGTGCTCTTGATCTTTATCAACATGAGAAGAACCTGCTCTAAAATTCTCCTTTACGAAAGGGATGAATCCCTTGAAGGAGGTCCCATAACTCTTGAAGGTTGCAGAATTGTATTCCAAGGAAAGGAAAGAGGCGGATGAACCTGAGCTTTCAGCAATTGAAGGGGGAGCCCAGTCTTGAGTAACGTCCACTATCTTGCCCGATGGCCTTAGCCCGAAGACCTGGGCCATGTCAAGAATAGTCGGAGACATGGGACCCATACGGAAGTCAAAAATGTTTGTGCCCGAATTCCAGAAAAGAAGAGAAGAAGCAAACAATTCGGGCTTGGGAGTAATGGTAGTTTTCGAGAGCATTATCAATTCATAAATGCCGTTATTCATCCATTTCTTCTTAAAAGTTGGCTCTAGTTCATCGATCCACTGAGCCCAAGCCGGATCGTTCATCAAAGGAAAGCCTCGACGATATAACGACCACTTGGATGAAGAAATGCCCGACTTAGCCAAAAAGGGATTTGGGGAAAACCAGTTATCCCTGGGCATATTGTTCTTTATCACTGAAGGGACCCAGGAAATCCATGCGGGACCCAACGATTGTGCCCCATGCACTTCAAAGAAAAGCTCAGAATACAAACCTACCCGAGGGCGGTGCAGCTCGTTGAGTAGACGGCGCAAAGTGGCGATGCCTTCGCCAGATTCATAGGATAGTTGGATTTCGCTGAATCCTGAAGCCATTTGATGAAGTTTGGAAGAGGAATGGCAAAAAAGACAACAAGGGCAAAAGATATCGGGCAAAGAGCAAAAGAGAATCTGAAAGATTTAGAGAAGTAAAACGCCTGGGAAGTTAGGAAATTTTCAATTGCAGAGGGATTTCATGTTAAGAACGCAGAGGATTCGTGGGTTAGTGGAATGATCGCAGGAAAGTGATAATTATCTTTAGGAAATGTGCAAATCCCGAGAGAGAGACGTGGGTTTTAATGGGGAGCTTTTCAATCAATATTGGCGCCTGGAGTTCCAGGCTGAATATTAATTGAAGGGGGCACTGTTTAGATTAAAACCTGAACTTTGGGCTCAAGAAGGAGCTGGCCCAAAGAGAGGCCTAGAAGGAGAGATAGCCGAAGCCCAGAAAGCAGAAAAGGCCATTTCCGACTTGGTGCAGCTCATTTGAACCACTTGCTCACCTACTTAGAGACCAAGTGGTATAGACCAGCCAGCTAATCAGCCCAAAAGTACTTTACAGTGGCAGTACAAGTAAAATAGCTAATGAGTCACTACCCTTCAAGCTGCATTCGGGCAAGATTACTGCTACAGGAAGCCAAGCCGAAGTGTCTATAAAAGAAGAAAGAGAAATCAGGAATAAAGGCACTCAATCAAACAAACAAATACAAGCACAAACTCTGCTCAAAGCCATATTTACCTTCAAACAAAGCTGTAGTCAGCCCAAGCCTTCATTTCTCTCGGGATCAACTCTCACCCAAACCTTTTGTAATAGCTCTGCTACCTCGTCTAAAAACTTGCTGTAGTATCGATTTCTCTCTGTAAACTCATCTCCTTACCCCTCTTTCTAAGCTTTCAGACCCATTGATAAACCACAAAGATAGGAAGTTGCAAGACGATCAGCCTTGCCCGACCCTCTTTGGTTTTGTCTTTTCATTCATTAGCCTAGCAATATGTTGTATACTTCTAGTTGTATTCAAGTTATTTCTAATAAGATGACGATTAAAAGACTCTCTCAGTTCTTAAATCCGATTTGAATATGTCTTCACAGTTTAAATCAGATCTAAGTTCTAAGCCCTCGGGCATGTAAGATTGATCATTTAAAAGTCATTGGTCTCAAGGCATAAAAAAGAACCTTATGTGGACTTAACCCATCCACGACAGTCTTTGATAAATAAGAAGTCCAAAGTTACTTGGGGCGCAAGTAATCGACTTATTCCTTAGTTTTGTCTCTGTTATATTATGATTATCATAGAACATTTGAGTATAGAATGAATTCTGATAGGAAGCCTCAAGGCCTACATCTAAGGCCCTACAAAGGCACCTATTTGGATTCATTCTGCTCTTCGGGCTCGATGATCAGAAGTATAATAGTCATAATACTATGTGTAACAATAAAACAAACATTATATGTTCGAGTACTGGATTAGTTATTGATTGGAAGCCTCAAGGCCTATACCTAAGGCCCCACAAAGGCACCTGTCATAATTAACACGGTCTCTCGGGCATATACACAACTGAAACTCAACATCCGTTTTACATCTGCCATGCTGAAGATGGCAGTGGCACGCCTGAGAACTTAAAAGTTAATCTTGATTGTGAGCCTCAAGGCCTACACGTAAGGCCCCACAAAGGCACATTTCAAAGTTAACTCTGTCCTTCTCTTTCAGCCTTGCCCGATAAGCCCGCCAGTGAAGCAGAAGCCCGACAGAAAGCATCAACCGGCGCCAACCTCTCGGGGAGCTGTGTGCTCGTCGGCTAGGAAACATCCCCAGCGGAAATTCTAGCCATGAACACCTACGTTAATAGGATACTCGTCATTTTTCTGGCATGCCATATCAAACCAATAGAAGGCACTTACTTTTCAGTTCGTTAGTAAACACATGAGCAGGAATGATACTCATACTATTTAGCTTTATTTTTTATTTTTTTATGTGAACACGCCCTATAATTCTTGTATTTCTTTGTGTTTACTATACTAACACAGGTTATTAAGTACATGCTATCGATAAATCAATACTTGAAAATTAGCAAGTAATTGATCTCATTTCCATTCCTCCAAGTCTCAACCTTATTATTGATCTCCTCAAGAAGGTGTTTTGGTAAACAAATGAATCTAGAAGGGCTCATAGTCATAGCCATAAGCGGATCCATCCATGGACCCAAGTGGTCTCGGGATCATCAAGGTCCGAAGAACCGCTTGTGAGGATCTCTGAGAACCACCCAACAGTCTGGGCAAGTGGTGGAAGAAAGAAGGCTACCATGACTGTGCAGATGCTATAAAAGGGAAGCTTTTTGTAAAGTACTACGAATTCCTAATGATCTTTCATCTCATACCATCAAATTCACTAAAATACTAAAGCAAAAATTATGATATTTTTGTATGTCATATATATGTTAAACAATACACCTAATTAAAGTAATAAACGCAAATTCACAATACAAGTATAGTTTCTAAGTGTAAATATACACTTACTAGCTCGTTTAAAATAATAAACGCACATTCTCAATACAAGTATAGTTTCTAAGTGTAAATAAACACTTAATAGCCCGCCATCCCATTTGAGCCTACTGTACCTTGATTAGGACTACCCAATGTTATAATTCTGAATCCACCAGTACTGGTCATTGACATAAAAGTTTTTTAATATTCGAACAATATTACAATTAACGTAATCTAATTGAAAATTTTGGACAATGAAACTCCAACTTAAGGGAAAAAAGCATGTTGTCTAACCAATTTCGCTACACTTGAGTATGCAGATATTGATTTGGATTTCAAACATCTTTACAACTTAACCGTTGGAGTTGATTGCAATTTTCAATACCCACAAGAACAACTTTGCATGTTTTTTATTTGTTTATAATTATAAATACAAACAACAAAGCCTTTTCCCATGGGGTTGACTATATGAATCATAAAACGCCATTGCGCTCGATTCTGTGTCATGTCTTCCGTTAGATTCAAGTACTCTATGGGTGCGTTTGTTGCACCGGACTGTCTCGGACTAGACTAGCTGCAGGGATTAAGCTGGACTGGCTTAGACTAAGCTAAGCTGTACTAGCTTAGTGAAGCGTTTGGTGCAGTGTCGGACTAAGAAGCAGATAACTAAAAGATTCAAATATTATATTATTTAATCTATATTTATGAATAATTTATTATTAATTTATCATTTTTTTTTGTTTCTAGAATCATCTCTCTGTCTGCCAATATCTTTTAATGTTTTTTCATCTTAACTCATTCCTCATCTTTTCCTCCGCCAGTCTCTCCCTCTCCTCTCTGTATCCTGTTTCACCATTTTTTTAGAATTCTCTTCCTCTCCATATACCTCTTTCTATTTTCCTCTACCCACTCTCTCCCTCCCCTCTCCCACTTTTCCTCATCTACTCTCCCCCTCTTTTCCTTATGCAGAGATTCGCGCAGAGGATTTATCGGAGCTCTCCACCCAGTGCCTTCACTGACTTTCTAGGAAAATCTCAAAATTTTCTGGTGATTTTGCCTTTTTATTTGGAATTTGTGTGGGGGATTTGTCTGCAGGTGCTTAAATCTGGGGGTTTTGCTTTTTTTTTTGTTTTGAATTTTAGGTATTGATTTTGAGATTTAGGCAGTGGATTTGAGATCTGGGCATGGGTAAGGGAGTCGGAGTTGCAGACGACAAAGGCGTGCAAACGATGTTGGAGACGGGATTAGGAATCCCATGCTTTTTGGGGGGTCTCACTAGGACGACCTAGCGAAGCACTTAGTCAGAACGAGTCCGACTTAGTCTCATTTAAGTTTAGTCCAACTCGCATCAAACACGGGATTAGTAGTCTTAGCAAAGTAATCCAGTCCAGTGAACTCTAACGAGGGCAAACAAACACGCCCTATAAGTACAACTTAACCGTTGGAGTTGATTGCAATTTTCAAAACCCACAAGAACAACTTTGCATGTTTTTATTTGTTTATTATTATAAATACAAACTACAACAAAGCCTTTTCCCACTAAGTGGTCGACTATATGAATCATAAAACGCTATTGCGCTTGATTCTGTGTCACGTCTTCCGTTACATTCAAGTACTCTATAAGTTTATAATTATAAATATATATTAAAAACAAAAAAAAAATAACTAAACTAATGAGCCATTGGAACCTTGGCCCCGCGGTTCACCATCTTCTGGTACTGATTCAACGACTCCTGCCTCTGCAGCCTCATTTCCTCGTTAAACTTGTTGATGAACGCCTCCACCCGCCGGTTCAATTCGTCCTGACTCAGAGACGGCTCCTTCCTCAGCCGCCCCGACCCCGACGACCGAGCCAGCGACGGCGAGTTCGCGCTGCTTCGCTCCTGCAACGTCTCCGACTTGTTCATCTTCGGCTTCGGATGCGGAGAGTTCGTGCTGCTCCGCTCCTGGAACGTCTCCGACTTGTTCATCTTGGGCTTCGGAGGCGGCGTGTTCTCGTCTATCCCCCGCACGTGCGTGTCCCACGTGTCCGACTTCTTCAGGTGCCTCGTTAACGGCACCGAGCGGCCTTCCGTTATCGTTTTCCACGTGCTCTCCAGCGTGTCGTTCCGCTTCGGCTTCGACACTCCCAACGACTTTCCCCCTGCCAAAACAAACTCGTTAATTTACCATTGTGACATCGTCTACTCAAATTCTACGCCGGGCATTTCACAGTGCAATTACACTTCTGCCCCCACACGACGAGATCAATTTCGATATTTTACAATCAGAAATAAATTTGAATTTACACGATAATAACAAAAGCAAAATCCAGGCGGCGCTCTGACCACCGAACGGTAAAGCGGTCCGGCCAGTCCGGTTCTTTGTTCCTATCCGAATATTCCAAGGCTTATACGACAAGTAGTATACAGAGAAAGAGAGTGGTACCTTCAGGGCTAGCTTTAACGGATTTTCTGTGACCGATACGAGCGGAAACCGGCGGTTTCTGGTTCTCGTTCAACCAAAACTCCATAGAGTCCTTCCTCTGCAAACTCGTCTTTACAGGCGACGATACCGCAGCGGCCTCATCTCCGCCTTCAATCGCCCCCAGATCTTCGCTATTCTCCTCCTTCCCCTTCACCACCTCCGAAACCATTGGTTCCACTACCACTCCTCCATACGAATCCGAAACCTTCATCAGAACATTCTCATCGTAACCGGACTCACTCGGAACGATGCCGTCGTACGCTGAGTAGTCGGGACTAATTTGTGCGGATATCTTTGCTGTCATCACGGGAGAGACGCTCACCAGCTCCGGCTCCGTCACCGGCGTCGAATCTTCGGGTTTGGGGTGGAGCTTGGAGGAGGCGACGATGCTGATGATGATGCAGTTGATGATTATGTAGAGATACGGAGGTCTGAGCCAGGAGACGGCGGAGCTCCAGAGAGAAGGGACATGGGAGGTGACGGCGTCGGCGACCACTGGAGCTGAGAGTTTCATCCCCACGGCCATGGAGACCACACCAGTGGATATCAGCGCAACCTTTAGAGTGAGTAACCAGGTGTTGCTCGTGCTCCTAGACATTTTTTTTCCGGCGACGCAGGTTGGGAATCAATCGGAATCTTACCTTTTCCGGCGAGAGCTCTATATAGGAAGTTTAAGGAATGAGTGAATGGGGTAAGGAGGTGGATTATAAATAGGGGCGGAGGGGAGGGCTAGTGAGTTTCTGCGATGAAACGAGAATGGGTGACACGTAAGCATGTAATGGTTTCTTCCACGTGGCATTGGGGTTTTTAGCGAATGCTTGGAAAAATAATAGGAAATGAGACTTGCATAATCCTCATTTTGTTCAATAAAATTTGAAATCAATAGAAGTAGTTATGAGTTTGTCCACCATCAATAATTTTGGTCATTCTGAGAAAATTATGTTGAATAAGAATCAAAATGACAAAAATACACTTGATTAATAAACAATAGGCCCAAATGATTTGACAAAAATTGAGAGCATTTTTGTCATTTTATACTTATTTAATTGAGATTTTTCATTGAATGACCAAAATGATTGATGGTGAACAAATTCAGGGACAACTTCTATCAATTTCAAACTCAATGACCAAAATAATATCATTCATATTTTTAGTTTTATAAGCATCAAACAAAAAATGTCATATTTATTAAAAAAATCATTTTTAAGGTTAAGTGGGTTTAGAATCATTACACTAGCAAATGCTATTATTTATTAACATTACATTAAGACATGTTTGGGATTACTTCTGAAATGGTTAAATATGCATTATGACAAGTGTTTTTAGTTGCGTTCGACAGAAAAAGCTAGAAATATTGTTTATAAATTTCTTATGAAAGCACTTCTAACCGAAGCACTGAGAGCAAAAGTATTTCCCGCTAAAGTAGTCGCAAAACCCCTATACGAAAATTGTGACTTGGGGAGCACTTGGTTTATCTATCCTATGATTTTTCAAGCTCAATAATTTAGTTTAACAATTTAAGTGATGATCTTGGATACATAAATAAGAATTTAACTGCCATTTCTTGGATTAGGATCTCTCACACACAAAAATAGATGTGAGTTTTAGCTGTTATTTCTTGGATAAGAAGTTTCGTGTCCATAAATAATCAGTTTCTACTTCTCCAGACCGTTCTGGTGGTGGGAGGTGGGACATGTTCTTTCCTTCTTTTTAATTTCTTTATTTACTTAATTATCATTTCATCATAAAAGTAAATAAAAAAGGTGATTAATTGTTTAATCTTTGTACAGAAAGAATTAATATTTAAAAGGTACCACTACCACATCTCAACGGCTATATTTTTATAAATGTGACCGTTAACTCCGGTGGTGTGTTGATCATGAAGGATCAATGCCCGGTTCATGGGTATCGCATTGGACCACTCACTCACTCACCCTTGGAGACTGGGTAATGGATTTTTCTTAATCAATCTTGAGCTTCCCCACACGCTTGCCACCCTACTTAATTAACTGACCGTGTTTAGAAGGTAATTAAGAAAGAATTCGTGAGTTGTTAATCAATGTTTAAAATATTAGTCGGTGAAAATATTGATATGTAAATACGATGAATATATCGATATCAGTTGCATTTGATGGAAATGATGAAAATTTGCTAAAACGTGAAAATTTAAACTGAAATTTTAGAGAATATCATACGGCAGTTTGTCGATATTTAACCGATATGCTGGATTTATCGAAAAAAATATGTCGATTTTAGCCGAAATTTAAGAGTTTATCTGATATAAAGTGAAGTCAACTTCACCCCCTTTCCATATCTTTTTCTGATTAATCTCGACCAAATCGAAGAAATTTCAAACATTGATTGTGATACAAGAGAAGGTCAAATATGGTACCATAACCAAATTAATTAGAATGCAACGAAAGCCATTAGCCATGCAAGATGCATTGCGAAAAAATTTGAATGGAACCGAAGTATTGTCATACTTGTCACGTTCCGGCCTAGGTTCTCAGCACATCCCGAGCTCGATTCCGCCGTAGCACGATATTGTCCGCTTTGGACCCTGACCACGCCCTCACGGTTTTGTTTCTGGGAACTCACACGAGAACTTTCCAGTGGGTCACCCATCATGGGATTGATCTCGCGCGAACTCGCTTAACTTCGAAGTTTCGATGGAACCCGAAGCCAGTGAGCTCCCAAAAGGCCTCGTGCTAGGTAGAGATGGGAATATACATATAAGGCTTAGATGATCCACTCCCCTGGGCGATGTGGGATGTTATAATCCACCCCCCTTAGGGGCCCGACGTCCTCGTCGGCACACTTCCGACCAGAGATTGGCTCTGCTACCAAATTGTCCCGGGCTCCCACCACATCCCAGGCTCGACTCCGCCGTAGCACGATATTGTCCGCTTTGGGCCCCGACCACGCCCTCACAGTTTGTTTCTGGGAACTCACACGAGAACTTCGTAGTGGGTCACCCATCATGAGATTGCTCTCGTACGAACTTGCTTTACTTCGGAGTTCCGATGGAACCCGAAGCCAATGAGCTCCCAAAAGGCCTTGTGCTAGGTAGAGATGAGAATATACATATAAGGCTTAGAGGATCCACTCCCTTGGACGATGTGGGATGCTACAGTAGGTCACTTATTTTGTCTACTTGGGAGTTAATTTGAAACTTGGGTTTTATTTAGAGGTTTAAAATGTTATGGATTTTTGTCTAGAAAATAAGTACTGCAAGGGCTTAACTTTCAAGAACCCTAAATTAATTAGCATATAATAAAACATTAATTCATGTGTTAAGATTGCCGACCAACCAATAAGCACCAAGCATTTTTGTTTTTGCAGTAGTCCAAATATATAATCATGAGGTGCATGTTTTATTAATTCGATAGGCAATGTGTGTACCTAAAGAGTCTTTGATTTGTCTGTGGTCAATATAAGCATGCATGTTTTCCTTACCAGAAAGATACAAATGCAAGAGTGCGACGTGGGAAGATTATTTAACCATAGCTAGCTAGCTATATATATATATTGCTAGTGTAACTATACGCAAGTGAGAGAGTGATCAAGTCGTTTCTGAGAAGTCGACATGTCCTACAAATTAAGGCTGCAAGCATATATATCCAAGAAAAATGGTCATAAAAGTCAATTGGATGGCAGTGACTCAGAGCCAAGAGACGGTCGAGCATGCAAAAGTCGTAATATATGATTGTTTTGCAACAAACTTCATAGAATTGTGATCGAGGAGGACATTAACAGATATAACACGGAGTAGACTAATAAGATTGAGCAAATCCCATTGCAAAATGAATTTTAATGGAGAAATGTTATCACGTCAAAACTGTTTGGCAAGTTATATTGTTAGACTGATAAGATCAACCTAGTAAACTAATATTTAAATATGATTTAACCTAACTAATGATGTTCATCGACGATCAAGCAATATCAATATGTTAGGTCATATAACAAGAGAACATTACTAATTCGTGTATATATATATATGCCCATTATATGATTTTCAAAGCCATTTCTCCTCTCAAACTACGTGTTAGGGGTGGGTTCGGTTCAAATCGGTTCGGTTTTTTTGCCAAAACCAAAACCAAACCGAAATTTCGGTTCGGTTCATTTTTTTTCGGTTTTTTCCGGTTCGGTTTTGGTTTTTTGTTTTTGTTTTTTTTTTCAAAAAATGAAAAACATTGAAATTTTAAATTTTAACATCTCCAACATAAGCATTCTAACTAGAATCAAAGACAATGAAAATAAACATTTAAAGTTGAACTAAAATCATCAATCAAGTCTTCCAAAGTCCAAACTAACAACCTCACAACACAAAAATCGTACAAATGACTTAGAAAAGTTAAATTGTATGATGTTGTTCAAAGATCAGGGTTGTTTGCTTGTAACTGCATGTTAACAACTTGATTAGTAAAAGTAATGTGTGGGTGGATTTATTTAGTGTGTGTTGGATTTTTTTCCATCACAAATTACGCAAGTAATCTACCCGAAATAAATGTTTATGGATTATGTTACATGTTATATGAGAGTAGATTTGGAAAAGAAAGCTGGGGCAGAAGTAGACAGTGCTATGGAGATGGATGTAGATACTTTAGGAGGAGGTTTGGTTCTGAAACCTTATATGGGAGAGAAATAATAGGTTAGGGTTTAGAGTTTTTATAGGCCTTTTTTTAATATTTTGAGCTTAAAGTTTGGCAACACATTGGGTTTAGCATATTTTAACTTACAAATTGGGTTTAGAAAATCATACCCAAAACAAATAATTAAATAAAAAAAATTAATTTAATTAATTCGGTTCGGTTCGGTTTGGTTCGGTTTATAGATCACTAAAACCGAAACCGAACCAAAAGAATTCCGTTCGGTTCGGTTTTTTCAATTCTGTTCGGTTTTTTCGTTCGGTTCGATTTTTTCGGTTTCGGTTCGGTTTGGTTTTCGGTTTTTGGTTTTTTGAACCCACCCCTACTACGTGTGACGGCCGGAGAAGAAATATAAGTTACAAACTTTCAATTAGATTGAGAAGATGTAAGCATACAAAGTTGTTTATGCTTAACATTTGTAAACCACCGTCATATTTGTGGCCAGATGACACCCTGAAACATGAACAAGAGATTAGGAAAATTAATGGGAGGGTTTGTGGCCCTTAATGGGTGGTTGTGTCCGCCTAATAGGCCGAAACAACTACAGGAACAGTTGGGCACTAACAACTATAGATGGTAGGTGGACAACTTGAATATCAACTATGCGTAAGGGCATTTCAACAATTTTATCTGACTATTATTTAGTCTAGTGATATTTAATTTAATTTTATTAGTAAAGTTTTTAAATTCAAATCTCATGAACTACAGTTGCGTAGTCGTTTCTTTTTCCAAGTACAAATTTGTAGGTCATGCATAGATTTCAGACGTGTTTCAGATTGCTTCTGAAAATGAAAAAAAGAGTGTTCTGACAATTAAAGCAATTTTAATTGCAAATTAATTAGAAGTGCCTGTATGCAAAAGTGTTTCTATACAGATTCAAGAAGTACTTTCAAGTATTTTTGAAAAAACTCTTAGTAAAATTTCAAGGCACTTCAACTTAAAACACTTTTCAAAGTAAAAATCATTCACGCTCCGCTCCAATTTTCTCTTAAAACTCCCGATGATTCATTTTTTGCAATCTCAGTGGTCCTAGCTTTTCATGGCTTGTCCCCTTCCTCTGATGAAAGCCCCACCGAAGCAGAAACAAAATCCCCACACCAGGCTCTCAATCTCCAGGAGCTTACGTCAACAATATATAATATATATATATATATATATATATATACAGTTAGAACTTTAAGACATTATCATGAACTTATTTTGCATCAAGCAAAGTATGGAGCATATATGCATGCATGTCATTCAGCTCATCCTCTTCAGTCGGCCTCTCTCAAAACCCATGCTTGCAGTCGACACGTGGTGGTTTCCTATTGGCCGGTGATGACCTAATATACTTGGACTCCAAGCTGGTACAAGTGAGTCAAAGATGAATATTTGGGAGGGTTTGGGGTGTAGCTGATGGCCTTGTACTACTACTACCATCTCATTCAATCCATATGTGTTCTCATGCCACCGTCCACTTGTTGGGTGATTGACGCGTGTTAGCCATATACTATATTCTGATGGGTTATCAGTTAGGGAACCGGATCCCCTCCGAATCCATATATATTGAGCCTGCTTGATTCGGACCGTTGAAATTTAATCTAACGGTTATAATTATTATAACTTTTAAAGGGCTTCCTTTTTCTAGCCATTGAATCAAATTTCAACGGCTCGGATCGCCTGCTCAGCAGGCTTAGTTTTATTGGATCTGGAGGGGATCCGGTTCCATCAGTTAGAACAACTACTACTACAAATTCTACAACCATTGCAGGGGACTTCGATTTGGTATTTTTCTATGTCCCAACATTTTGTACCTAATTTTGGGAGGGAAATTTCAAGATGTACCCAAATTCGTAAAGATGTTGGCTCACTTGGCTAAGTAAACAAAAGCTATGCTGATGACTGATTGGCAAGAACAAGACATGTTGTCATGTGTATTTTGAGTTTCTTGCTCATTTTTTAGCACGTCGTCCTTATATTCCACCAAAAAATAAAAAGTCCTCATATTAGTATTTCATTCTGTGTTATGTGGTGAGAGAGATACTATCACAAATGAGGATTTTTTTTTTTCTTTTCAAAAAGTCTAGCAAAGTACTTTGGAAAAAGAGTGGTGCTATGATAGTCATGGTTGTCTGAACTTTATTTCATCAATGTTCACCAGGCATGACCTTGAACATCTTCATAAGAATAAGAATTAAAAAAATAATTGAAAATGTTGGGTGACAAATTGTCCATGAATTATTGTATTCCGTGACTTCATAATACTACTCAATGCTTGAAATTGGCCTTTCGTTTTCTATCTTACTTTTTATTACAAAGGTTAGGTTATCTTTACATATGGAGTTTGGTAGATGAAGTTGAGATTCCCTTAAAGTCTTTGACATTATTGTGGCTCTTAGAGAAACCCTTTAGTAGGGCAACTTGATCACGTGACCGGTGATATCACTGTCACAAAAGCACTGGTTCTCTCTTGTATTTTAAAATTTTAATCTCATTCAACCCCAAGCTATTTTGACCAGTGTAAAAGTTGCTTGATTACCCCAAGCTATTTTGACCAGTGTAAAAGTTGCCCTAATCAAGCAGTCTTACTGAAGTCTCTCCTTAGCATAGGGAAGGCTTCAAACTACCACCCTATCATAGCATTGGATCTCTCTTGTATTAATCTCATTCAACTCCCACAATTTGACTCAACGTGAGAGTTGTCCTAATCATGCAACGTATTGAAGTTTCTCTCACGTAGGTGAGGTTTCAAACCACCATCCTATCCCAATTTCAGCATGATTTCATTGCTTGTAGCAAAACCATGAGCATTTAGCGTGCTTATTCGAGATTTATAGGCCATGTTATTGAGCATAAAACAGTGGACTTCAAAAGGACTTGCCGTGAGTTTGGCTAGAACTTGCTGGTGTTTGGGATGTTGCCCATCCTTGTTACCGAAAAACGAAAGAAAATAAACACGAGAAAAGGAACGATTTGTAAGAATTCTGGGATTCCAAACACCATGCATCGACAGGCATTGTTCTTGAGGTTCCCTTAAGCAAAAAATATTCATCCAAAGAACACAAATTAAACTGGGAACAAAATAATCTTGATCAATCTAAACCCATCTTATTGCTCAAATAGCCCTAATCATACAAATGAAGTGATCACCCAGAGAAAAGCTAAAAAGTGGTATTCCCTCTACAAAATAGTTTACAAACCCCAGTACAGGTGGAACAGACGATGGGAAAAAAAAGAAAGTAATATCTTTCTGTAATTTGACTGTTTTTGTATGGTATAACAAGGCCGGGACCAAAGACTTTTCACGGTTTTGCGAACATCAATTGTGTCAAAGAAGAGAAATCATAATCTTTTCCTGATTGTGCAGAAGTTGAAGATGATACCGGAGATGGTGACTGAGTCTTGTTCGCCCCATCGTTTGTCACGCCATTAACTGGGTTAACTTGGGCCATACCGTAAAAGCTGCAAAATAGCAGTAGTATGGATGAAAGAAAATACTAGGGGTAAAACGTTTCATTCATTAATATTAGCTGTGTAGAATCCAATTAGAAACTCCGAAAACCTTTGGGAACCAGATAAGAGGTGTGTTATTATGCTAATGAAGCAAAACTAAATGTAGCATTAGCACGAAATGATGAATATTTGCTTCGGAATTTTTTCCATTTGCTAACCATTTACACACCCAAATAACAGCGAGAAAATCCCATCACAAATGTGCCAACTAAAACTAGGACAGGCAGAGATTTATGACATACCTAGATGCTGAATACGGAACAGAGGTCCCCAATGGATGTGCCTGTCCCATGGTCTTTGTCTGACTCTGACTCAAAAGGAAATATACACAATGAGAATGTCACTCAACGTTGATAAATGAAATACTTTTACATAATGAAGCCTTATTGTGGACTATACCTGTGGAACTTTCTGTAGATCAGCCTGCCCATCTACAGGCATCACCAATCCAGGATATTGGTAGCCAACGTTTGACCAACCTTGGGAAGGTAAATTGCTTCCGTTGGACACAGGTTGTTGAATAATACCAGGAAACTTTTGATCTGCGCCAGATTTAGCCGCAGCCATGAGAAGAGACTGGTGCTGAGCCAGCATTGCTAGTTGCTGCTGATGCATAGAGAAGGGTGACACCATGTTCGACTGCAGATATTCAAATCGTTAAATAATATAACATGCATTTACAAACCATGGTATGCAATGGAACAAGAAAACGATAATTTGATTCAGTCAAAACCAAAGTAATTTTTTAAAAGATTATTTTACTTAATTTCTAAGGCTTAATTTTAAACTAAATAAATCAACCTTGTACAAAATTTATAATGGATTATGGGGCAAAAGCCAGAACGATTTTTGTCCAAATAACAAAAAGAATTTATCAAACCATTTAAATATTTTCCAAACAATAATTCGGATTCACATGATAATCCAGCACATACCTTCTCAAAAAGACTCATAATGTCAGTTTTTACGTCTTTCTGGGGATTCTCTGAAACAGGTGTTAACGAAGGTGCATCTTTAAATAGATCCTCAATTCCTGATGAAGATTTGACATTGTTCTCTGCTGCATTTGATGGACCAGTTTTCTCTGCTGTCGATGCCTTTTCAGCAGCTGCAGATAAAGGCAACCATATCTCTTAACCCCCAGAACCAAACTTACATAGGATGATCCCGGTAAAGGAAAACGTATTAGAATGATGGGAGGGGAGCAAAGACATACACTGAAAACCAGCCCAATCATTATCCTCAGCTGATGCTGCATCTGATCCATTCTCACTTGGACCATCCACTGAAAGCATGTTGAAAAGGTCGGTAGCATAATCAAATTTTGGAGGGGCAGGAGGAGCAGTATCAACAGCTTGCTTTGTTGCTTCAGCTGGCTCAACAGCTGGTTCTATTTTCTGAACATCTTGTGGTCTTGAGACATGTACAACCTGTCAAAATTTGGATACACCATGAATCAAAACTTTTAGGTCTACTACTCTTTCTAAAATAAACGAGGTAACAAATACTATGGAAAAAAATTGTAAAAAAAAAAAAAAAAAAAAAAAAAAAAAAAAAAGGAAATGGGCCAATAAAATCAAAGTATGCAATTTTTTTTTACAGGACTTGAAACATACCGAGAGAAGAAATAAAAAAAAAAGACAAAGCGCAGCAATCGATACACTTTAAATAGAAAAGGTCAAACAAAAAAGGAACCAAGCAACAAGCAAATTAAAAATGACCATGTAAAACATGTCACCCAAAGAGATAGCAGCTTCACAATCCAAGTTTAGAATGAAGAAAATGACATTTTCTGAATTCAGATGACACTGACACTCAAAACAGCACAAAGAAGGAAAAGGCGGTTGATACTGTCAAGTGCTCCTTTGCACATGGGACACCATTGAAGGGAAAACAACCTTAAGGCCTTATTGATATAGGTACTTTAGCCTTCCATAGTAAGCAAGGGATAAAAATCATGGACAGTGTGATCTACGCAAAAAGGTGACTGAACTCCAGGAGGCTATTCTTGCCGGGGAAAGGGATATGGTCTCAATCGAAAAGAGTAGAAATCTGGACAATTTCCTGATCTCTCAGATTCCCAAAGAAATTGAAGTTCCACCACAAAAGATGAAGCAGAGGAAGCATCGAACTAGCTATTAATGCATTATGCGACAAGGGAAGCTAGTATGATCAGGGGAAAGGGACGCAGAAAGAGGAATCCTCATACCAGAAATCCTCCCAGAAATGAATCTTCTCCCTACTACCCGATGTGAAACAAAGGTTAAAAAATAACTCAACAAGTCCCTGAGAAACGTCTCTCTATGACACCTACTTGAACCTCTAGGCTCTAATTACCACTTTAGAGCCCCGCCAATATTCACACACTGGGTTACCGAATGCCAAAGACATTTCAATATTTCTATGACACCATTGATACTTAATTTTTGCATGCTTTCTGCATGCCAGCAACGGAATGATGCGTTATCTCCAACATATCACATGTTTTTGTCCATTCTTGCTCCCAATTATCAAACGCAAGTTCGTTCAACAATGCTCTTTTCTTTTAAAGGAAGATGATTTCCATGAAAACATGGTAACATAGTAGCAGACCCCTTAAATAAAACTTTCCATTTTTAATTTTACTATTTCCCTTTCTTTTGTCATGTTTGTTGCTTTATTAACTCTCTTACTGAGAATATCTGCCCAGCATATATTTTCTTGTTTCTTAAACAATATAGTTCATCATACAAAACAATTGGTAGATCTGACATAAAAATCATTAACACTGAGTTTGTCTACAAGAACCCCAAGTAATCTACGATAAGAAATCAATCAGGCGCAACAACATGAAAACAAACAGAAAAAACATAAGCTTGCAGGGAAACACCATATTAAATACCTGTTCAGGACCTTTCGGAGGAACGGGAAGACTAATTCTTGCAGCAGGAACACTTTCTTTTGTATGAGTCGCTAGAATGTTCTTCCTTTCCTCAACCTTCTTTTCAGAATTTCCAACATAACCATGCCCACTTTTTTCTCCAGATTGAGGCCAATGTAAGTTAGTCCTTTCTTCCCACACTTTAGAAGGTGGCTTTGGTTGTCCGTCCCTAGGAACCCATCTCTTATCTTCATACCTGAAAAGAATGCCAGAAGCAGTTTTAAAGAGTTTACCTAAATCATAATAAAAACTGAAGATAGACAATAACTGTATCTCGACAAATAGATGCTAGTTCTAAGGGATACCGCCAGACACGCACTTTGCACGAATAAAATTCTCAATTCCAACTCTGTCATAGTTTGGAGGTAGTTCTGCTTCCCAGTAACTATTTGACTTCTCATTTCCCATTGCTGTATAAAATCAAACAATCTTTCTAAACATAAGAAAATTGAAATCAATCAACAGAGAAACAAACTAGAGGCCCAGGTCCTAAGACCAGCTTACATTGAATAAAAGCAACCTGCTCTGGAAGCCATGTGTCCAAAGTAGCAGACCGCACCTGCAGAAAAAGTCAATAACACTCAGATCACAACTGTACTACATGGGTTGTTCTTGGATTTTATATCAAATTCTGTTAATTTAAAAAATTAGTTGTTTACCGTTCTACCCTCATGATATTAAATTATTGTTTATTAGAAATCTTGTTAACCAAGGGGATTTTATGGGTTTTTAAGGTTTTTTGGAGCCTGTCCATGTAAATATATAGATAAGAATGCAAGGCATGAAAAGACACAATGGTGCCGTTTGCCACCAACAAGGGGCAGTTAATGAAATCAATTTTCAGGATATTTTTCAAAAACCAAGAGCTAATGTTAGGTGGATTCACCCGTTATTATAATTTGCTGGACCTTAATATTACTGTCAACAAAAATTCAAAGAGGCATACCAAGAGAAATGTAAACAGCCCTAACAATTAGTTCACCAAGTATTCTGGTCATGAGCCACATAAAAGATGAAAATCACCTTAGATATGTGTACGCCAAGACTTCTGTGGATCCCGGAACATTGCATGCATATAAAGATACCTAAATTCACGCTAGCCCATCTTGGACCCCTGTAAAGAAGACAATTCATCATTTAAAATTGATACTATCTGTTCACCAATTTAGAAAGCTTATTATGACACTTGTTATGCATGGATTAAGATGCACGGCTGTTATGACTTAAATCATTTTTCATTCTCTATGCTTGGTTATTCAGTATCATGAAATGCAAATCATCTCTTTTGAATGCTTACGTACTTGGCTTTGCAGTCAGCACATTCCCTATTCTCTGGCAATTTAAGAAGTCCTTCCAGTATCTGCACATGATAAAACAAATAGGCGAAAATTATAAATACAAGCAACCACTGAATAAAATCATAAAAAGAAAGTGTAACTATTTAAAGCGAGCCCAATGACTATTTAAAGCGAGCCCAATGACTAGTCGCACAAATAGAGCATTGGGTGATTTAACACTCAGTAGGATCACAATCATAATGTTGCAAACGATCTGAAACAACTTACATGGAGTGTCAATAAGGCAAATTCGATTTTCATTTTTATAAAAGAAATCAAAGCAGAAAATGATTAGGAAATCACACACAAACAGAATTGACAATAGATGCTTCGAAAGGATCTTCTTCAAGAATAATTTCTCCAAGCTTCAAAATTCACATATTAACTAATAACAGCATTCACGGATAATTACAGATAACTGTTAAAGCACAAATCCAAACTTCCATTATTGCCCATTTCGATAGTTCATCATCTAAACCTATGACCAAATTTCATACACATAGGAAAACAGTAGAGGTATTGGTGAATCGAAACAAATTCAGATAAATCGAATCATGACCCAAAACTATAGATCAAATCTCATCAAATCCAGTCAAATCTACACTTCAATATTGCAATTCATATCCACGAATCCAAATTGAAATGTACAAATCTAATCAAATCCAATCAAACTCCAACCATGCACAGATTCTCAAACGTTTTCCCCTCAATTCTCAGCAACCAAACAAAAGGGATAATTACACCCAAAAACAGAAATCCGATTCCACAATTCATAGTCGAGGATCCGAAACAATTTGCACGGAAATGAACAAGATTGGGGGGCAAATTCCAAATTATGAAAATTTCTGGGTGCATAAATTGTAATTTCCAAAATTCGAAAACGGGGGAAAAAAAAAGACGAGACCTTTCTGTGCTTGGCGTTGAGCTCCTTGGTGACGTTGGCCTTCTCGTTCATGGTGAGGCGACCGTACAGCAGCAGAACTAGCAGACGCGAGGAAAGACGAAGAAGAAAAAGCAGCAGCAGCTCCGCGGGCGGACGAAGGTCAAATTGGTCTTTTTGCGCTCTTTCTCCCTCTCCTTTCTCTCTCTGGATTATTATGCGACCACCAAAGAGAAATGAAAGGAAGAGAGAAGGAGAGAGATCGAAGCAGATTCGCTCTTGACTTTTATTTTTGAGTTTTTACCTTTTTCACATTTCTTTTTTTTTCTTTCTTTTTTAAGACCCAAAATCACATTACTAGGAACCGAACCGATCAAACCGATCGGTTTGAACCGTTTTGAACGGTTTGATTTTATTTTGAATAAGAAATTCGATTGGTCCGAAATCAAATCAGTTTATAGTGATATGATCAAATTTGATTTTATATTATTGTAAACTAGTCTAAATCGAACTGACATTTAAAAATGTGTGTGTAATACGTCAAGTAATATTTTTAAGAATTAATTTTGCTCCTCAATTAACTTCATGGGGCCAATTCACGAAACTTCAAGTTTATGATTGAAATTGTTAATATTATAAACCACTCTATAATTATATCTCTGTAAAAAATCGATAAAATATGAAATCATTTAATCCTACAAAAAAAATGCACGAATTTAGTAAAAACATCATCAACCGTCTATTTATTTGTTATCATTGATTAAACAACATTAATTTTAATTAATTTTTTTAGAAATTTTTACAAAATTATTTTAATATAAACGATTTTAATTATAAATACGAAATAAACTGAAGAGTAACTCTTCCTCAATCTTAAAAGACCAAGCTCCCTCAATTTTTCATGTACAGCAAAGTTGAGAAAATGTAAAAGAATTGGACCTTGGCCCAAACCAAACCGTCCAAAGTAGTTTACTTTGGGTTGGTTGCATTAGTAACTTTAGTTAAATTGAATCATTTTATTTGAATCGGTTTGGTTGTAATTTTAAGTCTATCGAATCATCAATCAAATTTGTGATGTACACACACACCATTCAACATTACAACAAGTAGCATTTATATAAATGTCTTTTTTTGTTCTTTTTTCTAGAGTTGGTGTTGTAATCAGGATTATTTTGAAAAATTAGAGCATCTCCAAACGAAATATCACAAACACAAAGTACGTATCAGTAATAATAGTGAAAAAAAATAGTGTTTTCTAACTGAAATGTTAATTCTTATGTGGCCTGATGTGGAAAACAAAATTTTATTAAATCGGGTGGAGAACAAAATTTTAAAAAAGATTAATAAATGGCTTTATTATTTTTATTATTGTTTTTGTTCTGAAAATATTTATTACAATTATAAAATGTACTTAATGTAAATCGGATGAGAACAAAACTTTAAAAAAGATCATAAGTGCCACGTAGGCTTTCAATTTTAAATTTTGTATTTAAAATTTGACATCTACTTTGAAAATGCTCTTAGACTTGCTAATTATTTTGATAACATTTTCTTGAACCTAACACGTAGAAGTGTTGGCTGCTCATGAAGGTGTGACAATGGCGGTGTCATGTGATTTTCTAAATTTCAATTTGAGAGGGATTCACTCTACATCATCTCAACTCTTCAAAGCTCTTCTACTAATCAACAATCAAATTTTTTTACGTCAACAATATGATCAATTTTCTAATAAAGATAAGTCTCATGTACGATAATAATATGGTCAATTTTCTATTTTGAAATAACATTACTGAATTTGCAAATGCTTTAGCTCAAACAAGTTATATCCCTAGTAAAAATGGTAAAACAATAGATAATTCCACATTAGCACATTGTATCATTGTTTCCACTTTGTTGGATGGTAATGTTGATGTGAAAGCTAGAAATGACATAAGATGGTGGGAAGCTTTTTGCTCCTCTAGCAAGTACTAGTCTAGTTAAAAAAAAAAAAAAAAAAAAAGGAAAAACATGAAAATGACTTGTAAACGATTTGAAAACTTTAAGTTTTAACGATAACGATAAAATAAAAGGTAAAATGAATAGTATCAAGATTAACCTTTTAATGTAAAAATATGATTTTTCGTTAAAATAAACAATACCGAAAGTTTTTCGTTAAAGTTCAAAAAAAAAATCGTGGTTGGTATTGGCTTAAATTATGAAATTAAGTCCATCATATCATATGGCCTTTCTCAATATTAATTTAATCATACAATAAAAGTGATTTGATTTGAAAAATCAAGGTGAGAATAAAAATATAAAGATCGGTTCGGTATCGTATTAAAAAAATTATAATTTCTTAATAACATCTTTTAAGAACATTTTTTTTAAGATTCAAAAATTTATTTGGTATGAGATTTAAAATTATTTTTAAATTTTAATAATTAAAAAAAACAGATATGTCTACAACAACTCCTCGTGAATTTGCAAATTACTACTAAATTTAATTGGCCATACATAGAAATTCAAAGAGAGGATTGGAGGAACGAGAAATGAGAGAGAAATAGGAGAGGGAAATTAGATAAAGAGATCAGGAGGGTAGGAGGGTAGGAGAGAAAAAATTGTGGTTTGATATTGACTTAAATTATGAAATAAAGACCATTGTATTTTTCTTAAAAATACGATATTATCTATATTAAAAAGGTGGAGAGTGAGCAAAGTCTTTCAATGGTTAGCAATAATATGATTTAAATTCGCTTTTGACAATAATTTAACTTAAGATCTCTTACTTACAAATAAAAAATAATATCATTAAACCGTAATACTAAGTGACAAAACTATTATATTATATGGAATCTAATCATACACTAAAAGTGATTTGATTTGAAAAATCAAGGTGAGAAGAAAAGCATAATTCATCCTTTCAAGGTGGCTTCCAAGTTGGTGGAATTGGTTAAGTAGTAGCAGACAATGCGTGCTGTGTGGTTCACCCAACTTCAACATAACAAAACAAGCAATAACAGCTCCACAATAACTACTACTTCTTTATTGTTTTTGACAAACAAAAAAAAAAATGGTAAAACTAAGAGATCCAATGGTACAAGATTCTGGAAAATGAGAAGCGATTTTCGTAGTACTTCTAGTTTTTGGATTGAATACCAAGTGATAGAATGTCCTAGTAGATAGATCGTTCTCTTCAACTCATTGCGTTTCAGTCTCAATCTTCTTTATTTCCTTAATTTTGTTTAGAATAGTAATATAGCTTATAATTAAAAAAAAAAACTCTTGAATTGATTAACTTAAACGAAATAAAAAAAGATTGCATAAGAAGAAAACGAGAGTGCGAATGTGAATTAACCACTACCCAAACCGAGAATGAGAAAGTAAAATTGTTGGCAGACAAAACAATTTAACAAATCAATTTGCAAATGTCAATTGTTATTTTGGGGGGAGCTGGTTTGAGTCTTGCAGGTAATGAGTTGTGTTGAGTGATCACAAAAGGTAGAAGAATTATTTAGTGGGAATCCATCTATCCATCCCACTTAATAAAGTAAGTGGGAATTATCAAACATTTTGGGGCTGACCATGTAACTAGACTTGTAAATGGGTTAGTTTTATTGAGTTTGGATCAGTTTCAACCCGACCTGTTAAATTAACAGATCGCTCATATTCAACCCGTTAAACTAATAGGTCACTCAAACTCAACCCGTTAACAAACTTTTTTCATAAATTTTTTTTTGCATTCGTTTCAAATTACATTCTAACCCAATGCTCATATTAGAACGAGAGTAGCCTTTTACCAATGAAAGGGATCCGGACCAAATCGACCAAATCACCTAATTCGGGCCCTTGAAATTTGATCTAATGGCTATAGTTATTACAACTTTTAAAAGGGCCCATGTTTGTAGCCGTTGGATTGAATTTCAAAGGCCCGGCTTGATTGATTGGATGAATTTGGTGGAAGGGATCCAGAGAAGATCCCTTTCCTTTTACCAGGTGCCAAATAGGCTCTAGCATTATGGTTAGTTCCATGGAACACAGTACCGGGTAGTTTGATGTCATCTTCAATTTGATAAAAAGTGTAAAAAGCAAGAAATTGGAGGTGATGATAGGGTAAATAAAAAGTGTTACACTTACAAATTTAGAAAACAAGACAATAAAAAAAAAAGAGAAAGGAGAAATACGAATAAGTAGGAGAGAGAAGGGCAACGAAGGAGGAGGGGAGAGAAAAAGAGAGGTAAGAAGAAGATGAGAGAGATTTATCGACGAAAAATATGTGAGAGAAATAAAGAGACAGGGACTCATTTTTAATATAAGTTTCGTTACTCTCTAAAATAAATAATCCTGTTATCTCTCCCCAACAATCTATTCTTATAATATGGTTGTCTGATTTCTCCAATTCAAATAAAATCAAGTGTTCTTTCAAAATTTCCAAAAAGGTTTTTAAAGAAGATATTTTTAAATTCCCAAAATAATTAGTGCTTTATTTCAAGAATATTCCGTTGTGTGCTTCTTGTAAATGCACTATACTTTTTCTTTTAAAGTTAATTTTTATCAAAAATTATTTCCAAAATCATTTTCAACCAGCCCACAATATCTCCACCGCGTCTTCTTCCCCAGCGCGAAATTGCTTCCTCGTAACGAGGAATCTATAGCTACAAAAAGTCTGTAAGTCCCCCTTTGTTGTAGGGTTTTACGTTTTCTTCTCTTTGTCCTACATCTTTTTCCAAATCGCGGTCTTGTTTGGTTACCGAGAAAATGAGCGAAATACTGTTGGACAAACAGTGAGATGTTGGGGTTTTGCACTTGAGTTTTCAATTTTGTGACTCCGCCCAAAACCCTACCTTCGCTTTCCAAATAATAACAATTTCGAGGTTTTCTTGAAAGTTGATCATTGTAAGGCCACGAGTACGCTTGATGTGACCACGGAAGATGGCGGCGGCGCTCAACCGGAAGCTCCATGGAAGCAAACAGGGCCTGGGGAGAAGGAGGCGCCAGTGCACGAACAAGTGAAGAGAATGCAGAAGCTGCCTCCACACAGCACTGACGTCACTCACCGGTTGCAGAAACGTCGGATTTTCAGTTTACTGTATAAAGCGTTGTTTAACTATTAACTCTCTCCCGCTACCCAATGGATTATTGTTCAGAAATTTCCATTTAAAACTGCAATTTAATTTAAACACGGTCATAGTTAAGAACAGAACTTGTCCCACATCGACCACGGACAGATAAACATAACCCTTTATATAGATTGTGCATGGAGCACCAATCGCCGAGCTTACTAACGAAAGCTTATAACCCAAGTGGGGGCAACAAAGTGTTGGGACGCTGGTTCAGTCTCAGCGGGTTGGGTTCGTCGTGGCTCTATTCTGGCCCGCCCATTCCAAGCTGTGAGTTGGGCCGTGTGGCCTTGAGCGAAGGCTCATGCTTCATGGTTCCTAGAGTGGAGGGAACTGCGTAAGGCTGGCTTCACAGAGCAACGATTACCTCCCGCTCTTGGCAGTGGAAGGATAACGGGTCGGTGCCACCCGGATTCACTATGGCCCGCTGGACTGTTCCAATTGAACCAACATTTTTTTTTGCTTTCATTAGGGGGTAGTTTTTGTTTTAATTCCAATGTTTTTATTTATTTTTTTTAACGGAAGGATTTGAATTTCCTTTGCTCAATTTGGTATCCTAGATGATCGAGACACGACAAGGAAACTAAAATTCCAAATTATCTAGCTGCCTCTTGACATGGTGCAAGTGTATGTTTTTGTGATGTAGAAATATGTGTATGTTTTTGAAGCTCAATCTGATTGCAGAACCCCTCTGAAATTGAAAGAAACATGCTGCTCTGTTTTTATTCGAAGCTAAAAGCCCCATTTCTGCTTTAAGCCATTGACTAATTCAACGTATCTGTTATGCAAAATTGAAAAAGCCAAAACCCACTTTTGCTTTCTGTATAATATATTATTGTGATCTTCGAAGATCAATCAATGGGGTCAGATGGTGTGCAATCAGTAATCACTTATCTGTTATACAAAATAATATTATATACAAAATACTCGTGCCCACTTTTGCTTTCTGTATATAATATTGTATTTTGTATATTATAAATAATATACTATTGTGCTTTCATGATATTTAGATTATAATATTTTATGGATTTCATGATGTATTTTTTAATCTCTTAAGTTAATATAAATTTCTCATGTAATAGTCTATATCTATACAATGGATTGACTCTTATTGTTTATATATTTGATTCTTACGATTTACATGTTGATAATTTAAGAAAATGAATCATCCTGATAATCATGCGAATGCTAATGTCAACCTAGTTGAGAATGTTGAAAATGATCATGGTACACTATGGAAGTATGTCAAAAATCTCGAAAGAGTGGAAAATGGAAGAGGAGGTAGTGTGTTTCAATGCAACTATTGTCAAAAGATTTTCAGAGGATCCTACTCTAGGGTCAAGTTTCATTTGTTAAAAGTGTCTGGAAATGGGATCGTCTCTTGCAATAAGGTTACTGATGAAGCTCTTGCAGAAATGAAAAAGCTAGCTCGAGAATGAGGGACTCTTTCTTTTTATTTTTTAAGTCGTTTGGATGTTCTTTTTAGTTTTTCAATTTTGAAGACTAATTTAGTTGTTTAGTGGATTATCTTTTAAATGTTTGAAGTTTATCGAAATAAATTTGAACTTGAATAGTATATTTGAATGCTTATTTTATAATATTTAGATATATTTATTTATTTATATTATTTTTAATTGCCGTATCCTTGCCGTATCGTGTCTTCATTTTTAGAAATTTGACGTATCCCCGTGTCGTGTCGTGTCGTATCTCCGTATCCGTGTCCGTGTCCATGCATCATAGGATGGTAGTGATCCTGGAGATTATATCATCAACTTGGCATTCCATTTCCCACCCTGGAGTTAATTACTTGGAGCATTCCTTGGTTTCATATGGATGCAATTCTCCGAAAGCGGAATCAGCATGATGAACTTTGGACCTCTTTTCTTGAAGTCCCCGATTTTGGCAACTTCATTGTCGGTTTTTCTGTGTTTCTCATAATATTCATCTTGTTACTTCATCCGTTGCGACTATTTCATATCAAGGAGGTGATGAGAAAGGATTTAAACTCTTCTTTTTTGTATTTGTTCTGTGTAGTGGCAGAGCCAGGATGCACAATAAGAAACTCTATAAGTTCTACAGGAAATATTAAAATGGAAGATAAGTTATTCCATTTAATCAGTTTGTGTATGAGACCTTTCTCCCATGGTTTTATAGCTAGCTTTGCCTTGGGAATGAACCAGCGGTCAAGAAAGCTTCCTATAGGGGTTATGCTTGGCTGATCGGTAAGGGATTTTAGGTTGCTGGGTTTGGATTGATTATGGGATCAGGACTATTATTAGCGTGTGAATTGGGGTCACTTGCATCCGTTGACCCCAATGTAACTCCGCTCCTGGTTCTGTGATTGTGAAGAGTTGTACTTTAGAGTATCTTCACATCTTAAACCGTGCTTTATTTTTGTTTGTTTGGGACTTACGATTGTGTATTTCTTAAGCCTCAAGCTGCAGTGTTACTTAGTACTACGGTCTAGTGGTATTCCTCTTCACTTGTAAGTAAGAGGCCTTAGGTTCGATCCTCGCCAAATACGAATTTGAACAACATTATTGCTAGCCCCAAACAAACAAGTGTTCAAGTTGTATTCTCTTAATATCGCTTGGAGCAAACCTAAACCCTCTTGAAATTCATTATGAATATCACATGACATAGAACAATTTCACCATCAACAATTGACAAGTCATTTCACTTGATATTATCATAAGCATATAATAGTTTAAAAGCAAATAATTGCCGGAAACTAAATTTGAAATCTATATCAGATAAATCGACGACACTAACTTCCAAATCTATATCACTAGAATCGATGGCTCACAAAGTTTAGCGCATAAGGCTAGCGCACAAGGCTAGCGCACAAGAGATGCAGTCTTATTATTTAAGGTGTGGTCCGTTCAACATGAATGACCCAACGCAACCGCATAACACCCAAACAGGGCTTTTTAGAACATCGTGAAAAAAAAAAATTAAGGAAAACTAATGAAAATGATTTGAAAACTTTGAATTTTAACGATAAGGACAAAATAAAGAGTAAAGTGAATAGTATCAGGATTGACTTTTTAGTGTAAAAATGTGGTTTTTCATTAAAGTGAACAGTACCCGGAGCTTTTTGTTAGAGTTCCAAAAAATTTAATCATCAATTGTCACGTGGTTTACAAAATATAATCTAAAAAATGATCGTTCTAGCATTTTCCTCCTCTCTAATATAAGCGTATACAAACATAATTATATTTTACAAAAATATTTTCAAACGAGTTCTTTATGGTAGGTCATTCAAGAGAATGTCATTTAAACCACCACTCACAATGCATGTACCAATGCAAGCATGAGAATACTAAAGAGCAAAGCGGAATTCATTTCCTAGCATGTGCTTACCAAGGCGAACCAATGAGTATCGTTGCAATAAACACAAGGCCGCCTATTCATATGACCCATGCATCATCGACCTACGTACCCACATAAGACACAAAGTTATTTACCCTCCCAAATAATCTCTTGCTATAAAGAGAAACGCCTGAGCTTGAGCTAAGCTCTACAGCTGAGAAGTAACACCGTGCTCCACCGCCCGTTACCAATCGAAATGGATCCCACCGTCTTGGGCAACTTGAACCACTTATTTCAGGACGAGGATGCCCGGGCCAAGATCGTCCGGTTGGGCACCAGCATCGTAAAACACGCAACTGAGGAGGGCCTTAATTGTATTCCAGGTTTTACTTCCTCGTCGCACTCTTCGTATCTATATATTTGTTACACCAGCATCAGTATAGTAATGCATGAATACGGAATTTGTTACTCTAGTCTGTAGTCGCGGTTGCTTTTCTACTGATTTTGCAAGTGGACGTGTAGGTTACAAAATTGTTGCGAGATCACTCCGCGACCTAAACGGATCTGATGAAACAGAAGTGGACGTGAAGGCACTGCGGGCGGATGTACGCCGGTTGGAGAAAGAGTTCAATGAATACAAGAAGGAAGTAGATGAGCTACAAGTTGAAGTGAAGGCATTGGCTGCTGATCAACTCAGATTGGAGAAACAACTCTTTGAGCATAGGATAAATAAGGCAAGTGCGGATTTAAATATTAGGTCTTGCTTGCTCTATGTAATTGTTTTTTCTCTCTGCTTCTGCATCTCTTTTGATTGGGGTGCCTAGACTTCGAGATTTGATCATATGTACTGATGTAGTAGTTTAAGTTGTATTTTGTATTGTTTAATCCCGTGGCATTTTCCATGTTTGTAAATTGATGGAAAAATGAACCTGCCAAATTCTGTTAAACTTTGAGATTGGCTTTCATAAATTGTCTCAGTGATTAGAATCTTCATCTTCAACTCACTGCATTTCGAGTTTAAACATTTTCCTTTCCCCTAACGTAAATAAAGTAGTAATATCGCTTGTACTAAAATAAAAGGTCGCATTCCATCCTGTTGGAAAATATTATTATTTAGATTTATTTTAATGTTTGGTATTTTGGGCTTAGCCCGTTAGTATTAGGGTTTCGTTTCCTTGCCTATTAGGGTTAGGTTAGTTTTCTATATATATGGTACTTTGTAACTCTATTATATAACAAGTTAGTCACAATGTAGCCTCTTAGGGTTTTGTAGCCGTTTTGGCATTCTCATTTATTTAATAATATTCCTATTATTTTGTTAGTCTTATTCATTGCGCACTCTGATATTCAACTTGGTATCAGAGCAGGTTTGATCATTCAGGATTTAATGTGCTTCTGTTTGCTCGTATCAGTTTGTTTGTTTTTGGATTTCGATATTAGTTGTTGGTAGTCTAAACTGCATCTGGAGCATCTGCACCCTTCACGTTCTCCTGCACTTGCATCGTTGCACTCTTGTGTTTTGCAGGTTCTTTGTGGAGAAGACTGTAGAAAAAAAAAAAAAAGGAAAAACGAAACAGAAAAAGGAGGAGGAAAAAGACAAAAGGGAAATAGAAGAAAATGCTTTGTTTTTTGAGGTTTTGACTTTGTGCCCACACGGGCAAGAAAGAAGTATTGATATTGATATTGGTATTGGTATTGGTATTGACATCGACATCAGCATTGGCATTGACATCGGCATTGGTATCGGCATCGGCATTGACATTGGCATCGGCATCGGCATCGGCATCGTCATTGGCATTGACATCGGCATCGGCATTGGCACTGGAATTTGGAGTCTTGCATCCACATCTACTTTGGCAAACCCATGTCGTGTATCGCCATGAGTTTGACGGGGGGTGTTGGAAAATATTATTATTTAGATTTATTTTAATGTTTGGTATTTTGGGCTTAGCCCGTTAGTATTAGGGTTTCGTTCCTTGCCTATTAGGGTTAGATTAGTTTTCTATATATATGGTACTTTGTAACTCTATTATATAACAAGTTAGTCACAATGTAGCCTCTTAGGGTTTTGTAGCCGTTTCGGCATTCTCGTTTATTTAATAATATTCCTATTTTTTTGTAAGTCTCGTTCGTTGCGCACTCTGATATTCAACTATCCGAGAGAAACTTATGTAGCATTATCCCTGCCATGCGATAGTATTGACCGTAAAAAATAGTCTAGTTAAAAGAGTGTGTTGTGATAAAGTCTACTGAAATAGATTGGACCTGAATATTTCCCTCCAAATTGTCTGTTGTGTTTGGCTCATATACTTATGAGTTGGCAACAGTTTTGATAGTGTAACTTTCTGAATGCTACAAGGAAATGGCAGAAGCCATTTGTGACTTTGTGTTTGGCTTTCGGTTGTGGCATGGAAGTCTTGTTTCAAGAGAAGACATAGTGATTGCCACAAGCAAAGTTGGAAGCAAAGCAAGTCTTAACTTTGTGTTTGCTTGCATGCAATTGTGCATGTTTTATTTTCTATGCATTAAATGGCAAATGGAGAAAAAGTTGAACTCCATAGGCTAGGTATAGAAAAGGGTGTTGAATATGCCATGTGAACTTAAGATTTTCTTGGTCTTGGTTGTTGGCATAATTGTTGGTGCATGACTATAAGTGAAGGAAATAGTTATGCATTGAGTGAGCATCCGGAGGAGAAACTCTTGGGTAGAGTGAGGCTCTTGGGAAAATTCTGTGAGTGTACAAGGGATTGGGGTTTGGATTATGTCGATTTAACTCAAGTGTTTCTTATACTAGTTATTCTCATAGTGAAGAGCAATATCTCTCTGGAAACGTAGGTAGGATTTTGCCGAACCTCGTAATTCTCTCGGTGTCTTTATTTCTTGTATTTTAAATTGTTCAACTGTGTGTTTGTATTTTGGTGAGATAATCTGAATTTGGTTTCGCACTGACCGGCCAAAGCACAACATTGTCGACTTCGTTTGATTTTCTAAAATATATAGCAGTTAGCTTGTCTTTGTCAACACCTTCTACTCTTAGTTCTTCCTCTTCTCATTGCCCATATACACACAAATTATTTTTTCACATCATTTTTCTACTCCTTATACACTCTTCCTTTTTCAAACGGTTGGAGGTTAGTATTCAAGTGTTCAGAAGGTAGAAAAAGGTACAAATGTGGCAATCAGCAGTTTTGCAAAGTAATTTCCTTGGACCTTGTCGCGCCAATTCACTTGTCCCAACCCTCTAATTTTTGCAACCTTACATCTTCTTACATGTATTACTTATTTATGGATTGCCATTTCCAATGTTGCTCCAATTGGACTTCTTATGTCGGGCTACGGGTCAAATAATAAATATTCCTTTTTAGGCGGTCTACGAGCCCATTTATACAGAATGGTAAAGAGGTCCCTCTGTGATTAGAGAAATTAATGGAAAAAGGATATTTTAATCCTTACCAACTTGATCTTGTTGCACGGAGATATTGTTACTCTACGACCTTGCAGTGCTTGATAAGCATTTCATTTTTTGTTTTTCATTTGTACTGTTTGTGCTCGAGATAGAAGGATATGATCATATGATTGGAAAATATGGAAGAAAAACAGTGAAGGGAGGGTGGTGGGAGAAATGGATGAAACAAAAGCTTGAAAGTGAAAGTTGTGAAACCAACTGAATATTGTTTCCGGTTTTTGGTTTTCATTTTTGTGTTCCATTACATTTACATTTCTTCCACGTCTCCTGCGTCATCCTTCCTCCATCCTTCTTTGTCTTTCCTCCACCTGTAAATATGTTGCTCAAACTTTATAAAGTCTGGGTTCCATGAGTTTCCAAAGTGTTGGTGTCATGCATTGATGCGGAGTTTGTTACAAGCCTAGACGGCATTTGTTTTCTACTAACTTTTAGGTGGATTATAGGCTACAAAATTATTTTCAAATCACTTCGCGACGTTAAAGAGTCCGATAATCAAACTTCTCAAAAGGAGTCTGATAAAGAAAAAGTGCATTTGAAGGCGTTACAGGCTGATCTAGACGGATTGAAAAAGGAATTCAGTGAATACAGGAAATTACACAAGCAAGAGGAGATAGATAAGCCATGTGCAGATTTGAAGTCAGCTGATAAGATTCGTTCGAAGATGTGATGGAGGAGTTTATGGGCGGGCATTTCTTGGACGATCTAATTGTTTTTTCGCCGGGAAACCTAAGAAGACCATAGGAAATAGAAGGCAACGCCAGGTACCGAGTGAAGATAGGTGGAGCTATGATCACTATTAGTCATGAATTTGCACTGTGTATCTCTAAGTGCTTTTGCAATTCCATCTGTTTTGTTGAGGGGCCTAGACTTAAGATTTCGCCAAAAGCTTTTTATTTGGTTGATTAGTGTAGCTGGAAATACTTGGGATGTAAGTTTTCCACAACAGTTGCGTTTGTCCGAAACAAATCTTATGTGAGGGTGTTCGTTTCATATGGCAGTGTTGAAAGGTTGTACTGAACATAATTTTTCTTGTCCTTGTTTCAAGAAAAGGCTTAGCATCAGATTGTAATTTTTAAAAGCACTTGCACTTCAGAAAGTGCTTATCCGGTGCTTCTAAAGACATTCTTTGCTTCCATTAACACCAAGACCAGCAGATACTTTGCTTCAGTAACTCTATGCTTTTAAGTTTTTAGTTCTCTTATAAAAGGCAATCCTTCGCGACATATAAGTTACTTTTAATTTGCACTGGTTTTCGGTTTCTTTTCACAGAGGAAGCGATCTTTACCGTGTTTTAGCAGTCAGTGAAGCCAGGTACGCTTTCTTTTCTGAAAATTATCGACTGCTAGTTTCTTATATGTTACAAATTTCAGATAGTTTAGTTAATTAATCAGATAACAGTTAACAACTAATTTTAGATCAAAGCCAAACAACCAAGAGCTAGCCATCCTAAACAGATACAATTACTGCTAGTTCCCCCCTCTTCAAATCAGAATCAGGAAGAGTATAATTTTGACAAAAATCTCGACAAATATCTGGAAAATCATGTGGAAATGAAAAAAAGATAAAGGCTGGTGCTAATGAAGTTAATAGGACTTTCACTATAAGAGATTAAAACTCAATACATAAATAGACGAAGATGTTGCTAGGACCTGTATATGATATGGTACAAAATGTTTAACCACAGTTTCGAAAACCAGATTAATGATCCTCTATATATAAATTTACTTGTTGAAAAATATATGGATCGAGGTACCATATATTCAGAGTAAAATTATCTTGCATTGTTCTGGTGTGATGTGCAGGAAGCTATGGGATTTCTGACACCGATTTGTGAACGAATAATGTTCATATGGGCTCTGATTACACGATGGTTAAAGTATCGACAAAACTTTGAAGTTAATAATATGAACACTCTAAGAGGAATGTTGGAAGAGCTAATTAGCCAAAGTGAAGATATAATCGAAAAAATAGAGGCCGAGCCTCTCCTTCCAAGTAAACCACAACACGATGAAGTCTACGAGTGGTTAGAGAACGTGGAAAGGATCAAAACTCAAATACTAACTATTGAAAAACTCGGCGAAAGGAAATTTCTCTCGATTGCACATCTTGCAAAGCTTGTTGATGAAAAAATTGGAGAAGTTGAAGAATTGCTCGAAAAGGGTAGTCTCTTTAGTGAGATTTCCAGTAAGAAGTCGTTTAAGTACGTGATTATCGGTGGTGGAGTTGCAGCTGGATACGCAGCAAGGGAGTTTGTCAAGCAAGGGATTGAACCAGGTGAGTTAGCGATCATATCCAAAGAAGCCATTGCACCTTATGAACGTCCGGCACTTAGTAAGGGCTATCTGCTTCCTGAAGGAGCTGCAAGGCTTCCGGGGTTCCATGTCTGTGTCGGAAGTGGAGGAGAGAAGCTGCTTCCGGAGTGGTATGCGGATAAAGGCATTGAGTTACTTCTTAGCACAGAAATAGTCGAAGCAGATCTTCATTCAAAGATCCTCACTAGTGCAACTGGGGGAATGTTTGAATTCGAAAATTTGATCATTGCAACTGGTTCCAGAGTTATAAGGTTGAGAGAATTTGGCGTGCAAGGAGATGATGCTAAAAACATTTTCTACTTGAGGGAAATCAGTGATGCCGATAAACTTGTGGAGGCAATTAGAGCCAAGAAAAACGGAAAGGTAGTGATTGTTGGAGGAGGGTACATTGGTCTTGAAGTCGGAGCAGCTATTAGATTCAACAAGTTCGATGTCACCATGGTTTTTCCGGAACGGTGGTGTATGCCTCGGCTTTTCACTAAAGAGATAGCCGCTTTCTACGAGGGTTACTACGCCAATAAAGGAGTTCAAATGATCAAGGGCACCACTGCAGTAGGGTTCGATGCTGACACGAACGGAGAGGTAAAGGCAGTGAAACTCAAGGATGGTAGGGTGCTGCAAGCTGACATTGTTGTTGTTGGTGTCGGCGCAAAGCCTTTAATTGACTTGTTCAAAGGGCAAGTCGGTGAAGAGAAAGGCGGAATCCAAACTGATGGAATGTTCGAAACAGATGTCCCTGATGTATACGCCGTGGGGGACGTTGCTACTTTCCCTATGAAATTGTACGACGACATGAGAAGAGTTGAGCATGTTGACCATGCCAGAAAATCAGCTGAGCATGCTGTGAGAGCTATCAGGGCAAGCGAGGAAGGGAAGTGCATCGAAGAGTATGACTATGTTCCGTACTTCTACTCCCTTGCCTTTGATTTGTCGTGGACTTTTTATGGAGACAATGTGGGTGATCTGTTGCTGTTTGGGGACCCCAATCCGGCGTCAAGTCAACCGAAGTTTGGAGCAGCATGGATCAAGGACGGGAGGATTGTGGGAACGTTTTTGGAGGGAGGGACAGATGGAGAAAACAAGGCTATTGCCAAAGTTGCAAGGGCACAACCTTCAGCTGAGTATCTGGATACAGTGAAAAGGGAGGGCTCTTCCCTTCATATTTCCATGTTAACAAATTCCCACATATAATTTGGGGAGTGAGTTTAATAGTTTACTGGAACCGAACTCTATATATTTATGTTGCACCCTCTATAAAATTCAACAGATTGATACTGTGTGTCCTGGATTTGATATTTTTCAATTTCTTCACATTACATTCTCTGTATATATTCCTTGGATTGGAGAAGGAAAATTGCTTTCATAATTTCATTGCTCTTTCCTTCTCTTTTCGCAATGCGTGAGCTGTTAATTTAGATCCTAACTACGTTCTTTGTGAATTCGGATGGACAAGCGCGTCAACAGGATTGCGTGAACTTCGGTTGGAACAACACTAAGAAAGCAAAATAATAACTATCAAATAACATTTAACGACGGGGGATATTTTGAAATTGGTGAGTTCTTGGTAAACTTGATGGTAAGGGTGAATTTGCTATTTATAATAGTTCCAGGGAAATGACCAAAATAAAAGTTCTACCAAAATAAAAGTTCTAAGGAAAAATTTGAAATGGGTACGAAGTTCAAGGGTAATCAGCTAAATACTTTTATTCGAACTGGTTTTTTTTTTTTTTTTTTTTTTTTTTAATTTTTTTCATCAGAAAAAGGACGATGAAACAGAAGCAAACATAAACCAAGAGATCAAAATTATCCCAAGATGCATCAAATGTTAATATAAACTGCAGTAATTCAACTCCGATACAAAGCAAATGACTTTAACTGAAATACAAAAATTCAAACTCCAGTCTAGACAAGAGTAATAAAAATATTCAGACGACAGTCTACTTGATCTTCTTCTTCGGCCTCAACTGATTGCTGTGGCCACACTTCTTCTTCCTGCAGTTCACTGCCCTTGGATGAAGACGAGCATAGCACTTTCTGCAAATCATCTTCTCCTGATTGTACTTGCGAGCCAAAGCCATGAGAGAAGGCTCGAAAATCCCTCCGCGGAGCCTCAGCACGAGATGAAGAGTCGACTCTTTGTGGATGTTGTAGTCAGCGAGGGTGCGGCCGTCTTCGAGCTGCTTTCCGGCGAAGATGAGGCGCTGCTGGTCCGACGGAATGCCCTCCTGTTGTGCCTTGGCCCGTTCATTAGTGCGGAAACGAGATTCAGATTACAACCTCACCAAATCACACTCAGTTGAACAGAATAAAATACAAGAAATAAAGACACCGAGAAATTTACGAGGTTCGGCAAAAATCCTGCCTACGTCCCCGGAGAGATATTGCTCTTCACTATGAGAATAACAGTACAAGTACACATGAGTTAAATCAACATAACCCAATCCCGAATCCCTTGCACACCCACTCATAGAATTTTCCCAAGAGCCTCACTCTACCCCAAGAGTTCTTTCACTAGAATACTTTTCACTCTAGCTCTCTTGACTTTCTCTCACCCGTGCCCATGCTTTCCCATGGGAGAGCCGAATGCTCTCTCCACCTTGGATGTTTTTCTGATGCCTTCTCAGGAGAGAGCCGAATGCTCTCTATCTCTCCCTAACTCGGCAAGCCTTCTCAATATAAGGCCAAGCCATCATAGCCATCATCATTGTGTCTTGCATCATCATTAAAGCAAAAAACAAACATCATCATTAAAGCAAAAGTAAGCATCATCATTATGTCTTTACTCATGATGATGTCCACCAAACTTTTGCTTTTACTTTGCAGCACTTGTCTGCAACTTTCATGCAATCCACACCATGTGATATTTCCACCGAAAGCAAACACAGGTCACTTCATTGTTGTTAACACATGACTCATAATTACTCATAAATGTATGAGCCAAACACAACACCTCCTTGTCCTGGATCTTGGCCTTGACATTGTCGATGGTATCGCTGCTCTCGACCTCGAGAGTGATGGTCTTCCCGGTTAGGGTTTTCACGAAAATCTGCATCTTTAGGTTCCTTGGTTCTTTCTGTTAACTGCTTCCATGTTTTCAACTTGGTAACGTTGTACACGCACTCGTGATTGTAGAAATATGTGTATGGTAGTGATCCTGGAGATTATATCATCAACTTGGCATTCCATTCCCACTTTGGAGTTAATGACTTGGAGCATTTCTTGGTTTCATATGGATGCAATTCTCCGAAAGCAGAATCGGCATGATGAACTTTGGACCTCTTTTCTTGACGTCCCTGATTTTGGTAACTTCATTGTCGGTTTTTCTGTGTTTCTCATAATATTCATCTTGTTACTTCATCCGTTGAGACTATTTCATATCAAGGAGATGATGAGAAAGGATTTAAACTTTTTTTTTTTTTTATATTTGTTCTGTGTAGTGGCAGAGCCAGGATGCACAATAAGAAACTCTATAAGTTCTACGGGAAATATTAAAATGGAAGATAAGTTATTCCATTTAATCAGTTTGTGTATGAGACCTTTCTCCCATGGCTTTATAGCTAGCTTTGCCTTGGGAATGAACCAGCGGTCAAGAAAGCTTCCTATAGGGGTTATGCTTGGCTGATCGGTAAGGGATTTTAGGTTGCTGGGTTTGGATTGATTATGGGGTCAGGACTATTATTGGTGTGTGAAAATGTTGTGCTAGGACATCACCAAACCTTATGGAACCAACTCTTGATAACCCACATAAAATATATAAAATGAAATGCAAGAACAAAATATTAAAGACACCAAGATTTTAACGAGGTTCCTCAACAGTCAGTGTAACTGGAGTACGTCCTCGGAGCAGTAGGAGCTCACCCACTAATCCACTATCAACCAAATGGGAGTTTACAAAGTGTTGGCAATCTCTCAACCCAAATAACCCAATACACCCAATAGCTCTCACACACCACAGAAACAAATAGAGAAAGAAATATAATGTATAATTTCTTCTCTATACATATAGCTTAAAGCTATTACAACAACAATTATGATGGATGATTGCTAACCAAAAAAGAAGAGCACTTTCTTCTTCTCTTCAACGAAGGGTTTCTGCACCCTTTCTATTTTTCTGATGCTCTGCAGCTTTCTTCTCTCTTCTGCTCTCTCCTTTTCTTCTCATAACAACAAAATGATTTCTCACCCTTTCTTCTACCCGTGACTTCTCACATGGACCAAAGCAAACTTTAGACAAAGTGTGCTTTTCTTTTCCCCAAAACAAGGAAGAAACATCATCATGTTGTCTCCCTTTTTTTTTCTTTTTATTTGTTTAATACTAAAAGGTGATGGCCACTTGGCCACAATTCAACAGAAAATAAGAGCTTATTGGGTCACTTGCATCCGTTGACCCCAATGTAACTCTGCTACTGGTTCTGTGATTGTGAAGAGTTGTACTTTAGAGTATCTTCACATCTTAAACCATGCTTTATTTTTGTTTGTTTGGGACTTACGATTGTGTATTTCTTAAGCCTCAAGCTGCAGTGCTACTTAGTAATACGATCTAGTGGTATTCATCTTCACTTGTAAGTAAGAGGCCTTAAGTTTAATTCTCGCCAAATACGAATTTGAACAACATTATTACTAGCCCCAATCAAACAAGTGTTCAAGTTGTATTCTCTTAATATCGCTTGGAGCAAACCTAAACCCCCTTGAAATTCATTATGAATATCACATGATAATAGAACAATTTCACCATCAACAATTGACAAGTCATTTCACTTAATATTATCATAAGCATATAGTACTTTAAAAGCAAATAATTGCCGGAAACTAAATTTGAAATCTATATCAGATGAATCGACGACACTAACTTCCAAATCTACATCACTAGAATCGATGGCTCACAAAGTTTAGCGCACAAGAGATGCAATCTTATTATTTAAGGTGTGGTCCGTTCAACATGAATGACCCAACCCAACCGCCTAACATCCAAACAAGGCTTTTTAGAACATCGTGAATTTTATTTTTTATTTTTTTTTAAGGAAAACTAATGAAAATGGCTTGAAAACTTTGAGTTTTAACGATAAAGACAAAATAAAAGGTAAAATGAATAGTACCATGATTGACTTTTTAGTGTAAAAATGTGGTTTTTCGTTAAAATGAACAGTACTCAGAGCTTTTCGTTAAAATTTCTAAAAATTTAATCATCAACTGCCACGTGGTTTACAAAATATAATCTAAAAAATGATCGTTCTAGCATTTTCCTCCTCTCTAATATAAGCGTATACAAACATAATTATATTTTACAAAAATATTTTCAAACGAGTTCTTTATGGTAAGTCATTCAAGACAATGTCATTTAAACCACCACTCACAATGCATGTACCAATGCAAGCATGGGAATACTAAAGAGAAAAGCGGAATTCATTTCCTAGCATGTGCTTACCAAGGCGAACCAATGAGTATCGTTGCAATAAACACAAGGCCGCCTATTCATATGACCCATGCATCATCGACCTACGTACCCACATCAGACACAAAGTTATTTACCCTCCCAAATAATCTCTTGCTATACCAATTACTACAAAGAGAAACGCCTGAGCTTGAGCCAAGCTCTACAGCTGAGAAGCAACACCGTGCTCCACCGCCCGTTACCAATCGAAATGGATCCCACCGTCTGGGGCAACTTGAACCACTTATTTCAGGACGAGAATGCCCGGGCCAAGATGGTCCGGTTGGGCACCAGGATCGTAAAACACGCAACTGAGGAGGGCCTTAATTGTATTCCAGGTTTTACTTCCTCATCGCACTCTTCGTATCTATATATTTGTTACACCAGCATCAGTATAGTAATACATGAATACGGAATTTGTTACTCTAGTCGGTAGTCGCGGTTGCTTTTCTACTGATTTTGCAAGTGGACGTGTAGGTTACAAAATTGTTGCGAGATCACTCGGCGACCTAAACGGATCTGATGAAACAGAAGTGGACGTGAAGGCACTGCGGGCGGATGTACGCCGGTTGGAGAAAGAGTTCAATGAATACAAGAAGGAATTAGATGAGCTACAAGTGGAAGTGAAGGCATTGGCTGCTGATCAACTCAGATTGGAGAAACAACTCTGCGAGTATAGGATAAATAAGGCAAGTGCGGATTTAAATATCAGGTCTTGCTTGCTCTATGTAATTGGTTTTTCTCTCTGCTTCTGCATCTCTTTTGGTTGGGGTGCCTAGACTTCGAGATTTGATCATATGTGCTGATGTAGTAGTTTAAGTTGTATTTTGTATTGTTTAATCCCTTGGCATTTTCCATGTTTGTAAATTGATGGAAAAATGAACCTGCCAAATTCTGTTAAACTTTGAGATTGGCTTTCATATTGTCTCTCAGTGATTAGAATCTTCCTCTTCAACTCACTACATTTTGAGTTTAAACCTTTTCCTTTCCCCTAACGTAAATAAAGTAGTAATATCGCTTGTACTAAAATAAAAATTTGCATTCCATCCATCCGAGAGAAACTTATGTAGCATTATCCCTGCCATGTGATAGTATTGACCGTAAAAAACAGTCTAGTTAAAAAGTGCGTTGTGATGAAGTCAGTGGCGAAGCCAGGAAATGTTGAGGGGAGGGGCAAAATTTAAAGGTGTAAAAGGTTTTAAAAAAATGTAGTCAGCCTTTTAGATAGTAGACAATATTAATGTCGTTCATAATTTATCAATACAAACAAGTTACATGAAAACGTTGCATAATAGACTCATTATTAGTAAAAACAAAAACATATCTCTTAATGTAAACAACCAAGCTATCATTCAACCATTGATCTCCTATTTTGTTATTGTGAACACGATTTTTTCCTGAAACGAAAGAGACAAGAACAACGTGTACAAAATAATATTTGTATTTGATGATTTTGGGTTACAATCTCTCTCAAATTTGATCCTCTGATTCGATCTCCGTAAGGTGTGTATTTGTGGATGTGCGATTGATCCAAAGGGCCGTTGGGCTTGATCTAAGGATGAACGTTCTTCAAGGGCCGTGAGCTTGATCTTGAAGGTGGATTTGAGTGGATCTTCAAGGAGCCGTTGAGGCTTGATCTTGAGGAAGAGCGTTTCTTCAAGGGCCGTTGAGGCTTGATCTTGAATAACGGTGATGAACGGATCTTCAAGCGGCTTTTGGGCTTGATCTTGAAGAACAGTGATTGACGGATCTTAAAGGGCTTTTGGGCTTGATCTTGAATAACGGTGATGAACGGATCTTCAAGGGCTTTTGGGCTTGATCTTGAAGAACAGTGATTGACGGATCTTCAAGGGCTTTTGGGCTTTGATCTTGAAGGACGGTTGGATGTGTGGATTTGTCGACGTTGTTGATCCAAAGGGTCGTTGGGGCTTGATCTTAGGATGAACGGATGATGAACGATGAACATTTTCTTCAAGGGCCGTCAGGGCTTGGGCTTGAAGGCGGATTTGGCGAAGAACGAAGAGAGTTTTCTCAATCCTTCGGAATTTGCTTGAGAGCTTTCGAGTTTCAAAGCTTCAAGGTTTTGGTGTAATATGAATTGGTTATGAATTGGTCCCCCAAAATGAATGAAATGGGCTTGTATTTATAGAATTTTCCAAGGCCTAATTTTGAATATAATATTCCAGATGAAATAAATCATCTCTGCCAAGTGTTGATACGTGTCATATTTGATGCCTTTTTTGACTCATTTCAATTTTTCATCGAGTCACACGCTACGTGTAAAATTTATGTAATACATGAGCGTTGAAATTGTAACTATTGGTCAACATTTATTTTACCGAAATTTCGATGTCTACAGTTATATAATGGTGTTTTGACAATATTCATAGCAAAAAAGGCTCTCCACCCAAGCCAATGTAAGAAGTTTATATACTAACTTGTAACTTTCACACCTCCTAGTCTTCACCAATTCATTTGAAAAATCACTAATTTCTTTTAATGATGAAAACTCACAATGCATCTTCAAATCATGAATATAACTATCATGTTGAATTAGAAGATTATGAGGTCCACATGATTAAAATCTTGAGGATAAAGTTGGGAGAAATGATCTACTTTTTGTTGGTCAAACGATGCAAAATTATTCACCGGGTTCAAACATGTCATACAAAAGAAGCAATTCAATATTTACCTTATTGAAGCGATCATTCAATTCTTTAAGTTGCATATAAAGGAAAATAGAGGTCCACATGATAATAATTGAAGTTCGTGAGTCTTGGAGCTTCATGCTTTAATTTTCCGAGTGCGAAATGCAAGTCCATCATGTTAGGAACATTAATATCATTTTTCTCACATTTCTTTTGTTCATCAGGAAACAAGTCCTCAAAATCATTATATCTCAAGGATTAAAAGAAAATAAGATGAAATAATTTTAAATTCTGAAAATAATAACAAGAACTAAAAAGGAACAATAACAAACATCAACCTATTGTTGCTCTTTAGTCTAAACAAATGAGATAGAGGGAAGAGAATTTAAATGGTGGGCTGGTTTCTTTGGGCAATAATGTTTAATCAACTAAACCAACAGTAGTGCGGTTGGAAAGGAAGCCCACCTCAATAAATTAAAAAATTAAAAAAAAACTAAAAGGAACCAACCAATCCACACTGTTTCATTAAAGGGAACATAGCTTTATAAACAATAGCATATGACGATGTCGTTTTGTTTTTAAACAACAATAGGTCGTCTTCTTCCTTGAAAACATTAAAAACCAGCAGAGCATTGCAGCGCCCCAGCCCAAATACCAGCAGGTTTAGAAGAGCGGAAGGGCGAAATCCTCACTCTCAGTGGAGATTTCCGACAACCGGAGGGGCGGCCGCCACTCCTTGCGCCTCTGTAGCTTCGCCACTGGATGAAGTCTACTGAAATGGATTGGACCTGAATATTTCCCTCCAAATTGTCGACTTCGTTTGATTTTCTAAAATATATAGCAGTTAGCTTGTCTTTGTCAACACCTTCTACTCTTAGTTCTTCCTCTTCTTATTGTCAACACCTTCTACTCTTAGTTCTTCCTCTTCTCATTGCCCATATGCACACAAATTATTTTTTCACATCATTTTTCTACTCCTTGTACACTCTTCCTTTTTCAAACGGTTGGAGGTTAGTATTTTAGTGTTCAGAAGGTAGAAAAAGGTACAAAATGTGGCAATCAGCAGTTTTGCAAAGTAATTTCCTTGGACCTTGTCGCGCCAATTCACTTGTCCCAACCCTCTAATTTTTGCAACTTTACATCTTCTTACATGTATTACTTATTTATGGATGGCCATTTCCAGTATTGCTCCAATTGGACATCTTATGTCGGGATACGGGTCAAATAATAAATATTCATTTTTAGGCAGGCTAGGAGCCCATTTATACATAATGGTAAAGAGGCCCCTCTATGAACTTGCGGCGCTTGATAAGCATTTCTTTTTTTTTTTTTTTTTTTTTTTTTTTTTTTTTTTTTTTTAGAGAACCTCGGCGGTACGAGGGAATTTTATTGATAAGAAAAAAGAAGTTACACCTAGACAGGGGGGGACATAAACCTAACCCCTCATAGAACAAGAGAAAAGAAATACAAAAGAAAAAGGGGGGGACATGCACCTTACCCCTTTCGAGAAAGGAAATGACGGAAAAAGAGGGGGGGACATAGACCGTACCCCTCTTGGAAAAGAAAATACAAGAAAAAGACTAGGCGGACATAAGCCCAAACCCCTCTATAAACCTTAAAAGGTAATAACCTGCAAAACAAACTGCAAAACAAAAGGGAATCCAAAAAGGTTAGGAAAAGAAAGGAGAAGACACATCAAGAAGAGGAGACAAACCTGTAGGTTGGCATGCCCAAGAAATCTGAGTGCAGAGGAGGGAGGATCTCAATTGGGGGAGTGGATGCCAGACAAGTGAAGATGATAGAAGCCCTAAATTGGCTAATTTGTCAGCAACAGCATTCCCTTCTCGAAAAATATGAGAGCAACGAAAAACCATGTTCTGCAAAAGGAGAGTACAATTGTTCCAGCGTGTCTGGAGCGACCAAGGGGGAGAGAAAGATCCAGAAGCAAAACATGATATTACACTCGAAGAGTCGCTTTCAAGCCATAAATTTTGCCAGCCTCGCGCGTGGGCCAATTCGACAGCAAGGATGACAGCATGGAGCTCCGCATAGAAAGAAGTACGATGGCCCAAGCTTAGGGAGAAACCACCAAGAAAATAACCCGCAGAATCTCGAAAAACCCCGCCACATGCCGCAGGACCCGGATTACCTTTAGCAAGGCCATCGGTATTCACTTTGACCCAAGAAGAGGGAGGGGGGTGCCAAAGAACAGGGACAATAGAAGGAGCTTTACAGGGGTTAGGCGAAATTCCAAGAGATACTAAAAGTTGCCGGTCCAAAGTGCCTCGTACATGGCCAGGGGTGAGAGCTCCAACCTGCCTAATCCAGGCCGAAGTGGAGCGGCAGAGACGTGAGAATGAGGGAGGTTTGCCTTCAAACTTCACTTTATTACGCATCTTCCAAATAGCCATGAGTAAGAAAAACCCTGAAGCTAGCCAGACATTGCGAAGATGTGGAGAGAACCGCTTTGACAGAAAATCAAGCCATAGATCAGAGAGGGAGGCCGTAGGTTGAATAATAGTGCCAAATTGGGTAGCTAGCCAACGCCAAGCACATTGTGCAAAGTCACAGCTAGAAAATAAGTGGTCAATAGATTCAGAATTCTTGTGACATAGTTGGCATATTGGAGCCAGCGGGATGCCTCGACGCTGAAGTTGATCCTCCGTTGGGAGCTTGTTGAAAAGAATCTTCCAAACTAAAATGGAGTAACGAGGTGGGATGAAAGGACGCCAGATAATGGAAGCCCAACTCTTGACAGGAAACCGATGACGAACAATTTCATAGCCATCGGAAAACGAAAAACCACAAGAAGTAGAAGCTTCCCAAATTAAAACGTCCTTATCCTCATCAATTGGAAGAGGCATTTCTAAAATCTCTTTAGTTAGGTCTGGGAAAGTAGAAGAAAAGATAGAAGGAATAACCCATTGTCCCATACGAATAATATTGGAGACCTTAGTACGAGATAGAGAAGGGGCAATCTCTGTTGCACCAACGACGTCCACAATAGGCTTATCCAGCCATTTATCAACCCAAAGGGAAGTAGTAGAACCATTTCCAATCACCCAACGACAATTCTGAAACAAGATATGTAGAATGGATTTAATACCAGGCCATATAGAAGATCGCATATAACTACAAGAGTATAGGCGACCATGTAGCTTGAAACGTGTCCGAGTATAAATACTCCAAGGGGAATCAGTAGTAATAATAAGTCATCCAAGCTTTAAGAGAGCTGTAGTGTTAAGAGAGCCAAGATCACGCAAACCCAAACCACCTTCATCCTTCGGAGCACATATTTGATGCCAAGAAACGGTAACCAACTTCTTGGAGGTTACGTCACCAGACCATATAAAATTGCGAGCACAACGTGAAAGAGACCTTAACAATGAAGAAGGCCACTTATAAACAGAAAAGCTATGCAAAAGCATACTTTGAAAAACTGATTGAGTGAGTTGAACTCTTCCTGCCATAGATAAAAGCTTCCCCTTCCAACCAGTTAACTTAGCTTTAGCTTTATCTGCCAAGGCTTGAAGATGACTCCTTTTAGGCTTGCCACAGAAGATTGGAACTCCAAGGTAGACAAAAGGTGCTTTGCCTTCTTTGAAACCCAAGTAACTCTCAACCGCAGCTTTGCGATGCCTTGAGGTAGAGCCCAAGTAGAAAGTACTTTTTGCCTTATTGATAAATTGACCAGAGGCTCTGCTATATCTATCGAAGAAACCTTGCAAGTTACGCAGGGTGACACCATCACTTCTACAGAAAATGAATAAGTCATCTGCATAGAGAACGTGAGAAGGAGATATACAACCTCTTGGAGCAAAAGTTGGCTTAGTAAGCCCATCAAGTTGAAGACGACTCAAGCCCCTTGATAAAGCCTCCTCAGCTAGACAGAAAAGTAACGGAGAGAGAGGATCCCCTTGGCGCACTCCTCGTGAACAAGAGAAAAAACCATGCGGGGAACCATTGATTAGGATGGACAATTTAGCAGATCGTAAGATGGTAGAAACCCAGTCTATAAAACAAGTGGAGAACCCAAAGTTAGTAAGCACCCGCAAAAGAAAAGACCAATCTAAAGTATCAAAAGCCTTAGCTATATCAACTTTGACTCCCATATTGCCACCACGAGTTTTTTTGTCAAGCACATTGAGACATTCTGAAACTAGGCCAATACAATCAGTGATACGTCGGCCAGGTACGAAAGCAGCTTGATGTGGAGAAATAATGCGTTGAACAACATGAGAAAGGCGAACTGCCAAAATTTTGGGAATAATCTTAAAGAGAAAGTTTGCCAAAGCAATAGGTCTAAAATGAGTCATGGAAATAGCGTCTTCCACCTTCGGTATCAAAACTAAGAAGTTACTATTGGTATTGGGGTATAACCAATTTGATTGAAAGAATTGCTTCACAAATTGAATGACATCAAAGCTGACAATATCCCAACAGTGATGATAGAAGGATATGATCACATGAGTGGAAAATATGGAAGAAAAACAGTGAAGGGAGGGTAGTGGGAGAAATGTATGAAACAAAAACTTGAAAGTGAAACCAACTGAAGTTTGTTTCCAGTTTTTGGTTTTCATTTTTGTGTACCATTACATTAACATTTTGTTGAGAGTTGTCCCACATCGGTGAGGGACAAGGTTTGCTATATGCTTATATGGTCTTGGGCTACTCCCCATATTGTCAATTGGTTTTATGGTGGAACCTCAATTTCATCACATTTCTTTCACGTCTCCTGCGTCATCCTTCCTCCATCCTTCTTCATCCTCTCCCAATCCACGAAGCAAAAATGGAGGTGGAGACTCTAAAAAAGCAACCCCAAATCCTTTCCTTAACTCTCACCCTCTTTCGGAGATCACCAAACACACACAGTCAAATATCCCAGGGGAAGAAAAGGAACCCAACAATGCTGGTCTACCATGCCCAACAATAATGTGGAGGTTCACCGACGGCGCACAGGAAAGAAGCCAACAAGGCAGAAACAACAATGAACATACTAGTAGCGGCCACAGCTGACCTCCCCAGGGACCAGATAACCGCAGCTTGAAAAGCTTCGATGCCTCCTCGCTCCTCCCGTAGCAGCGCCGCCAGCCGCAAGAAGCAGCAACCATCATTGCCGCTGTCAATTCCTACAACCGCAACGGTCGCCGATAAAAGCCCAGCCACGAATAGTGGCAATGGCGAGCCGATTTCCCTAGAGTCCAGATCGCAGCGACGACCTACAACAACCGCTGCCGTCAACTTCGTGAATTTCTTGTGGGTGGTCTAAACCACCCCATGAAGTTCCAACCAAGTCTAAGTGATCCGCTCCCCACTGCTCCGTTTTAGGAGTTCATTGGGAAATTTCGAATCAAGAACAGAGGAATACGACTTGAAGAATTTGGCGGTTTCTGTTGCTCTATTTTAGGAGCTCATTGGGAAACTTTGAATCAAGAGCAAAGGAATACGACTCAAAGAATTTGACGGTTGCTGGTGCTCTGTTTTAGGAGCTCATTGGGAAACTTCGAATCAAGAGCAGAGGAATACGACTCAAAGAATTTGGCGGTTGCTGCTGCTCCGTTTTAGGAGCTCATTGGGAAACGTCGAATCAAGAGCAGAGGAATACGACTCGAAGAATTTGGCATGTTGCTGCTGCTCCCTGCTTCAAAGAATTGACTAGAAATGAGGAAGAAGTCTTTCAAATGACTTAAATGTGGTTATCATTTTGATCAAATATTGGGTCAAAAATATTAACCACAAGCATTGAAATAAAACTGACAGATGCTACAAGACAAAAGGAAAGAAATGAAATTTGCCACATCTCTAAATAAATTGCTAAAAGATATTTGTTTCTCTGCCAACAACAGCAAAAGGACCATCGCCTCTGCCACCAACAACAGCTATGCAAGGATGCTGCTCGGAGGTATGCAGCAACTTTACTTGACTAAATGACAAATGCAGCAAGACTATGGCTTCGAGATCAACCTCATTTGTAGAAGAAAACTAGCAGGCGTTAATCTAATGTTCTCGTGTACAAAATTAACATGGGATACAAGAGTTCCACCCAAAACCTTTTGTGCTAGGAATTGGAAAGATAAGAAAAAAAATGGAGGTTGCAAAGTCTGCAAAGGAAAGCTACAGTAGAGAAGAAGAGAAATAAATTTGTCTTCTAAACCATGCACGTGGTCACTTAAAAAAAAAGAGCAGTTGTCTTCCATGCAAATTCAAGATATATGGAAAGCTAAAATATGGTTTTCCTTTCCAAACACCACCACTTGAAGCCCTATTTGGGACTTAGAAAATTCGAAGTCTTCAAATAGAAGAAGAAAAAAGCTTGCTGTGTGGGAATGCTGCCCACGTAGAGAACAAAGAAAAGCCATGGCTCCCCATCTAAATTCATATGGGCTTTGCAAATGTAGAACCTATGAATTAGAGCCGAGGATGTGCAACAAATGGCAGGAGCCTAATGGCGTCATGGAGACATATTGAGTCCAAGCAATCCAAAATAAAGGATTATGGAGATAACATCGACGACACCAAATTCGTGGATGTAAATCACTTCAAATGCCGTGGACTCAAACCATCTCAAAGCACAAAGCTCGATGAATTTGCCACCTCAAATTAGTGGACTCATGCTACATTGAAATCCCAAAGACACGAAGCCACGTCAAATCTCAAAATGGCACGAAGTCGAGTCAAACTTCAAATGGTACGAAGCCGCATCAAATTCAAATGGCACAAAGCTGCTACAAGGGGTGGATTTTTTTGCCAAATTGCCAACCGTGCCATACCGATTTTGTGCCAAATTTTTTGTACCAATCGGTAATGGTACGGTATTGTACCGTACCGAAATTTCATGGTACGGTATTGGTAATGGATACCATTACCACGGTATTACCGTATAATAGATGATTATATAACACATATTTATAATATTCTAATAATTTGAAAATAAAACCCTACTTATATTAGCATTGTTGTTGGTGACTTTAATCTCTTAAAATTGTGGAAATCAAACACAAATGAGTTCCTAATTCTTTCACAAATAGCCAAAATATCTTTGTAACCCCCACTTCTATTGTTGCTAGTGAAAATGCATTTAGCCTAGGGAGGAGGGTTGTGGACCCTTTTAGGGTATCCTTGACTCCTAAAATAATGGAGCCACTAGTGCGTGCTAGTGGTTGGTTTAGGGCAGATGAAGTAAACTTCTACAAGGAACCAATGGAAGATATGCTTCAATTTTACAAGGAAATGGAAGAAGAGAAAACAAGAAATATATGCTTTAATTTTTTTAGTAAATTCGTTATTAAATGGTTTTCAACTTTAATTCTTCTTGCTACTAATTAATATGTTTTCTTTGTTTGTAATGTAGGCTTGACACAAACTCAATCTTCTACAAGTTCAATGCCTCCTCCAAAAGCTTTGACATCTCAAGCTTGAATAATTGATCAATGAATTCTCCTTTTTGAAGTTTACTTCCAATTTTCATTTGGTTTGAAACTTAAATTTCTATTTGGATTGTTAACTTCTATTTGTTTTGGTTCGTAACTTCTATTTGGATTGTAAGCTTAATTTTCATGATGAATTTTGATGCATCATTTGAATTATCATGTGTGTGAATTGTGAATGATGAATAATAGATGGATTTAATCTATAATGTATGAGATAAAGGTACCAAACAAAAAGTTTTGCCCTTGAATTGGGTTAAAAAAACAAAAAAAGATTTTGTCCCAAAACAAAATGGCAATTACCATTGCCATACCATGCCAACCGAACTTTTGGCAATACCGAACTTCGGTATACCGAAAGTTTGGTACGGTAATGGTAATAGATTTTACCAAACCGAAAGTTTGGTACGGTAATTGGTACAAGAGTTTTGGTATGGTAACCATAACAAACCCACCCCTAGCTACAAATGGCACGAAGCCGATACAAATGGCACGAAGCCGCAACAACACTCAAATGGCACGAAGCCACGTTATGCTCCAATGGCTCAAAGTCCTCGCCCGCACAAGCTAAAACTACACAAAGCATCAAACCCCAACAAATACATAAGGAACTACGAGTGACTTGATCCTTCAACAAGGGTACGTAGGCAATCTAGGGCTCGACCTAGGTGCAGTTGCAAAATCAAATAAACCCCCAAATCCCCAAGTTACGATTTATTCATATTGGAATAAAAGGGTTTTTCCTTTTAACGAATGATTGTAATTAATAGACGCATAGTCTAAAATGGGTCGAACTCAAATTAATAAAACCCTCTTTGGAAAAATGAACGATGGTGAAATTGTGTTGAATGAATTATTTGTTTACATATTGTGTACAATTTTTGCTCAACAGTTGCACTGTACATAATTGTTCTTGCCTTTTTTTTCAAGAAAAGGCTTAGCATTAGATTGTAATTTTTAAAAGCACTTGAACTTCAGACCATCTCCGAAGGAGATGTCAAATTTTAAACCTAAAATTTAAATTTGAAGGCTTACATGGCACTTTGGCATCTTTTAAACTTTTGTTCTCCAACTGATATGTCAAATTTTAAACATAAAATAATAATTCATATGTATTTTCTTTGCATTGGGAATGAAAAGAAACAAAAGGATAATGCTTTAAACCAATAAAAAATTAATAAAAGGCATTTAATAATTAATTAAAAAAATCTGAAGGTGCTGTCAAATTTGGCAGCAAGTGGAAGAGATGTCAATCCATGTCATGCCACATCAGATTTGGCTTCTCGGTTGGAAAACAGTAATACTGTCTTTTATTACCGTTATTGCTGATTTGGACAATTTGATATCTCATTTGGAGATGCTCTCAGAAAGTGCTTATCCAAGATTTATAGTGCCATTTTATCCGGTTCTTCTAAAAGCATTCTTTGCTTCCCTTAGCACCATGACCAGCAGATACTTTGCTTCAGTAACTCTATGCTTTTCAGTTCTCTTATAAAAGGCTTAGCCTTTCAAGGCAATCCTTCGCACACATAAGTTACTTTTAATTTGCACTGGTTTTCGGGTTCTTTTCACGGAGGACGCGACCATTACCGTATTTTAGCAGTCAGTGAAGCCAGGTACGCTTTCTTTTCTGAAAATTATCGACTGCTAGTTTCTTATATGTTAAAAATTTCAGATAGTTTAGTTAATTAATCAGATAACAGTTAACAACTAATTTTAGATCAAAGCGAAACAACCAAGAGCTAGCCATCGTAAACAGATACAATTACTGCTAGTTCCCCCCTCTTCAAATCAGAATCAGGAAGAGTATAATTTCGACAAAAATCTCGACAAATATCTGGAAAATCATGTGGAAATGAAAAAAGAAAAAGGCTGGTGCTAATGAAGTTAATAGGACTTTCACTATAAGAGATTAAAACTCAATACATAAATAGACGAAGATGTTGCTATATATGATATGGTACAAAATGTTTAACCACAGTTTCGAAAACCAGATTAATGATCCTCTATATATCGATTGAAAAATATATGGATCGAGGTACCATATATTCAGAGTAAAATTATCTTGCATTGTTCTGGTGTGATGTGAAGGAAGCTATGGGATTTCTGACACCGATTTATGAACGAATAATGTTCATATGGGCTCTGATTACACGATGGTTAAAGTATCGACAAAACTTTGAAGTTAATATGAACACTCTAAGAGGAATGTTGGAAGAGCTAATTAGCCAAAGTGAAGATATAATCGAAAAAATAGAGGCCGAGCCTCTCCTTCCAAGTAAACCACAATGCGATGAAGTCTACGAGTGGTTAGAGAACGTGCAAAGGATCAAAACTCAAATACTAACTATTGAAAAACTCGGCGAAAGGAAATTTCTCTCGATTGCACATCTTGCAAAGCTTGTTGATGAAAAAATTGGAGAAGTTAAAGAATTGCTCGAAAAGGGTAGTCTCTTTAGTGAGATTTCCCTTAAGAAGTCGTTTAAGTACGTGATCATCGGTGGTGGAGTTGCAGCTGGATACGCAGCAAGGGAGTTTGTCAAGCAAGGGCTTGAACCAGGTGAGTTAGCGATCATATCCAAAGAAGCCGTTGCACCTTATGAACGTCCGGCACTTAGTAAGGGCTATCTGCTTCCTGAAGGAGCTGCAAGGCTTCCGGGGTTCCATGTCTGTGTCGGAAGTGGAGGAGAGAAGCTGCTTCCGGAGTGGTATGCGGAGAAAGGCATTGTGTTACTTCTTAGCACAGAAATAGTCGAAGCAGATCTTCATTCAAAGATCCTCACTAGTGCAACTGGGGGAATGTTTGAATTCGAAACTTTGATCATTGCAACTGGTTCCAGAGTTATAAGGTTGAGAGAATTTGGCGTGCAAGGAGATCATGCCAAAAACATTTTCTACTTGAGGGAGATCAGTGATGCCGATAAACTTGTGGAGGCAATTGGAGCCAAGAAAAACGGAAAGGTAGTGATTGTTGGAGGAGGGTACATTGGTCTTGAAGTCGGAGCAGCTATTAGAATCAACAAGTTCGATGTCACCATGGTTTTTCCGGAACCGTGGTGCATGCCTCGGCTTTTCACTAAAGAGATAGCCGCTTTCTACGAGGGTTACTACGCCAATAAAGGAGTTCAAATGATCAAGGGCACCACTGCAGTAGGGTTCGATGTTGACACAAACGGAGAGGTAAAGGCAGTGAAACTCAAGGATGGCAGGGTGCTGCAAGCTGACATTGTTGTTGTTGGTGTCGGCGCAAAGCCTCTAATTGATTTGTTCAAGGGGCAAGTCGGTGAAGAGAAAGGCGGAATCCAAACTGATGGAATGTTCGAAACAGATGTCCCTGATGTATACGCCGTGGGGGACGTTGCTACTTTCCATATGAAATTGTACGACGACATGAGAAGAGTTGAGCATGTTGACCATGCCAGAAAATCAGCTGAGCATGCTGTGAGAGCTATCAGGGCAAGTGAGGAAGGGAAGTGCATCGAAGAGTACGACTATGTTCCGTACTCCTACTCCCTTGCCTTTGATTTGTCGTGGACGTTTTATGGAGACAATGTGGGTGATCTGTTGCTGTTTGGGGACCCCAATCCAGCATCAAGCCAACTGAAGTTTGGAGCAGCATGGATCAAGGACGGTAGGATTGTGGGAGCGTTTTTGGAGGGAGGGACAGATGAAGAAAACAAGGCTATTGCCAAAGTTGCAAGGGCACAACCTTCAGCTGAGTATCAGGATACACTGAAAAGGGAGGGCTCTTCCCTTCATATTTCCATGTTAACAAATTCCCACATATAATTTGGGAAGTGAGTTTAATAGGTTACTGGAACTGAAGTCTATATATTTATGTTGCACCCTCTATAAAATTCAACAGATTGATTATGTGTGTCCTGGATTTGATATTTTTCAATTTCTTCACATTAAATTCTCTGATCTCTGTATATATTCAGCTGTTTCCTTCTCTTTTTTCAATGCGTGAGCTGTTAATTTAGATCCTAACTACGTTCTTTGTGAATTCGGATGGACGAGGGTGTCAACAGGATTGCGTGAACTTCGGTTGGAACAACACTAAGAAAGCAAAATAATAACTATCAAATAACATTTAACGACGGGGGATATTTTGGACAGAAAATTGGTTGAGTTCTTGGTAAACTTGATGGTAAGGGTGAATTTGCTATTTATAATAGTTCGAGGGAAATGACCAAAATAAAAGTTCTAAGGAAACATTTGAAATGGGTACGATGTTCAAGGGGTAATTAGCTAAATACTTTTATTCGAACTGGTTCTTTCTGTTAACTGCTTCCATGTTTTCAACTTGGTAACGTTGTACACGCACTCGTGATTGTTTCTCGTTCTCCATTTTTTTATTGTTTTCTATCGCTGCGGGTAGGAAGCAAGTGCATCAGATTCTACAGGAAGGATTACAGGATCAACCACCCCTTTCAGCATCTGTTGATGACAACAAGAAACCGGAAGATCTTAAGTTGGTGATGGCGGAAATGCACGCGAACATGGAGCAGATGCAGGAAGGCACGAATATTGTTAAGCAACAATGTAAGACATAAGGGCATCCAAAGAAGATGCCGGATGAAGGCGTTCGGGGTTCAGATCTTCTGCAGGACAATAAGAAAAAGATCTTCATTCGTTCGCATCTTTAGAACGAGATTTAATGTTAATGACCAAATGCAATGTGATATAGTATTGGGGATAAATCATATTTTACCAAGCATCCATTACTTAGTAAATTTAAAATACCATTTCATTCTGAAGTGAGATTTGTTCCGTATGATATGAATGTTTATGAACTTGAGCTGTGTTAGTATTTTTGGAGCAACTCCTTTGACAACTTAACATCAATTTCTCAAATTTGTTGTGGTATATACATTTGCTTTTCTGAAACATAAGTTTTACATATCAACAACGTTGTTGTACTAAATCTCACTGTTCTAAAAATCCCCGCCTAGCGCCGCCTAGGCCCCGCCTAGGCGCTAGGCGGTTGGTCACCGCCCCGATTAATGTCTAGGCGTTTGAAAATTAATAAAGGGGGCCTAGACCAGTTGAGGCGCCCGCCTAGACCACCTAGCCCGTCCAGACCCGCCTAGGCACCTGCCTAAGTTGCGACTCACTTTGATAAAAAATAGATAACTTTCAATTTGCATTTAATTTTTTTTCAATAAATTATAAGAGACTTGTTGAATACTTAAATGGGCACACACTATATGCTTGTTCCCCATGTTTTCATTATGTTCCAATACTTTATAATACATATGTCATTCTATTTTGTAGTTTATGATGAAATTATATATATTTTAAGTATAAACAGACATTTATTTACACGAAATATAATGAATTTACTTAAATCCGTCTAGTCCGCCTAGGCGCCCGCCTAGACCCCGCCTAGGCGCCTAGGTGCTAGGCCCTAACCCGACGCCCGACTAGCGCATAGCGTCTTTTAGAACCTTGCTAAATCTATTTGCTAATTTTGTTGATCAAATGATATATCTGCACAAATGTAAGTACAATATGGATTAATAATAAATGAAGTTCAAAATGAGCTCAAATTTCAATAAATTGAAATATTGTCCCATGATTTGGTGAGTATAGCACTCAAATTATTAAGCAAAATTTTTTCCCAAAAGAACATTGGGAAATTTAGTTATGTCCCATTAATCATAGACCTTGTTTCACTATGCGCTTTGACCTTTCAATTTGTGCCAACACTTCATGCGGTTTTTGTTAATTATTTTATCAATTTGAGGGTTATTTTTGTCTGTTTCGTACATTAAAAACCTTTGAATTTACTGTAGTCTGTAAATGTATACTTTTAATAACATTTGTTGTAAATGTAGCGTGTTGTTGACATATATGCCCTTGAAATTTTGGTGATGTGCATAGCACAAGATTGAATTTTCGGATATTAGAATTTACATACATGAATTGAAAGTTTAGGGATCAGAAATTCAAATTGGAAGTTCAAAGAACAAAGTGAAACAATGTTTAAAGTTTAGACATCATTAAAGTTTTCTCGATGGTTTGTTTATGCTTATTTTCTCTACATACGGAGCTTATATGAAATATGTCGTTTTGTTGATACTTTCGACTGATGTACAAAAAGGAAGTGACATACATGATATATAATGGGGAAGTGACTTACAATGCACGAAAATGACACAATAACAATATAACGGCGTTGACACACTCCGACCCGGATATCCAAATGAACATTGAAATTGAGGCATGTTGACAGACATTTGGAAGGTGATGATGCCATAGTATGCAAATGATGTGTACAGCGTACAAATAGATTAAAACCAAAGTCTTAAATTTGACAAAGAGTGAGAGTGCGCAGGGCGGGAAGAACCCTTATTACAAATGCATGTAGTGTCAGAGCATAGACAAAAGTGCAGTAAAGGTGAGAAAATTCTCACCTTGGGGAGGACGGATATTACACAAGTAACAGGAAATAAAATTCCTACATTATTAGAAGTAGATGTTAGAATCCCCTAATGAACCCTCGCTCGCCATAGAGTCCAACTATTAAGTCCTGGAGGAGCGCAAAACAAAAAGTATGAGTGGGCAAAATAAGTATTTACCAAAACCTTTGCTTTTCATAACCCAGTGACCTTTACTTGTAAAACCCATAGTTTCCAAAATCATAATATGTATAAGTATGCAAAACCATCATGAATGGTATAAAAGTAGTTATACTAAGGATACAGGCAAATCACAACTATCTCAACAAATGTAACCAATATGCTCATAAGAAAAATGCAACACACACAAGTCCATGTATAAAGTAGCTACATGAACAGGTTAGGCATAATAATCTACGTTTGAGTATTACATACATGTGAAGCTAGCGCTAAGAGCGTCACCTACGAGTCCTAAATGCAAAAACAACTAGTATTGGCATCTACAATGAATCCAAAATGAGCATAATAGTGTGATGTAAACATACACATGAAGTTGGTCTTGGCCCGAACGAGTACTATAGACATCCGTGTAAGCATGCATGATGAGCAAGTAAAATATGTATGATTATGCCACCATAATTTCATAAATCTCATCTCAACCTCAACATGTAACATTTCTAAGTAAAGGCGTATGGTGTAAAACATTCATAAAAGCCATCATCGAGGCTATATAAATATAGTAGACATTTGAAAACAAAGCCCACTCACTCATATGTCATTGGGTTGTAGCCGCTTACCTCATCTAGCCTCTATAATCCTCGAAGTAAGTGTCTCCTATATGAGAAACCACTATACTATTTATTATACTAATTTTAAGGGTTCAAATCTCACCTCGGTTTGGCCTAAAGGTGGCAAAAAACCCGTGAAACCGAACGAAGAAGTCACAACTTGTAATTCAAGGTTTCAAATTCGCGTGGATCCAAGGTTGAAATTCAAGGTTCGAATCCGCGAATATCTGAGCATGAAATGTTCGAATCTCAGCCTAAGGATGATGGTGGGTCAATTTGTGACCACAAACTCATCCAATTCGACGAGATTTAGGTCGGAATGGCCTCATCGTGTTCTGCAAAAGTCATGGGAAAACGAAACAGTGGTGGTTAGCTTCGAGTCTCACTTGTATGAAGCATATCCTCACGTACAATGGAAGGGAGATAGTGGTTTAGTGCACGCAAATAAAAAATAAAGTAAAATAAATTGGATTTTCTAAAATATCTTTGACGTTTGAGTTTTGTAAAATCTTCGTTTAGTTTCAAATTCTATTCTACTTTGCACTCACACGTTTATATCAACGAGTACTCAAGAATATGACACAAAATGAGACAAATTATGAAATAACCTCAAATGTTCACGTAAGATTTCCACGTGCCCTTCTCAGAGTATTTTTGTATTTCACAAATTGGGAAATATAATAAAACAAAATTAGGTCGTAACCGTGTGCAATGGAAGTCCTCGTACCGAAGGGGAAACAAGAAAAACATAGAAGGGCATTTATGGAAATTCAGAAACAATTTTCTTTTCATTTGCGCACAGGTTTCTTCTACATTGTTCCTTCACACTTGTGTAGCTTCTCTGACTTCCACATATTCACTCCGAGCTGACAACCTTGCGTAGAGAGATCAGACCACCGAACAATGGCGGCATGGACAGAGACGGCCCGTCAAGCAGCGAATATAGAGCGGCTTTCCTCTCCCAAGTCGGCTTCCACCGCAAAACCTGCTTCCTTCGTCCATCGGCGCGGTCTTGCCGGCGGCGGCGGTAATTCATTCAACTTTAATTCACCTCTTTTCGTTTCATCAATAGCTCCCCATTTAATCTTTTTCCTTACAACGTTTGCGTTTGGTTGCTCAGAAAGTGTGAGAAAACATGTATGAATTCCTCTATTTTTTAGAACTATGCGTGTTTTTTATTATTTTATTATTTTATATATATATATATTTTTCTGACCTGGAATTCATATGGACTGCAGTCGAAGCGATAGTCTACGCTAAATTAATCTATACTACGGGCCACGGGGTTATCAACTTTAAGCCAGTGCCCATGTCGTGAAAGTTTTTGGAACATCTAAATTATCCGGTCCACTATTTGTATCAGACTATCAGTGAATTGTTTACTTGATATTGTACTTGTTTTGACTGTGTTGCAGATCATCATGGACCTCCGAAGGTGAACTTTTGGGAGGACCCAATGCACCCATCTAAATGGAAGGAAGAACATGTGAGTTTTATATCATGCTATTTTTACGTGTTCCATCTGTTCTGTCTTGTCCTTAATGGTTTTGTTGCGGTTCGCTGTTGAGACTATCGATTACTTATTTACTTGAGAAATATCTTGTTTTGGCATGATCATTCTTGTGGTCATGTTACGCGCATTCTCTAGCCCCTTGGTTGTGCTTATTATGTTCCGAGGAAGATCTATGCCAAGTCAAAACTCCATGTTTTGTCAAGTTTATAATCAATGGATAGCTCGCGGTTATATGTTTTTTAGCGTCAATCAAAAAGTTGCACCCCCAGGGTGAAATAGAAATCCGGAATGGACAGCTCTCAGTCCCTTTGTGATGTTGAGGAACGAATTACCGGTGCTATGTATGCACTATGCAGTGGTCCTAGATTCCACTCCGAAAAGGTGGTATGTCTGTGTGAGAAGGTTTGAATGCTATTATTCAGGGTGTATATTGAGGCTCTAGTCCATATGATAATGTGGGAGAGAAGGAGATATGCTGGGGGATGTCGTTAAGTTGTCTGTTGAATTACTCAGTAAAACGACACAAAATGATTTGGTTAAGTCCTCACACCAAAATAACTGGATTGCTCTCAACAACGTTGCATGCGAGCACAAACTTATTGCTCATGATAGTCAAAACTCTTAACATCTTATGGCTTTGCTTCACCTGGCTTTTTCTTTTTGGTCCCTTGCAGTTTGTGCTCGTCTCTTTAGCTGGATGTGGGGCGTGTTGTGCTTTGACCTGTTATCTCACCAACTTATAAACCCACAGTTGAACAATTTAAAATACAAGAAATAAAGACACCGAGAAATTTACGAGGTTCGGAAAAAACCTGCCTAATTCCTCCGAGAGATGTTGCTCTTCACTATGAGAATAACTAGTACAAGATACACTTGAGTTAAATCGACATAATCCAAACCCCAATCCCTTTGTACCCTCACAGAATTTTACTAAGAAACTCACTCTCCCCAAGAGTTTCTCACTCTCACTCTATATTTTTCTACCACTTGTGTTCTCCTCTGGATGCTCCCACAATTCTCTTCCCCTCTCACTTGGCAAGCCCTACTTAACATGCAACCCCTTTCTTTCTTTACATTAAATTACAAAGAAAGCAAAAACACTTGCATGAAAGCAAACCAGATTTTACGGGGTCATGTTTCCAAAGTCCAAAAGCAACCTACTCTTGCTTTTTCCTTTGTAGCAACTTTAAATGATGACTACAAACACAATCATGATTGTCTTCCACAAAACATGCTCTTTGCTTTGCCTTTTAATCAAGCCCCAAAACCACTCACGGGTTACCTTATTGTTGCCAGCTCAAAATATGAGCCAATCACAACAGGGCGGTTATATATGGGGGTTACAAGCTCTTCACAAAAGGCAAAGAGGACAAAAAGGAAGAGGTACTATGTCTATTTAATTTTCATGTCATGATCTCATGAAACTAAATAATCAATGTGTTAAGTGCTTTCTCATACTCTATTAGATGGTTGTATCCAGTATTTACTGTCTTGGGGCCGCATCTGAACTGTCAATTCTTAACTCTTGCATTATAGGTTATAGTATAAATGCAATGCAGGAAGCTCTATTCGCCGTTGAGAACTTGGCCACCAAAAATGATTTGAGTTGTATGAGTTGGGTGGATTGTTTTTGTACGCTATCTATACGGTGTCTTGATGCACGTTTCACCTGCTAGAGGTGTTTTCTTTTGTTCATCAAAGCATTTGATTAGTTGTAGCTCTTGTTGGATGACTTGCATATTTCTGAAACTTTGAAATAACTGTGCACTAGATGAAGTTTTCCTTATCTGCTTCCTTTTTCTTGCAGAGAGTTGAAGAACGGCCACACTAACTTTCGGGGGACCTGAATATATGTGCAAATAAATAAACCGTGTCTATGGCGTCCGAATATTTTACACTGAGGATGCAATTTCAGATGTTACAAGACACCGTACTTTTTTAGGCAGTTTCTGTTGTACATGGCAACTTCGTAACTACACGGTGCCTGTTCACTTTATCAAACGTTGGTTTTGCTTATGGTGGATATGTTCCTCCCGACGCACCCAAGTTTGAATCCTCCTCCACACCTCATAACACTGAATGGGCAAAAATTTATCTCATAGCCTTATATGAAAGAAAGTTGAGTGAGCAATTTGCGAAAACTTACAACAAACTCAATTGGTTCCGTATGCTTCATCAAGCACAAGGCCAATGCAAAAGAATGCATGAAGAAAATGAACAATTCGCGTCCTTAAATAATATACAATGCACGAAGCAAAATGTTCTTTCGAAGCTTTCTAAATACAACTATTGTGTTGTCTATTCTATATGTGCTATTTTCCATTATCTACGAGTTACCAAATCATTTCGAAACATAAGTAGTTTCTCCTCCAAGCAACCTCAGTCTGCATCTTTTACTTCTGCTTCGATATCAACGACTGCCTTCGAAGAATCCTTCCCTGTAACCAGTGTCAACGCTCAGAAAACATATCGATTGGACGCACACACTGATATAGAAAACCCCTACGATTTATGGATTCATCGATGCTTATGAGTCGATTTATACCCTTCGCCCTTAATGCAGATAAAAACGAAAGCAATGGTGACAAGAAAAATGCAGACGTTAACGATCATCAAATGCAGGCTCTCAACATATGATCGGGAAGAGAAAATGGCGACAGGGGTTTCAGGGATAACCTCTTGTGGACCGGGTGAAGTTGTTGAATGCCTGCCCAAATGTTGTAGATTGTTTGGAGAATTTTATAGGGTCCATTACAAACTTGTCGTCCACCACTGAAATCAAAGCACATCTTCGCACATGAGGCAACATCAACACTACTTTCCCATCAAATACCAAAACAAAATCATTCCTACTAGTAACAACGCCATAGTGAAATGGCATTTCTCTACTGATAGGATAAAGCAGCATGAGGAATTTTTGGAACTTAAAAAAAACATAAACCCAAAATTTTTGACAACTACACAGAAAACAGGGGTTCATCAACACGAAAAAACTCATGTAATATAGTCAGTAATGGTAACGTAAGTATAAGATCTGCAGAGTGCAGAAAGCTAAGAGGGAAAAAGCTGCAAGTATAATTTGGAACTCAGAAAAGCAAGAAACCAAAATATGAGAATGTACCTGAGAAAGGTTGACTACAGTAGGGGCACAGCTGCAAATCATCATTTAAAGTAGACCTGCAAAAAAATCACATCATTACCCAAGATAGGCCAACTTTCATTCATAACAATCCTTAGAAACTAGAGCATAACAATTTGTGATAGGTATCCGTAAGTTAGCTTGACATTATAACAGATTTCAACTGGTCTTACTTGAAAATCTGGAAAGCGTTTCCACAGTTTGGACACTGCAAGTACATAAAGAAAAGCAATCATTCCAGGCACAAGACTGCAGAGTAAGAATCTAAGAATCTAAACGTAACATTGGAAAAAAATCACCCTCAGGATGTTATTTGAAAAAAACTTGATTAAGAGTCGATAACATTGAGTGGAGAGTTCACTAATTTTTACATGAACAAGTATCATTCAAGTACTCAAATTTTTTCAATTATTCTACATGTAACATGCATTTCTCTGATACTTCTCCCACAGGGAAGAATGAACTGATTACGATTTATGACACACTAGACTTTTGCATTTGAATCCTTCAAAACCATGTATCCAAATTATCTACTTATAAAGCACCTGCGATACAGTTATTTGAAATCAAGACATCTAATACTGCAAATATTACTCTACTCCTAATGAACCAAAACCACAGAGCTTTTCGGTAAACCATCCATTCTTCATAAATCACCCAAATTAAAGGATCACTAGATTGAAACTTAACTCCCAACACATGCCAAAACATTATGTAAGACCAACATATCTAGCAGACAAAACTAATCTAAACAAAAGGTATTAGCTCCCTATCCTGAATTACTAGTCAATGTTTGCAAATGCATAGAGGGAAATGGTCAAGTTGAGAATATGAAAATTAAGCAACAATTGTTGAGTTGCCATTTTCCGGCCAAACCCAACAACAGAAATTCGATACGCAGTCGAAGAAAACTTAAAAGTTGAAGTTGGCTTACACTGTCTTGAACCATATCCCGCCCTGCCCACCACAGAAAAGCACCCACACCAACAATTGGTACAAGCACTGCAATCAGCTGCATATCAAAACACATCACTTTCATTAGACATACACAAAACAGTGGTAACATACCCAGAAATCTTCAGAAATGTTAGAGAGAGAGAGAGAGAGAGAGAGAGAGAGAAAGAGAGTACCCAAATGGAAACAATTGCATCCAAAAGCCAGCCAAGCTGCCCAGTAAACGAAAGATAAGTCAATCCAATAGCCACAGCCAAATTACCCAGAAGTCTAGCAGTGGCTCCGTCATCCTTCCCACCACCACCACCACCGCCTCCGCCACCATTAAACCCACCAAACCCCTGATTCAACCTCACCACGACCACTCTTTTCTTGTTCTTGTTCCTCTTCCACCCTTCATCTTCCACCAAAATCCCATCCCTGTCCCAATAAGCCTGTAACCTGAACTTGCTCTGCTTCAAAAACCCAATCTTTGTCCTCGATAAAGGAAAATATTTGATGGGTTTCTTGCTTATCTCATTGTGCAAACTGCTCAGCCTGTAAGCCAAGGAACTGATGGAGATTTGAGCGACGGTTGCCATGGAAAAGATTGGAAGCTCTTAAGAACAAAACGACCCAATATCTTAAATCTCTGGTTTCAAACTTTTCATGGTGGGATTTGGCTTGAGCGAGAGGGGAAAAGATAATTTCTCTTTGGATTTGGCTTTTCTACTTTCTCGTGTGTCGATTTGGCTTTTCTACGTTCAGCACTGCACCAACTTAATCTGACGATTTTAGTATTTACTACGGATATGTGACCAACAATCATGCAGTTTCAGATGTGACCAACAATCATGCAGTTTCAGATGTCACTCGTGGACGGTAGATGAAAAATTACATTATTATCTCTTCTATTTTAAACCGGTTTTTGTTTTGGAAAATGATTCGTAAAGTTTCTTTTGTTTAAATTGTCATCTTGCACTCCTATTTTATAAAAACATAATTAAAAAAGAAAATTATTATTGACGTTTCAAAAATCTCATTTTGTAATTCTCATAAATGTGCTTTTATTTCTCAATATAGAAGATTTTTGAGTCTAAAATGAAAATTGTGAAGTGCTAATAACAATTCTTCAAAAAACAAATTGTAAACAAAATGTATGCATAATATCAAAGTTGGACTCAATGCTGAGTCTTCTCAACTTGCAGATCAAGTGGTGGATTATTACGGTGGTTCCGCCAAATTAGTAAAATTACAGCTGGAGGCGGGGGAAGGGAGAGATTCATTACCATGGAATGTTGAATTGGGTTGGATCCATTCATGATCAACAGCATCAGAAGTAGTAGTAGCAGTAATGATGATGATACCACAGATAAAGTGATTATTACAAATGTCGTTTCATTGTGTTGCCGTGGGGATGCCTTCAGATGTGCGACTTCAACGACTTGACCGATAATTTAATTATTTGAAAATTTCAAAAATTCCAGAATCCCAAATTTAATCAGGCGACAAAGAGACAGTCGAACACCGAGCACAAAGCATATTAAAAGGTCAAGCTAAGTCAACTGTGGCCGTTTGGCTGCAGAGAAAAACGCTTGATTCTTCCGCTGCGAAATTTTCTTGCGTTTCTGGAGAGCTATGAGAAAATACGCAACTGGTTTGATGGCTGGTCGGATTGAGATTATTGGGCGCAAAGAGATGGAAGTGATTGGAGCTCTTTGAACTTTAATGATTGCAGAAATGGAGCTCAGATTACACACTTAATTATTTTTGTATATTAATATGATATCCGCTAATACATCAACAGCGGGGATAGCTCAGTTGGGAGAGCGTCAGACTGAAGATCTGAAGGTCAGGTGTTCGATCCACCTTCACCGCATTTCGTCATCTTTTTATTTTTATATTTTTATGTAGAAGCCAAAGGAGAAGCTCCGAGTCCGACGCGTCAAATCATAATAAACCATATCGCAACCACTCATGCAAGGGTTATCACAGTGACGGGGTGTTCGTGACAGCGCATTGCGGAAGCTTTGAGGATGTTTTCTCTCCGCTCCAATCGGAGGCCATGGCGGTAAGGGCGGGTTTGCTTTGGGCAGTTGACAGGGGATTCTCTTCTCTTTTGGTTGAAACTGACTCTCTTCAAATTTTGGAGGCACTTATGGATCCTTGCCTCAATTTGTCCACCATTGGACAAATTGTAGAGGATTGTAAAGAGCTTCTAGCCACAGTCACTGAAGCTACTATTTCCCACACTCGTCGCCAAGCAAATGCTACCGCTCACCATCTCGCTTGGACTGGTCTATCTCCAAGTCATTGTTGTGAATGGTTGGATTCCCTTCCAAGTATCATTGTTGATCTACTTGTTGAGGAATCTCATTCAACATTGTTGATCTACTTGTTGAGGAATCTCATTCAAGTGTCTAGGAAATGGATGGAAACCAATGTACTGTGATTATGTTTTGCTGAAATGAAATATAATATCGTATCTTTTCAAAAAAAAAAAAAAGTAATTATGTTGTGTTCCAAATGCACAATACAAACGCCAAAATTGTTAATATTTAACTACTTACCAAGGTACCCTTTCTTCAAGCTAAAAGTTCACTGATTTTCTTGCATCGATCCAAATCAAAGAACCAAATGGAGAAGAAACTAATTTCCAAGATGCTAAGTAGTTTCTCGATTCCAGTAAGCCAAGCTGATAACTGCAGTAACAAAAATATGCAAAATTTAGTATCAGAATTATGAAACCAAGTAGTTTGATTTACTTTTGAAATTTAGAGGAGAATGATATTACGGTAATTAGATGCAAGAAACTCAAACGTTTAACACGATAACAAGGTAGCAACAAAATAGTTTGACATACCTTATAGTAGTTATAGTTGACTCATGTGTTTTTTTTTGAAGTTACTAAGTAGTAGCCAAGGTTCTAAAAAACACTAGACGCTAGTCGAGCGGCAGGCTGGAGCCTAGGTGGGTAGGCGGGGTCTAGCGGGCGCCTAAGCGGCCTAAGTGGATTTAGGTAAATTCTTGTATATCTTGTAAATAAGTGCATATTGTCATTTACAAAAAATTATACTTGTATTGTGAAATCTCGTTCCTAGATTTCATTATTATAATATACGTATTGGTATTATAGAGATTTTATATTATTTTTCGGGAAATTAATTATTTAAAATCCGTAGACCATTCGAGGTCACAATTTATATTGTCGAATAGATATCGAGATCACGAACGCATAGGCGAAAACCGTTTGCGAGTCCGAATTATAATAGTATAGTTACAGACGTTTGAAGTTGTTGCTAAAAAATGAAAAGAGAAGGAAAAAGCCACGGGAGTGGCTAAAAGAGGGAAGGAAAAGAAAGCCACGGGAGGTGGGGAGAGAAAAGAAGAAAAAACCCGTTTTGGGGCGAATTAGATTCGTTAACCCGCAAACTTGATCTGCTCATATCTCCTTCATCCGATCTCCGTTTTGGGTGATCTTGGTGTCCATGGAAAGCTCTCGACGAGCCCTACATCTCTGCAGTGTTAGATTTCCCATTTTCTTATCCATTATCCAGTTCGAGGCAGCAAAGTTCAGTGGGTTTCCGATGATTTTGTCATTTTTCCGGTGATTTCGGCAACCATTTCTTTCGAGTGAGGTATTAAACTTCATCCAATCTTCATAATCTTCAAGTTGGTATGCTTGGTTTGTGCTTTCGTATTCATTTTAGAGTTGGGTGTTTAGAACCCTAGAAACCCGGCTTTCCCCGATGAATTTAGATGGTTTCCGGTTAGAATTTGTCGTTGGCGTAGTTGTGAATAATGTTTCCCTTGTTGAGCTCTAGTTATCAAGTAAATTTGAGCCTTTTTGGTTAAGGTTGAAAATTTGGGTTTTCAAACCCTTCACCATAGCTACCATCGCGTGTGGCGGTGCGTGGGACCGTCCATGAGTGTTGTCTAAGTACTAAATACCTTCTAGTGACCCTATGAACCTATGTCTAGCTCGGTTTCCCGAAATTCAATTGTTTGATGTGGTGATCAAATTGGACCACCACTTGTTTGTATGATTGATGACAATCCGATCGTTGGATCGTCGTACAATTTTGTGAGCACCTTAGTTATCAATTGTTGGACCTTTGAGAACTTACGGATTGGAAATCCGATGTGCGGATCTTCCGGTTTGAATAACCTTAGATTGTTGATCTTAATGGACCTACCTTATTGACAGTTGACGTTCTAGTCAACGTGTTATACTATAGAGTATCGTTTATCTCTAGTTTGTTGTTGAGGCTTGATGGAACTTAGTTGGCTCATCACGATGACGTGTGTCTCGATATATGTATTAGTGGCATCATATTGAGTTATACTTGTTAATTAAATGTGCTTTCTATTGAAGTGTTATTTTATTTTAGCATCGGTCTATGTTTATTAATTGTGATTCGACTGTAGCTTGGAAACGTTTATGAAATGTGGTTAGATATGTGTTGATGCACAAAACCGGAGGGGTCTTGGAACAACGTAAATCCGACCGTGAATCTACAAGAAAGTAAATAACACAAGATGTATCATGGTTCACCCCAATGTTTGGGCTACGTCCACACTGATATTGTATTTCTCTGAAAGGATTGTGAGGGAGAGAGCCTCTGTAGTGAGAGTGAGGCTTTGGGGATCTCAGGCCTAAGAATTGGCCTCCTCTGATGAGGAAAGTGAGGGGTCCTTTTATAGAATAAAGGCTCCTAACTTATTACATATTTGCCCCTTCATTTATTACATAATTACATTTGAGTCCCTCGAATATTTATACGAGGTCTAAATACAGAGGCCCTAAGTATGGTATAAACAGTAGTCTCCCAAGTCTTCAATCAAGAGAGTCTTTTGGCTGGAGACTAGAAATCAGTCCATGTGTGGGCCGAAGTAACTAGATGTCGTCTAGAGCTGATACTCGATATAAGGCGGTGCTCAATCTGAAATGATGCTCAACTAGAAGTAGCACATGTTGCGAGGTTGCTCTGTTTGTAGCTTATGTTGCCTTGGTTGGCTCGGCTTGTGGCGTTGAAGGTGAGGGAGTCCCTTTTATAGAATAAGGGTTTGCTCCTCAATACATAAATGATGGGCTAGAGTTGATGCTCGCGGTGAGGCGGTTGCTCAGTAGGCGGCGATGCTATCTAATGAAGGTGAAAAAGTCTCTTTTATAAAATAAGGGCTCGCTCATCAGTACATGAATAATGGGTGCTCTCTAATGAAAGTGAAGAGTCCCTTTTATAGAATAAGGGCTCGCTACTCAATACATAAATAATGGGTTAAGTCCCCCAAGTATTTTTCATGAGGCCCAGTTGAGGCCCAATATATGGTACATAATGTAGTCCCCCAAGTCTTCAGTCAATAGAGGCTGTTGGCTGGAGACTTCAAATTCAATCTATGTATGGGCCGAAGTGGTGGTGGTTCGGATGTGGTATTTGTATACCCTGCACTAAAGCTTTGTAGGTGAAGCTTTGCAAGTAAAGCTTTGAAGCTGGGGCTTTTGTAAATGAAGCTTTTGAAGCTGATTGACATGAGTGATGCTCATGAATGTTTATGTTGATTGACATGAGTGCTGGGGCTTTTGTAAATGAAGCTTTTGAAGCTGATTGACATGAGTGATGCTCATGAATGTTTATGTTGATTGACATGAGTGATGCTCATGGATGTTGACATGAGTGATGCTCATGAATGTTGACATGAATGATGGTCATGAATGTTTATGTATGATTGTCATGAGTGATGCTCATGAATGTTTATGTATGAATGACATGAGTGATGCTCATGTATAATTTTGAAGCACTGGATGTACTTTTGATCACCTAGTGGGTGATAATAGTGGCAGGCTGCCGAATAATTTTGGAGTACTGGGCGTACTTTTGATCACCTGGTTGGTGATAATAGCGGCAGGTTGCCAAATAATTTTGGTGGAACTGGATGTACTTTTGATCACCTGGTTGGTGATAATAGAGGGCTTGGCTCTTTTGGGCATATGGGCCTTCGCCCTCCACATAATATTCCAGCCCATTATTTTGGGCTTGTCGTTTTTTTTTATTACCCTCTGATGGGGCTATACAGATATCTCCGAAAGATACGAAAAATAAATTACATCATTTAAAAATAAATCCGACCCTCTGCTCAATCGGTCACGCCTATAATTCCCTCTTCTGCATGCCATCATCACCGCAATTATGTTTGCTTCTTTTTATCTTCTTTTGCTTTCTGCTTTTACTTTCTACTTTTTCTTTTTCTTTTCCCTTTTGCAGATGGCAGACAAGGAATGATTAATAGAATGAATAATAAGAAAAGAAAAAAAATCTTATCTCTGCTTTTGCTTTTCCAGTGTTATTCGCAGAGATGGGATCTGAGGTGCGTAGGACCAGTGGTGGAGTCAAATTGCATTAGTGGCTTTGAATTTGAGGTACCCATCCTTTACCCATGTGCTTTTGTGGTGGAATATGGGGGATAAATGCATGCTTTTTCTGTTCACCTGCAGACATACTCATATGCAGCCTTTCTTTTTCTTTTTTCTTTTCACTTTCTACCTTTTCGACATGTGAGCACATCACTGCACCCCTCGGAGTTTGATCATTGGTCGATGCTTGCCTCCCGCAGGAAATCCAGACATGCATGGAACTTGAGGCCAGATAAACTGTAGCTTGGAAAACTGCAGAGCAAATCCCCCGAATGACGGATGATGTTGGAGCCACTGAAGATGCAGTGCAGCAAATATCAGCTAGACCAAGAACACAAGAACAACTAGAACAATAGATTCGACTGTTCAGGAGATTCTTTAGATCCGATTTTGATGGAAAAGTCTGTTACTTTTTACAGTTTTAGGCATCTGATAGCACGCTGAAATCATCATCTTCTTCCGGAGCAGGCAGGTTGAGATATATGAAACCCTCTTTAACCTCAGTTTTTGCAGCCACTGATACAACCATTGATCTAGAAGAACCCGAAAGATGAGATCTTTTGTGGCCGCCAAGAGCTTGACCGGAACAAAATATTTTGTAACAAAACGGGCACTCAAACAGCTTCTCACTACCTGTATTGTTGATTGCTTCCTCCTCGTTGCGAAAACAAATCTTTTTGTGTCTGCACATTGCTTGAAAAGATCGAAACAGTTTGGTGCATTTCTCACACCGGTTCTTCCCTCGAAGTTTCTTCAATTTGATCATGTCCAACTTCTCAGCTACTACTTGTTTACCCTGTTGTTCTTGAGCTTGAACCGATTGATCTGCTCGCTGATGATCATTTAATCTTACCATCCACACATCTCTTGACAACATCATAAGGCACATAGCAACATCTTCTTCCGGAGAAGTATCGGAGACCGAGCTCACCGGTTTTGGCTCCGCCGCCGGAGGATGAGACTCGGCCAAACGCGGCGATGTTGAGATTGTCAACATGGTTTTTTTTCTTCAACTCCAAATTCTGGCTCTGCAGATTCTTTGTAACAACAACGAATGGTCTCCGGTTCCTCTTGGATCGTTTTCAAGTTGGGTTTCTTGACTCGGTCTCACTCTCCCTGTCTTGAATCACCGACCCATCATCAACAAAAGAAAACTCAGGATCTGCAAGCCGGAAACTCCTCTTTGGGTTCTTTCTCAGCCCATAAATCAAACCTTTTTCCTCTCATTCTTCTTCTTGTAAATGCTGCTCTTCTTCTTTTGGTTCTTCATCGGAGGAGGAAAACGAAGACGAGTCGGACTCAGTGAGTTTGTGGGTTTTTTGTGGAAGAGGAAAAGTTGCGAGGTGAGCCTTCATGTGACCATCCAATGCTCTGCCATTAGCAAAAGCCCTGGAGCAAAGGTTGCATCTGTGCCTCTCCATTGGCACAGTACACAACAGAGCAGTGCAAAGATCAGAGCTTTAAGGCCCTCCTCTCTCTCTTTCTCTCTCTATTTTCTCTCTCTCTAAAGCTATGGCCTTTGGAGAATGCTACTAGTATTCGAGAGAGATTGGGAACTTAAAAGGAGTAGGTGACAAGCAGGAGAGAGATTTGGTTTCTTGGGTTTTGCCGATCCACGGTGGATATTATGGTGAGGTTTCACGGTGGTGAGATGAAAAAATGAAAAAGAACCAACATAGCTTTTCGTGTCGATTCCCACAGACGGCGCCAAATGTTGATGCACAAAACCGGAGGGGTCTTGGAACAACGTAAATCCGACCGTGAATCTGCAAGAAAGTAAATAAAACAATATGTATCGTGGTTCACCCTAATGTTTGGGCTACGTCCACACTGATATTGTATTTCTCTGAGAGGATTGAGAGGGAGAGAGCCTATGTAATGAGAGTGAGGCTTTGGGGATCTCAGGCCTAAGAATTGGCCTCCTCTAATGAGGAGAGTGAGGGGTCCTTTTATAGAATAAGGGCTCCTCACTTATTACATATTTGCCCCTCCATTTATTACATAATTACATTTGAGTCCCCCAAGTATTTATACGAGGTCTAAATACGGATGCCCTAAGTATGGTATAAACAATATGTATGATCAGTATGATGTGTATGATTGTTTTTAGGACAACCTGAACCCAGAATATTATGAGAAGTATTATGTATAACTTTTATGCTTGTATGATAAGATAGTTAGTGGTCATGATAAATTGATAGTGCAAGTGATTCCGTTGAGTGATGGTCCGGAATCGTATCCTTATCCTTGTTTGGATTCCGTTAAGTGATGGTCCATAATCCCTTCTACTCCCCGATTCCATTGAGTGATGGTCCAGAATCGTATCATTGTTTGGATTCCTTTGAGTGATGGTCCGGAATCCCTTCTACTCCGCAATTCCATTGAGTGATGGTCCAGAATCGTTTCCTGGTTTGGATTCGTTTAAGTGGTCCAAAGATCACTTGACTTGTTGGTTTCTTAGATTTGATATCAGCTTCAGAGATGTAGGCTTGGCTTAACTGTGTTACTCTAGCCTTAGTTTTAGAATATGTGTGAGCAATGGTTTTGAGAATCTTGTGAATTGAATTAGAAAAGTTGTTGGACGTTTGGGTGACTCATTCAGTATTTTCTATGATTCGATTATGATTTCATAAAGTATGAATTTAGAAGATATGGTTATAGTTGTTATTATTTTGGGCAAATTAGTTAATTAATGTGGCTAGAGAATTGTATTGTGCTTCATCGGTTCCTTGATATGATATATGTTGTGAATTGCGATATCATGTTGTGACATAATGACTTATATAGAAGATGGAAAGGAAATCATGATTTTCAGGTGGGTTTGTTATGTAACCCTGAGTCTAGAAATTTCATGCTTGTCAAGTTCTATTGATTGATTGAGAAATGTTATGCCTTTCGGCTTAAACGGACTGTGACATATGTCAATTATACTGCATGACGAACTACGAATGACTTTATCACTGTTTAGGGTACGTAGGCAGTCTAACGAGGAGGTTAGATGCAGCCATAAAGCATACGAAAAATTACTATGCGATTCGATTATCGAATTGTGCTCTGCCCATATCCCGGAGGCGGGGTATGATAGATACAGGTATTTGGTGACGTCATGTGTCGATCCTAGACGTATGTTGGGATCGGGGCGTGACATGTATGAAATCTATGGATAATATAATAAAATAATGATAAAATGCAAAAAGAGTATCCAACAAGTCCAAAATTTAAAAACACATTAAGCATATATGTCATATAACCATAGTGATGAGTAATGCAGGATGACACATGTACAACAAGTTCACAATTTAAAACCACATAAAATGAAAAATAGGAGGAAAAAAAAGGAAATATAGTAATGTAAGATACTTGCAAAGTTACAAAGCTAGGCATCAAACTCCTCTTCATTATATCCCTCCAAGACTATCTTCGTGTCGGACTCAAACTCAACTTCTTGATCATCTCGTTCTTCTTCTACCGTGTCCTTATTCGATATAAAATCTTCTTCATGAAGTTCTCTTACTTCAACATTTTTAGAACTCTCCCTAGGCTCTAGGGAACTACCTACCTCCGATGTCTCTATAATTCCCGAGCCAAGCTTAAGTTCTGAAGGAAAAATTTTGTCCTAGCTAAGAACATGTATGAACATTTGAATACATATGCTAACAATTAACTCTTTAAAGTAGGCATGCATCCAAAAACAATTCATGAAACCCATGACTTTCAAAGCCTAGTATATGGTGAATCAAAAGACTCTTTAACAACATTAAAGAATATGAAGAATTTAGAGATTCTTTACCCTTGAAGCTCATCCTTGATTACACAAGGGATTCACCCAAGTGGAGGGCCTTCAAGTCACCTCCTTGCTCCTTGGATCTTCCTTGTGATTTCCCTCATTTTTGTGCTCATTTGCTTCTTTGAGGATTTGAGGATTAGTTCTCCAAAACACCAAAAGTTTGATGTCTCTATGTCTCTTCACCAAGGATGTAATTTGTGAGAATGAAAAATGGATCACTTAGGGAAGTAAATTTGCTAGATAACTATCCCCAAGTAGCTTAGAAAACCCTAATTGAAAACAAAGCTATAAAGATGAATTTATACTTCATTTCTTAGGTGAGTGGCAAACTTGCAATTAAGCAAACTTGCATACCCTCACCCTAAATGGTTGGCCTATATGGTTATTGGGCTTATTGCCCATTTTGTTTTAGTTGTCATACAACTTAAACATAATGGGCCTTGTGGACCAAAACACTTTTGGGCCCCGAAGCCCTAAAACCAACTTAAAAGCCCAATACGAACATTTCGTATAATTAATTAACTAATTAATTAATCTTGACCATTCTTCAATTAAACCATTTAATTGCTTATCCATTTCATTTAATTGCTTCACATATATCCTTATTTGGTGTGCGATCCATTAGGTTCCAATTAGCGAGGCAGTGGGCGATGTTACTCTTAACTATCGATTGTGAATTGAAACCACATTTCAATTCTCCCTTTTTGATGATTAGTGTTTGCTAATCAATAGGGCTTCCACAAACCATGAGTGACACCTAGCAGTATGTCATGGTTACCCAAGCTAAGTAGAATTGGTTGGAGAACCTATCCAGTTACAATTACAATGCAATACGGTCCTTCTCTAATACAATACTCTTAACCACATTGTTTTAAGTGATAGTTTGTTTCATGTCTACTATCCAATGTGATACTTTCTTATATGATTCCCTTGAATATGATTTGGAACATCTTCCTTAGTCATATTCATTTGCTTTGGCCAAAGACTTTAGAATCATATTTTAGAGTATACTCCTTCCACCATGGAAGGTTAGAGATCCCTTGTTGTGCATTCATATGCCTACATGACTAGATCACATGACCCCAACAATGCCGTGGACAATCCGAGGGAATGCCTTTGTCATGATCAAAGATCAAGGACCTAACCATTAGACATCTATGATGCCTCAGGTCTAAGGACTACTTTGCATATTGTAACCTTAGAGTTCGTACATGACATGTATGTTTGAACTCTCATTAATCGCAGTTCAGTGTACTCGATTACTCTTTCGAGCACCTATGTGTTTGTCTTAGTGTCCAACACCAAATGACTTGAGACTAGTTCATACTCACGTTTGAGTCAACATAACACATACTAACCTTAGCGGATTGTCAATGCCCAATTGGCAATCCTATGGCTAGGAACGTTTTAGGAATGAACATAAGAGAAAGGTCTCCTTAATCTAACTCATTAGATCACTTATCTCTTATGTCAAATACATCCCTTGGATTCTCTTATTGATTAAACACATGATTCAATAAATAGTGATTAACAATAAGTATTGCCCTTCCGTTAAACATATAAAAGTTTAACATATTAAGTATTCCAAAAAGCTATTACATCAAATGAGTGGCTTTGTGGGCATACTTCCAACAATCTCCCACTTGCACTCAAAGCCATCCTCCCATGTATCTAATACTCATCTTATCCATATGACGATCAAGCTGGATTTGAGTCATTGGCTTTGTCAGTGGATCTGCTACATTATCGGCTGAAGCAACTTTGAGGATGTTGACTTTCCCCTCGGCAGCATATCATCTTATGATATTAAAGCGCCTATCAAAATGCTTGTTCTTTTGATGAGCCCTGGGTTCCTTGGCTTGAGCTATCGCCCCACTATTATCACAGTACAAAGTTACTGGTGATGTGATGGTTGGAACCACTCCAAGTTCAGTAATGAACTTCTTCATCCAGAACGCTTCTTTGCCGGCTTCAGCTGCAGCGACATATTCAGCCTCTGTCGTGGAATCAGCAATTACACTTTGTTTCTTGCTTTTCCAACTGACAGCCCCACCATTCAGAGTGAATACATATCCGGAGTTGGAACTTCTATCATCGACGTCAGATTGGAAATCTGCGTCTGTATAAGCTTCCACTCGCAACTCTGATGCTCCTCCATAAACGAGGAACATGTCCTTAGTTCTTCTTAAGTACTTAAGGACCATCTTGACAGCTGCCCAGTGTTCTGATCCTGGGTTAGATTGATATCGACTAGTAATGCTCACAGCATACGCGATATCAGGCCTTGTGCATATCATGGCATACATGAGACTCCCTATGGCGGAAGCATAAGGAATTTCATTCATTTAGCCGTATCTCTTCAGGAGTCTTAGGTCCCATGGACTTAGAAAGGTGAATTCCATGTCTCACAGGAAGAAAACATTTCTTAGATTGTTCCATCTGGAACCTACTTAGCACCTTATCAATGTACATTGATTGGGATAATCCAATTAATTTTCTGGATCTATCACGATAGAGCTTTATCCCAAGTACATAAGATGCATCTCCTAAATCTTTCATGTGGAAGGTTTTAGACAACCACACTTTTACAGAAGAAAGTACTGCAGTGTCATTCCCGAATAGTAATATGTCATCTACATATAACACTAGGAATACTACTGCATCCCCAACGACTTTTTGATAAACACAATTGTCGTCTTCGTTTTGAGTAAAACCAAACGTTTTGATTTCAGTGTCGAAACGAATGTTCCAGCTCCTGGAGGCTTGCTTAAGTCCATAAATGGACCTTTGAAGCTTGCATACCTTAGTCTCTTCAGACTTGGACACGAAACCTTCGGGTTGAGTCATATAGAGCTCTTCATGTAGGTAGCCGTTCAGAAAGGCTGTCTTCACGTCCATTTGCCAGATTTCATAATCATGGTACGCAGCTATAGCAAGCAAAATCCGAATGGACTTAATCATGGCTACAGGAGAGAAGGTTTCTTCATAGTCAATCCCTTCTATTTTCCTGTATCCCTTAGGTTTCTTCATAGTCAATCCCTTCTATTTTCCTGTATCCCTTGGCTACTAGTCTAGCCTTATAAGTCTCCACGTTCCCATCAACGCCTATCTTCCTCTTGAAGACCCATTTGTTTCCAACAGGTACAATACCTTCTGGAGGGTCTGCAAGAGTCCAGACCTGATTTTGATACATGGAATCCATCTCGGATTTCATGGCCTCTTGCCATCTCTTTGAATCAATGTCGGACATTGCTTCAGTGTAGTTCCTAGGGTCCTCCTTTGTTTCATTGTCACCTAGAAGGTACAATTCATCAAAGTCATTATTTAAGCCAAACCTCATAGGTGGCTTACTAACCCATTCAGATCTACGTGGAGCTAGGGGTTCAGGAACAAGGTTGTCAATATGTCGAGTGCTTGTTTGTGGTTCATTATTAATCTCATTAATTTCCATCTCTTTGCTTATAGTTCCTTTGAGAACAAATTCGTCCTCTAGAAACTTAGCAGTTCTGGCGACAAAGACTTTCTGGTCGTCAGGATGGTAGAACTCATATCCCATAGTTTCTTTAGGATATCCCACAAAATAGCATCTTACTGATCTCGCTTCAAGCTTAGTAGCCTCAAGCTTCTTGACATATGCTTCACAACCCCAAATCTTAATATGATTAAGACTTGGCTTTCTTCCATGCCATATCTCATAGGGTGTTTGTGAAACTGATTTGGAAGGTACTCTATTAAGCAAGTAAGCTGCTGTATATAGAGCGTATCCCCAGAATGTTACTGGTAGATCAGCGGAACTCATCATAGAACGAACCATGTTCATCAAGGTTCGATTTCTCCTTTCAGAAACTCCATTAAGTTGTGGAGTTCCCGGTGGAGTCCACTGTGATATTATTCCACACTCTTTGAGATAATCTAGGAACTCATTACTCAGATATTCACCCCCTCGATCCGATCTTAGGATTTTTATCTGTTTCCCAGTTTGCTTCTCAACTTCATTCTTGAATTCTTTGAACCTTTCAAAGGATTCTGACTTGTACTTCATAAGATATACATAGCCAAACCGAGAGTGATCGTCGGTGAATGTGATATAGTATGAGAAGCCTTCTCTCGACGTAGTAGACATAGGTCCACATACGTCAGTGTGGATTAACCCTAGAATTTCAGTGGCACGCTCTCCTTTTCCAGTAAATGGAGATTTGGTCATCTTCCCTTTCAAGCAACATTCACAAGTACCCATCCGGTCATTACCTAATGGGCGGAAATATCCGTCTTTCGACATCTTGCGAATCTTATCAAGGTTCACATGTCCAAGTTTAAGATGCCACATCTTTTCTTGGTTAACTTCTTCTCTAGCCCTTTTGGGTTTTGAGGTATTCCCGCTTTCAATACAGTGCATCCCACTATTCGTCTCTAGGTGAAAAAGTCCATCTATCATATTACCATGAGAGATAATACGACCGTTCAAGTATAAAGTGCAACTCATTTTGTCAAACAACACTGAGTGCCCATCTCGTAAAAGCTTAGAGATGGAAATCAAATTCTTTATACATGAAGGAAAATATAAACAATTTTTAAGTTCCAGGACTTCCCCAGAGGGTAGGTTAAGCATATAGGTGCCTATTGCTTTTGCAGAGATTTTAGTGCCGTTCCCAACTCGCACAACCATCTCCTCATTGCGCAGTGATCTGCTCCCTGTTAGTCCCTGCAACGTATTACAGATATGTTGACTAGCACCTGAATCAAATATCCAGGAATTGGAGCTCACTGTAAAAGCACTCTCTATGACAGAAATAGTCTCTTCAAAAGTTCGTGTAATAAGGCTCGCAATGCGCACCCTGTATTTCTTCTTCCAACGTTCATCCTTTCCACAATGAAAGCATGTTCCCTTGGATTTCTTTGCCTTCTTCTTATGTAACCTTTTCCTTATTTTTGCATTCTCACTCCCACTGTCCCTTTTGAAACCTTTTTCAAATTTACAGCACATGTCAATCATCTCTTTCAAAGAATGATCGAATCTATTCACTTTATAGTTTACGATAAACTTAGTGAAATCATCCGAGAGAGATGCAAGGAAAAAGTCTTGGGCCATTTTCCCATCGATGGAAGTTCCTAAACTTTGAAGATCTTGAAAGATCCTTTCCATCTTTTGTCCATGTTTATGGACCGATGTCCCCTTTGCCATTTTGGCATTCATTAGACTACAAATATTTGAGAATCGTACATTACTAGTCTCAATGTCATGCATCTTATGCAAACTTTCAACCATGGCACAAGAAGTGTCCATGTGCTTATGTAGCTTCATAAGCTCCTCACTAAGTGAAGTGAGGATTAAGCATTTGGCTTGTAAGTCATCTTCATAGTGTCTAACATAATTTTGACACTCCTCCTTTGAAGCAAGTTTCGTAGGAGGTACATGAGGAGGGGATTGCTTAAGTACATACAATATGTCTTTCACCTTTGAGACATTCTCAATGTGGCGATACCAAGCAAGGAAACGTTGGCCCTTTAGGCCCTTTTTGTCAAGTATAATGGTGGGTATAATTTTAGGCATGTCGTTCACTACATAACATAACAGAAATCGAATTAGCATTGTTGTTTAAAACTATTTTGATTGGGTCTTTTAATCAAATAGTATCACCCACCATTTTTGGCAAATTCCACATCCCTCAATAGAATTCGAGAGTTATATTGAACTCTTAGTGGGTTATGGGAGACTCACCATTACCAAGCCCACCTCACGATGATACGATGTTGGCTAGCAAAAATAATGATGAGAGAATAACGCATTATTCATTTACAACCTTTTGTAATTACCCATCTCGTTTGGCCTCTAGAGAATGTTGCCTCACGATGATACGATGTTGGCACCATTGCACTTAGTTTAAGTTATTCCCACCATGCTTAGTTCGTGAAGGGGTTCAAGAATAGCCTCACGATGATACGATGTTGGCTATCCTCGTTGCCTACACTCACCTCATCATATGTATATGGATTCCTCCTGGATATAAGCACATGCTTTGTACTCCCCCATGATAGGGTGAAGCCGGTGCATGAGTCACAAACGCTTGGAACCCACCACGGTGGAAGGCCTACGAAGAGATATTCTAAACATCTCTCGCTTATCAACTTAAATATTTGTTTGAGGGAATAGCGTTGGGCTACATCAAAACATTTTAATCACATTAAAAGAACTTGGGCCTATCACAACCATTGGTCCAAGTTTATATGAATTAGTAGTATATAATACTCCCACTGTTTCGTTGAAACAAGCGAGACTATATGGAACTACTAACGAATGATTTGCATCCTCATATGGACTATATAGTCATATTAGGTTTTAGGATGATTATGAACCGTTTGATTTGATCCAACACGAGCCTTGTGTTGGACCTTGGGTCTAAGGTATGTAGTTGTTGATTTTAGTTACGCGTTTAATCCAATTAAACCGTTATTTCCTATTGGGCGTTGGACCCAACTATTCCATTTTGCATACATTTAAACAAAAGGAATACATGAAATAATAATAAGGGCTTATGCCCTTTTACAACATAAATGATGGACTTATGTCCATTTACAACAATCTTGAACTAATCAAATTACATTCAAATCTACACTACCAAGCCCAAACATTCATAATGTAAAGCGGCCAATCACATAGCTCAATTATCGAGGCATTTGGTTCATAATCACCCTTCTCTTAATCAAACACATTTAATTAAGAAAACAACTTTAAAACAATTGGTTTTCGGATCCATAGAATTGATTTAAATGAAACTAAATAAAATGAAAATCCAATTCTCATTTAAAGAGACAAACCATTTTGTTCTCATCTAATTTGGGCCATTTTCTAAAAACAAAAACTTTTGGGGTCACTTTGTAAAAACACAAGAGTCCACAACTTCATGTAATTACAACTTAGAACCCAAACATTTTTAATAATGTCAAAAACATCATTAAAGGAGCAAAACAATTTGTCCTTTAAAGTTTTTGGACCTTAACGTAAAAACGTAAACTTTTGGGCCAAAATGCAAATACACAAAAGTATCAAAACTTTATGTAAGTGCACAAAACACCCAAAAATACCCTATTTAATAGGGTGGCCAGCCATAAGTGGTTTTTATTGGTAAAATTCAAATTTTATACAAAGTTTTGTAAGTGGGTTATGTTAGGTGAGGTAAAGATGAAATAAAATTTTGTAAGAAATGATTTATGTCATTCTTTAAAACAAAGTTTGTCTCCCATTAAAATTACTTAATCATTAACCATCACCCACTAAAATTAAATCAAAACTTTATGTAAAAACATAAAACTTTTTGAATCAAAACTTCAAAACTTTTTGTTCTTGGCAAGAACTCCAAGAACATTGAAGAACACTTATGAAAACTCAAAATACATGGCACCAAATTTTAGTTCCAATATTCATGCTTAAATGAAATACATCTACAACATTTGAGATGCAAAATTTTCTAGCAAAATTTATATTCAAAGCAAGAACAAAGCTTGTAACATTTACAACATTTAAATCATAAAACATGAAAATCACAAAACCCAAAAGGATCCACCATACACTAGACCTAGGCTCTTGATACCACTTGAAGGAAAAATTTTGTCCTAGCTAAGAACATGTATGAACATTTGAATACATATGCTAACAATTAACTCTTTAAAGTAGGCATGCATCCAAAAACAATTCATGAAACCCATGACTTTCAAAGCCTAGTATATGGTGAATCAAAAGACTCTTTAACAACATTAAAGAATATGAAGAATTTAGAGATTCTTTACCCTTGAAGCTCATCCTTGATTACACAAGGGATTCACCCAAGTGGAGGGCCTTCAAGTCACCTCCTTGCTCCTTGGATCTTCCTTGTGATTTCCCTCATTTTTGTGCTCCTTTGCTTCTTTGAGGATTTGAGGATTAGTTCTCCAAAACACCAAAAGTTTGATGTCTCTATGTCTCTTCACCAAGGATGTAATTTGTGAGAATGAAAAATGGATCACTTAGGGAAGTAAATTTGCTAGATAACTATCCCCAAGTAGCTTAGAAAACCCTAATTGAAAACAAAGCTATAAAGATGAATTTATACTTCATTTCTTAGGTGAGTGGCAAACTTGCAATTAAGCAAACTTGCATACCCTCACCCTAAATGGTTGGCCTATATGGTTATTGGGCTTATTGCCCATTTTGTTTTAGTTGTCATACAACTTAAACATAATGGGCCTTGTGGACCAAAACACTTTTGGACCCCGAAGCCCTAAAACCAACTTAAAAGCCCAATACGAACATTTCGTATAATTAATTAACTAATTAATTAATCTTGACCATTCTTCAATTAAACCATTTAATTGCTTATCCATTTCATTTAATTGCTTCACATATATCCTTATTTGGTGTGCGATCCATTAGGTTCCAATTAGCGAGGCAGTGAGCGATGTTACTCTTAACTATCGATTGTGAATTGAAACCACATTTCAATTCTCCCTTTTTGATGATTAGTGTTTGCTAATCAATAGGGCTTCCACAAACCATGAGTGACACCTAGCAGTATGTCATGGTTACCCAAGCTAAGTAGAATTGGTTGGAGAACCTATCCAGTTACAATTACAATGCAATACGGTCATTCTCTAATACAATACTCTTAACCACATTGTTTTAAGTGATAGTTTGTTTCATGTCTACTATCCAATGTGATACTTTCTTATATGATTCCCTTGAATATGATTTGGAACATCTTCCTTAGTCATATTCATTTGCTTTGGCCAAAGACTTTAGAATCATATTTTAGAGTATACTCCTTCCACCATGGAAGGTTAGAGATCCCTTGTTGTGCATTCATATGCCTACATGACTAGATCACATGACCCCAACAATGCCGTGGACAATCCGAGGGAATGCCTTTGTCATGATCAAAGATCAAGGACCTAACCATTAGACATCTATGATGCCTCAGGTCTAAGGACTACTTTGCATATTGTAACCTTAGAGTTCGTACATGACATGTATGTTTGAACTCTCATTAATCGCAGTTCAGTGTACTCGATTACTCTTTCGAGCACCTATGTGTTTGTCTTAGTGTCCAACACCAAATGACTTGAGACTAGTTCATACTCACGTTTGAGTCAACATAACACATACTAACCTTAGCGGATTGTCAATGCCCAATTGGCAATCCTATGGCTAGGAACGTTTTAGGAATGAACATAAGAGAAAGGTCTCCTTAATCTAACTCATTAGATCACTTATCTCTTATGTCAAATACATCCCTTGGATTCTCTTATTGATTAAACACATGATTCAATAAATAGTGATTAACAATAAGTATTGCCCTTCCGTTAAACATATAAAAGTTTAACATATTAAGTATTCCAAAAAGCTATTACATCAAATGAGTGGCTTTGTGGGCATACTTCCAACAAGTTCTTCATCACCACCTTCCACAATCCATCCTTGAGCCATACTAGCTTCACTTGCAAGTAGTATGTCGACTTAGATAGGATTTTTTTTTTTTAAATTTCAAAAAAAAAAAAAACTGCCTAGCCGCTTAGCACAACCTAAGCCGCCTAGAGCCCAACCGATTTTTCCAACCGATTTGCAAGAAAACACCTCGGGTCACCACCGCCCAGCACCTAGGCACCGCCTAGGCCCTTTTTTAAAACACTGGTAGTAGCTATAATACTTATTATTAAATAATAGTTATAGTTGAGCCTAGTTGTGTGAACTTGTAATTAGCTGAAATATTAAAGTGTTGACTGTATGAGGAAGTTCAGCTTGACCCTAAATCCACAAGACGCTCCCTACAGACCATGAATAGGTAGCAAGTAATAGTTGTAACACTTGTTACTAAGTAATAGTAACAAGGGTTTTTTTTATCACAAATGGTCCCTGAAATTGACGCACATCATCAAGATGGTCCTTGAAATTGACCCACACCATCAATATGGTCCCTGAAATTGAAAATCAATCAATGTAGTCCTTGAAAATATGTGTCGCAAATCAATATGATCATTCCGTCATAAATCTGTAAAAAATATTTAGTTCTGTGATGATGTGGGTTTAATTATTAATTAAAAAAGTTGTCTAAATACCTTTTTGCACAATGAAATTTTTTTTTCTTATAGTAGGGTCTACTTTGAAAAGAGCTCCCTTCCATAAATTCTCAAAGGCATAAAGCTTAACCAAGGCCTAACAGGGGGTGGGGAAATAGTTTTCAACCAACAATGGACGCACCTCGGTTATAACCTCATTATCTCAAGGCAAACCTCGTCGTTCTTTGCATCACCAGACCACTAGAGAAGCACCGAACAAGCTCTCCAAGATTAAGGTTGTGAGAGTGCTGATCGCCTAAATGTTAACGATGATGTCCCAAAAATCGTTGCCAATGGGCCAAGCCATCACCAAAGGTGATCTCGATCCAGGTTCAATTTGGTGAAGAGCGTCGAAGTGTGTAAATATGAGTGTATTGATATTTTTTTTAGAGAATAGAGAGTGAATGGGGTGTAGAAATGTAGACTAAGATCGGAGGTGATTGCAGGACTGGGTTTTTGGGTTGACAATTTTTTTATTAACCATTAAATTATTAAGCCTATTTGTAATTTTTTTTTAAATTTAATTAGACTTTGTGATCCATTTATGTGTCACATCATCACATAACAAAATTTTTGACAGAATTGTGATAGAAGGACTACCTTGATTTGAGATATTTACTTGAAGGACTACATTAATCAATTTTCAATTTCATGGACCATTTTGATGTCGCGGGCCAATTTCATAGACCATTTTGATGTCATAGGTCAATTTCAAGGACCATTTGTGAGAAAAAAAAAAGGACTTGCGGACCCATTTATGTGCAACATCATCACTTAATAGATTTTTAACAAAATTGTGACGGAAAGACCACATTAATTTGCGACACCTATTTTCAGGGATTACATTGATTAATTTTTAATTTCAGGGACCATCTTAATGATGATGTCAATTTCAAAGACTATTTGTGATAAAATCCTGCAAAATAATAGTTACTGGGTGACAATAGCAAAATCGAAATTATGGAACATAGTAAACAATTCTTTTACATATATAAAATAGTGTAACCTTTGTCCATATTCCAACACTAGGTGCTAAAATCTAATAAGGTAACACTTCTTTATTTTACTTTAGACGGTCAACCTAGTATATTAGGCACTGACATATTTTCTTTGCATTTTCCAAGTTGGTCAATGACTTTATTTATTTATTTTTTTTTTTTAACTTTGAAATTCTTCGTTGGCATTGATTACCATGTTATTTCTTGCTTAGTATTCTATGTTTGCAATTATATTCGAATTTTAATTAGAAATGCTCAATCGCATAGTACTATTAAGTAAAAGTTACACGTGATGAGAAATGACTGGGAGATTTTCAATCTTTATTTCTTTATCACATTTCTCATTTTCTTTAGATTTAATTAACATGTATAGAACTTAGCCACGTATCGAGTGTATCGTTTAGTGCGAAGTAGACGAATGAATCCTCTTTTCATTTGTCCATTAATGCACATTTTGGAAAATACGTAAATTTGTTGTACTATTCTGGTCGTGAGAGCAAATATTGGCCAGTCTTGCATGTTGTGTTTTATTCCCAAATTTGAATTTAATTATAATTCTATATATGTGAAAAGGGCTCTAGTTCTTACCTCCATTCATGTATTTAGCTCTTGAGAATCAATTATCCCCAACTGAGTACTTCATTTCAAGCAATTCCTCACAACCCATAAACAATATGTTTTCAGATTCTCGTATTGAGACTAGGGATGGGCAATGGTTACGCGGGCTGGTAACCGCGGTTAATTTATCCATAACCGTTTATGCTCATACCTGCATAACCGTTTACCCGTTGGGTAATTGCCTAAACGGTTATACCCATACCCATAACCGTTTATAAATGGTTAACCATACCCATAACCGCATACCCATTTAACCGTAACCGTTTAATACCCGTTTACCAATTTATCCTTTTTAACCCGTTTATCTTTTTTGTTTTTTACCATTACCCTTTTTTCACCCATCTACATGTTTTTTAACAACTTGAAAATTAAAAAAAAATTGTCATAATTTTTTTTTTTGACAATTAAACACCGTTATAGGTACATTCATCATACATTTCCATATTTTAATTTTTTAAGTCCTTATACCATTCCAATAATTGAAATAATAGTTTACGAACGATATTTTTAACTGTTACCAATGAATGTAAATATAATATTTGCTAAGTATTATTAGGTTACAAAAATTGTTTAGAAGACATTTCTGTCAAAGCATTTCTGTCAATTTCACGGTTACCCGCAAGGAATTTAAATTAATTTGGCCAATTCCTTGATGATGAGAATCATCATTCCTGTAGTAGTGTTATTGAGAGAATGACCGATGAATTCCTTGCTAATTTATTGGGTGCTCAGTATTATTGGATCGAGAACATGGTTTGTGTTAGTTTTACATATATAAAATAAATGGGTAAACGGTTACCCGTTTATAACCGTGGTTAATACCCATAACCGCCCATTTAAATTTCACGGGTAAACGGTTATACCCATAACCGTTTATTTATCTAAACGGTTACCCATAACCGTAACCGTTTAATTTAAATGGGCGGGTAACCGCGGTTACCCATAACCAGTGAAGAAAATATCGATAATATCGGCGAAATATCGCCGATATTATCGTTTTTTTGGGACCCCGATATTTTATTAACTATCCAACTTGTTTTCGGCGGAATATCGCGATATTATCGATATTATCGATAATATCGCGATTTTTTCGAAACTATCGCGATATTTGGTATGGAATCATCGGAGAACACAGCCGGAGAAAAAAATCCGAAACCCTAAATCCCCAAATTCTAATTCACAGCAAATGAACTGAATCTACAATACAGGATATTATCAAATCGATTTCAGTACAAAAATCAACATGTTTACAAGCCGAGAAGAACGATTTCAGTACAAAAATCAAAGCAAATGAACCGAATCCCTAAATCCCCAAATTCGGATTCAAAGCAAATGAACTGACTGAATCCCTAATTCCTAAATCCCTAAAATCGATTTCAGTACAAAAATCAAGCAACATGCAGATAAATCGCAATCTGTACAAAAATATAAACCCTAATTCCTAAATCCCTAAAATCAATTTCAGTACAACAAAGGTGCAACAATTTCTGTACAAGAAAGATTGAAATTTGTACAAAAATTTAAAGTAAAAGCAGAGAATAAGAGACGTAGGAGCCTGGGAACATCGTCTTCCTCACGAATCCAAGACGGCTGGGACAACGTCGTGCTCCTCAGTGGTGTCGACGGCTTGGACTACGATGATTTCCGGTCGATCTCCATGGATCAAGGTGGTTTAGAAGGAAGGCGGTTATGGAGTGGTGTCGACGGCTGGGTTTAGGGCGGGTGAGATGGGAGGAGCAGAGGGAGACAGGGAGACACGGAGACACGGACGAGGAGGATCGAGAGGCGAGAGATGATGTCTCTGTGTGTGTGTGGAAGAACTGGAGAAGGGGGAAGGGAAGGAGAAGACTGAGAAGTTGTCGGTGAGAATGAAGGCTCAGACCGACCTCAGAGAGAGAGAAGAGAGAAGAGAGAGATTGAGAGGATTCGAGAATACGGTAGGGGAGTGGGAAATGAAAGATCGAGAGAGAGACTGAGGTCCGTGTGGTGTACGTGTGTGGTGTGCGTGTGTGGTGTCTCGAAGTTTGTGTGTGGTGGAGTGTGATTTTCAGTCATTTTGACTGTCTGCGTGTAAGAAAAAAAAGAGCATCCAATGCTCCAAATTATTCAAAACCAAATCATTCCAAACCTATGTCTACCTCTCTGATCCAATGAGCCAAAGAACTTTGTGCAATTTGACTGTCTGAGTGGTGCGTGTAAGAAAAAAAAAAGCATCCAATGCTCCAAATTATTCAAAACCAAATCATTCCAAACCTATGTCTACCTCTCTGATCCAATGAGCCAAAGAACTTTGTGCAATTTCAGAACAACAAATAATACTGCTTTCATAATGAAATCGTGTGACAGTCTTTCACATGCAAAACAGTGTCAATGTCTGTTATATACTTACATTCTTTCATCCAGTAGAGTATCAGAGGCATTCATCGAATTTTCGTTTCTTCTTCTTCCCATACCATTTTCAAAACCATTCCAGATCCTTTCCAAAACCAAGCAACACAAAGGCTTCCATATTTAAGGTAAGTAATGTTAACAATTACATGTTAATTTTTTTAAGTAATTAAGTAATGTTGTATAATTATTCCCTAGGATAATTTTAATATGTTTAATGTTATTTATTATTTATTATTTTATTTTCCTTACCATTTTCAAAGTCATTCCAGATCCATTCCAAAGCTTGAACACAAAGGCTTCCATATTTAAGGTAAGTTTACAAACTTAAATTTATATTATTGTAATTTATACAACAACAAATAAATTTGTGTGGACTCGTATGTTAATCTTTTTAAGTAATCTTTTTAAGTAATTAATACTTGCATGTTAATTTTTGTAAGTAATTAAGTAATGTTAATGTTAATTGTTTTAAGTAATTAAGTAATGTTGTATAATTATTCCCTAGGATAATTTTAATATGTTTAATATTATTTATTATTTTATTTCCCTTACCATCTTCATTATCAAATTGGATTATTATTCATTAATATTAGGTTTTTTTATTATCACTTGGATTATTATTCTTTAATATTAGATTTTTTTATTATCAAATTGGATTATTATTCTTTTATATTAGGTTTTTTTATTATCAAATTGGATTATTATTCTTTTATATTAGGAAATTTTTTTATCAAATTGGTGGATTATTCATTAAATTGGATTATTATCAAATTGAATTATTATTCATCACCATGTTTTAATTTAGGATTTTTTTTTTTATCAAAGTGGTAGATTATTCATTAAATTGGATTATTATCAAATTGGATTATTATTCATCACCATGTTTTAATTTAGGATTAATTTTTTTTATCAAATTGGTGGATTATTCATTAAATTGGATTATTATCAAATTGGATTATTATTATCAAATTGGATTATTATTCATCACCATGTTTTATTTTAGGATTATTTTTTTATCAAATTGGTGGATTATTCATTAAATTGGATTATTATCAAATTGGATTATTATTATCAAATTGGATTATTATTCATCACCATGTTTTAATTTAGGATTTTTTTTTATCAAAGTGGTGGATTATTCATTAAATTGGATTATTATCAAATTGGATTATTATTATCAAAATGGATTATTATTCATCACCATGTTTTATATTAGGATTAATTTTTTATCAAATTGGTGGATTATTCATTAAATTGGATTATTATCAAATTGGATTATTATTATCAAAATGGATTATTATTCATCACCATGTTTTATATTAGGATTAATTTTTTATCAAATTGGTGGATTATTCATTAAATTGTATTATTATCAAATTGGATTATTATTATCAAATTGGATTATTATTCATCACCATGTTTTATTTTAGGATTATTTTTTTTATCAAATTGGTGGATTATTCATTAAATTGGATTATTATCAAATTGGATTATTATTCATTAAATTGGATTATTATTCATCACCATGTTTTATATTAGGATTTGTTTTTATCAAATTGGATTATTATTCATTAAATTGAATTATTATCAAATTGGATTATTATTCATTAATATTAGGTTTTATTATTCCATATTATTTGTATAATTACTTAACTTTTTACAATCATTTTCTTTACTTTGTATTTAATTCTTCTGTAGAATAACTTTATTATTTAGGTTCTCTTATTTTTATCAAAAAATAATTGTCTAATTTTAATGAAAAATAAATATAGGTACGTTTAAGATGTCCAGTAAACGTGATCCAGCTTGGGAACATGGAGACCCAATAGACGGAAACAAACATGGCACAATTTGCAAATATTGTGGTCGGGTAATGAAGAGTGGCGGAGTGACACGACTGAAGTATCATCTTAGTGGATTAGATCCATCAAAAAATGTCCAACGATGCGATAATGTCCCCCCAGAAGTGAAGGCATTCATCAGCACATTATTAAAAAATAAAAAACAGCAGAAGGAAAAGATAACACAGGGAATGGAAAATATTCGAGCTGGGCTACGGGGAGAAGTCTATGGCCAAGCGGTTGACAGTGATGATGATGACGATGAGGACGAATGTGATGATAACATGGGACCTGAAGAACGACGCAGTTTGAAACAAGCATTACGTGCCTCCCAACAGTCAGCATGGGAAAGAGAACACCTTCATAAAATTCCTAATAGGGGACAAGGTTCCGGGACAAGTGGTGGTGCACAAATGAGACGGGGAGGCAGTCTTAGAGAATCACAACCAACACCACCAATAGCCCCAAGTTTATATAAGTCATCCAACGCACGTCAAAAGAGTGTTTGGAGTTATTTCAAGGGAGGTAATGTGAAGGAGGGAATGGGGCGTCTAATTAGCAAGTTCTTTATCTATGAAAATGTCCCTGCTGCGAAGGCATCATCACATCATTTCAAAAATATGGTAGTGGGATGTCAACAAGCCGGTGTTGGAGTACAACCTCCCACTCCCTATGAGATAAGAAACAAATATTTGGATATGGAGTATAAAGACATTGGCGAGTATGTTAACAAGTTGAGGTCAAAGTGGGAAACTAATGGTTGCACAATCATGTGTGACGGATGGACCGGCCCGACCAGATTATCTATCATCAACTTCATGGTATACTCCAAGGGAAAGACAATTTTTTTGAAGTCTGTTGATGCTTCAGACCATATAAAGAATTACAAGTATATTTACAAATTATTGAGGGATGTAATCATGGAGGTGGGAGAGCATAATGTTGTCCAAGTCGTGACCGACAACGGTTCTGCATTTGTCAAAGCTGGAAAAAAGTTAATGAAGCATCATAATGTGTTTTGGACATCATGTGCAGCACATTGTATTGATCTTATGTTTGAGGCAATGGGGAAGAGAGAGAATGTTGCTACTGTGGTCAAAAGAGCTAGAACGATCACAAATTATATTTACAATCACGGTTGGTTGTTGGCAAAGATGCGTGAATTTTGCAGAGGAGAAATTATTCGTCCAGCTACCACTCGATTCGCCACCAACTATATTGCATTAAACAGCCTACTCAAGAAGAAAGCAGGGTTGAAGCAACTATTCACTAGTGACGATTGGGCCAACCACAATTTCAGCCGCTCAAATACAGGTCGTATGGTGGAAAGTATAGTGCTTGATCATGCTTTTTGGAGTCAAACAGAACATGTGTGTCAAGTGTTTGAACCTCTTTACAAAGTTTTACGGATCGTTGACACCGAAGTCTATCCTACTATGGGGGCAGTATATGAGTTGATGCGTGTAGTGAAGGATGAATTGGAAAGAAAACATGGTGCAAGGTGGGTCGTCAAAATAATTGAAGACCGATGGTATAAAACATTATACCACGATTTGCATGCAGCAGGTATAAATTATGTCATAATTTGCAATTCATTTCTTTAGTTGCACAAGTATTATTTATCTTATTAGAGTATGTGTTTCTTTGAACAGCATATTATTTGAATCCCCGATACCAATACAGACCCAGTGTTGGAGATGATGGTAACCTTATACGTGCTGTACATAATGTATACTCTAAATTAGACCCTGCATCACCAGCAGTTGGCCAATTTGGAAATGAGGTACACAATTACTTAAATTATAATAATTACTTTGTTGGATTAAACTAACACAATTTATTGTATTCAGCTAACATGGTTTAAAGATGCAAGAAGAACATTTGGAGAACCAACATCAGTTGCTGCTCGAACAAATATGTCTCCTAGTGAGTATAAACATATTTCACTATAAGTTTATAATAGAATTTGTTGGAGTTATTAGGCTTATCAACATTATTTTTCATTGTAGCTGAATGGTGGATCATGTATGGGACCGATGCACCAACTGTGAGAAAGTTAGCAATAAAAGTATTATCACAAACAGCTTCCTCATCTGCTTGTGAAAGAAATTGGAGCACATTTGCACTCATACACACAAAGCAAAGAAATAAGTTGGCTCATAGTAGCAGAAATCGATCATGTCGACCGTGGTGACCCACTAGATGTGTTTGATATTGTTGGTGAAGATGATGATACGGAGGGTAACCAACTTTTTCAATGGATTAGACCTCTTCATTTAGATGATGATGAAGGCAACCCAGCTCCCAGAGTTGCTGAAGAAGCACGTAATGAAGGGATAAATGTAGAAAGAGTATTAGAGGAGGAGGTGGGATCTAGCAGCGCTGACTCTTTCGAAGAACTTTTGCACCCAAGACCAAGCAACACTGGAATTCCACCTTTTTCCAATCCTACACAACCACAACATCGTGCTGATACTAATGATAGCTCTAGTACAAGATCAGGAGACTCACCTACCACCGGAGGTGGGAATGATGAAGGACATAGTGGAGCTGGAGGTAGTGGAGCTGGAGGTAGTGGAGCTGGAGGTAGTGGAGCTGGAGGTAGTGGAGCTGGAGGTAGTGGTGGTGGATATGGAAACTATTATGGACCACCACCTCCCGGATATATGAGCCCCTTCACTGGTGAGGCAAACTTCACGCATGCAACACAGGATGATGACCATGGCAGTAGGCGGGCAGGACCAGGAATTGGTGCCATAGGGAAGGACTATACTCGCAGAGAAAGAGGCAAAGGGATTTTGTCAAGTCAAGAAGATGACTCGTTATCTAGAACTTCAGACTCTGTTGGCTTGGGAAGTAGTAACTATGGTTATACTCATAACCAACCATTTCCCTACCCTTCATATCCCATTCCCGTTGGGATGGAATCGAGCGACTCATGGAATCAATCCCAGCCTCAATCTTCAAATGATTTTTCTTATGGACAACCTCAACCAATCTCGGATCCATATGGGTGGCATATTAACAATTACATGCAAAACTATTTTGGGGATTTATCATTTGATAACTACTCTTCACAATACACTCATTCTACACATAGAGATGATGAAGATAGTGACAAATTTGAACCTCATAGGAACTCTATGTGGTACTAAAGTGTAAACTATTGTACTAATTCATTATATATAAATGATTATGGTGTGTTTAGACTTCTTTCATTAATTACTACATATTTTCTACACTTATAATGTTTGTCAGATCGCTATATAATCAACTTGATATTGTTAAATCCATCATGCAATGCATTTCCTTCCAATTTTTTGTGATAAACTAATAGATAATTGACTAAATAAACATCCTACAAAGTTTCAATAAAAATTTCCAAGTTTTTCTTACAATTTCCGTGGTTTCCATGTAATTTTTATCGATATCGATATTTTACCGATATTTCCGTCGATATTTCCGTGTTCTCGGACTACCGATATTTCCGATATCATCGATATTTTCTTCCTTGCCCATAACCAATGGGTATTTGCCCATCCCTAATTGAGACATTGATCATCTTCACATACAAATTGAACAGCAAATTCTCATTTATGAATCTCGACCCTCATAACCCATATTGTTTCTAGCTCCAACCAGGGATTTCAACCAAGAAACTCACTGTTAATATTACTCAGAGTGACATTACGAACTACAATTAATCTAAGTCCGAGTCCTAATTCCCCAATTTTGTACTCATAATTTAATTCACAAGAAGGTACAAAATATAGTAGTTGCAATTTTTGGGAATTGAAAGTGAAGGGCGACTCACCTGGTTGGACCGAGTTGAATCGGAAACTGGAAAATTTAGCAGGATTTTGCTTGTCAAGTAGGAGTTAGGGTTTTTTTATGCAAGCATACGAACTGGAAACGACGAGTTAACCGAACCGGGGGGGGGGGGGATTGGAGGGAAATGAAGGGACGCTGGGCTTTGACATTGATGATCAATGCTGGACATGCAAAAGAGTAGGTCCAGTAACAAATCGTCTGGGCCTTAAGTAGTGAAGTGGCCTACTATATTTTTTTTCTTTCAATAACAGACTGGAGAGAGGAATCCAACTACATACCTCAGTTCTTTGCGACCTCCGGAATGGGTGGATAACCGTGGCTTGCCACTGGTTGTTCCTTTTAAAAAAAAAAAAAAAAAAAAAAAAAAAAAAAAAACTTCATACCTCTGGCAAAGAGATGAATACTGTTAATAAATTGAGAGACAAGTCATTTCGGTGTTACAAGCACACCAAAATTTGATTTCCCATAAGGGATAATGCTCGTGTTCCCATAGGGGGACTTACTTGTCCTCCCACCTACGATTAACGATTTTTTACCGTTCGAACATCATAATCGGAATCATTCCGGGCCCTATTGGACATAGACTTTGATTCAAAGGCAAGGAATCCATACAAAAAGATATCCCAATGGTCTTTGCTACCGAATCCCTTTATAAGAAAGATCATAAGTTTATTCTCTTTATCATTATCCAAATATCATATTTGCTAAAAATTATTCAATTTGGAAATCTTTTAGTTATTCTTATGCATAAAACAAATGAACGGTTCATCATGAGGATGCTATTTATTAACAAAATCGTTGATTGGTTTAACATGTATGAATGACTAAACGATCTTCAAATTAAATGATTTTTTACATATATGATATTTAGATGATGATAAATAAAATGAATTGTTTCGATTATGATATCCAAATGGTAAAGATTCGTTAATCGTAAGTGGAAAGAAAAGTAAGTTCCCCATAGGGAAACACAACTATTATCCCGTATGTTAAATCAAATTTTGGTGTGCTTATAACACGGAAATGACTTATATCTCAATTTATTAAAAGTATTCATCTCTGTACCAGAGATATAAAATTTGATTCCTCCCTCCAATATCAGTAGATATAGCCCCTTTTGACACCCCATAAGATCCCCATTATATAATTTTTCTCTCCTTTAATATCTTTCATTTAATTTAATTGTAAGATATAGCCTTCTTCACTAGAAAATGAGAAAGGAATTGTAAGATAAAGCCTTCATCCCTAATTCATTTTTTATGCTAATTTTGTTTTCTTCATAATAACTCAAAGACCCTCTCTTTTTGTCAACTGGACATCTTCGTCTCAGAACCAGTCTAATTACATTTAAGTACACCTTAATTCTCGACAGGGTTCTCTACATTGCTACTTCCCAAAGAAAACAAAGCACAGACAACCTAGGAAATACCTTAAGCTACAATTGACCATAAAATCAAATTGCATATACTACGAACTCCAAACCATTTTAGCACTAAAAATGCAACACTTATCATGTTTTTTATCCAAAGACAAAGCCGATAAATGCTCAAGATGGTCGACTAAGCCTTCTCAAGTTAACAAATTTTATTTTTGTTAGACCCTTCTCACTGACTAAACCTTTAATCAAGCTACAAAAGCTGACATTTCTTAAATAAATTTTCAGATAAGTAATATGGCACTTCAAAACGTCTATGAGGGGAAATCAACTTGTCAAATCTTTATCTACGGTTGACCCCTTTTAATAGTTTTTTTTTTTTTTTTGCTCAGCCGTTGAGGATACTATATTTGTATCACTTCTCTAATAGATGTGAGATCTGAAAGTTGAAGTTTCACTGTAAAATTAATTGGCAATATGAAGAGTAGTTTAATTTACTATAAGCCCATGCAAGGTCTCTTGTCCCATACGTCATTGTGGGATTCATTTTCTATTAAAAAGGTCATACAAATGTGGTAATTGTAGGTAATTAGGAATGTTTACTCCACTTGAAGTCCTGTGTTTGAATACTATAGATCGTATAAAAACCACCCTCTACAAATGTAGTCCAATCCTGAATCATCAGCAACCAAACCAGATGGTGATATAATTTGGCATGTAGATATCATGGCCGAAAGTCCAATTCCTGATTCATATGCAAGCAAACTAAGGCCCCGTTTGGGATTGAGGTGATTTTAAAAAAAGCCACTGTGAAAAAAAGCTGAGGGTCATTTTTGTGTTTGGTAAACTGAAAAAAAAGGGCTTATTTTGGAAGCTGCTGTGAGAATAAGCTGAAAATCAAAGGAAAAGCTGAAGCTGCTATTTGCTGCTTTGAAAAAAAGCCAGTTTTTTCAAAGCACACGGAGCTACAGTGCTCCTTTAATGAAAAGACACACTATCATCCTGCTTTTTTTTTCCAAAAGCACGTTCACAAAAAAGTTTACCAAACACTCTACTGGCTTTATTTCACAGCCGCTTATTCTCACAGCACAGCCGCTTATTCTCACAGCAGCTTTTTTTCAAAGCACAGCAATACCAAACCAGCCCTAACCTGGCTGTATTAAAATTGTATCTGAAGACATTCATCTTCTACAATATGCGAACATGCATGTATGTTCACAATGGCAAAGTGATAGCCAACAATTCCGGTTCAAACTTCTAATTTCAGCTATGGATCGATTCAGTCACAAGCTTTAAAATATAAGGATATCTGAGATGTAAAGCAAAATTAAAAGGTGAGATATCCTATGGCATTGTTAAATCTATAAATAGCAATGGGAAACTGATCCATTTCTTACAATTCTATCGATCTAAAATCTGCAGCCTATTAACAATTAAGCATGGAGATGTTAAGAAGCAGTTCCACCACATTAGTCATCGTACTAGTATTTGTTGCAGGTGCACCATTTCAAGCTAAAGCATACAAATCTCTTTACTGTACCAACCCGGCAAGCCGATGCTATGGAAAGACTGTGGAATGCCCATATGAATGCCCTAGCAGTTACCCTGAAGACCAGAAAGCCAAAGTCTGCTATATTGACTGTGATTCCCTTATGTGCAAGGCCCATTGCAAACGTATGTTAACAATCCTGGCTTCATTTGTTTTCTTTGTGTTAGTAGCGTCCTCAAAATTTACATAAGTTAGCCCGTATGAAAGTAGCGAAAATATTATTTTTTAAGACAGTCTGACATATTATATATCATGAGTCTATCAAACTTGATCATTAGTCGATCAGGTGCACTTGTGTGAATGCATGGTCCAAAGTTATTGATCTGACAAAAGAACATTGCTTGAGAAATGCTATTTGGGTCTTTAATTTTGTTAAAAAGAAAGAGATATTGTTAATTTTACCTACCTTGTAGTTTGATATAGGACTTGAATTCTTTTTCCGTTAATTATGTATACAAACTAAATAAAGTAAGTGTCTGATATTTCTAGACCGTAAACCAAACTGCAATAGTCCTGGATCAGCATGCCATGATCCCCGCTTCATCGGTGGTGATGGCATTGTTTTCTATTTCCATGGCAAGAGCAACCAGCAGTTTAGCTTGGTCTCAGACAACAACCTCCAGATCAATGGTCGCTTCATTGGCCATAGGCCAGCAGAACGAACCCGCGACTACACTTGGATTCAAGCCCTAGGAATCCTTTTCAGCACTCACAGCTTCTCTGTAGAAGCCACCAAAGCAGCTGCTTGGGACAATCAAATTGACCACCTAAAATTCACCCACAACGGAAGCGATGTAGTTTTACAAGAAGGGTATCTCTCCACTTGGTATTCTCCAGAAAAGGATATGAAAGTTGAGAGAATATCAAGCAAGAACAGTGTTATTGTGTCCCTAAAGGATGTTGCTGAGATTATGATCAATGTGGTGCCCGTAACCAAAGAAGATGATAGAATCCACAACTATCAAGTTCCTTCTGATGACTGCTTTGCTCATTTGGAAGTCCAGTTTAAGTTCTTTGCTCTGTCCACGAAAGTTGAGGGAGTGCTTGGAAGGACTTACAGGCCTGATTTTGAGAACCCGGCAAAGCCTGGAGTGGCAATGCCGGTCTTGGGGGGTGAAGATAAGTATCGAACCTCATCTCTTATGTCGGCAGATTGCGTTTCTTGCAGGTTCTCAGCACAGGAAAGTGTGACGGAGGAAGATAGATCAGCAATTGTGGATTATGGCACACTTGACTGCACCAGAAGATCCTCAGGAGGATATGGAATTGTTTGCAAAAAATGAGTGATATATTCAAGATAACAAATAATATGGACGCTTAACAATTAGCTTCTAAGGGAATAACTGAATGTTGGCAGTGAAAACATGTACCTGCTGTTTGCTTTAGCTACTCAAAGCATGTGTGTTTATCAATAATTAATTATGGCCTTGATTATGAAATATCAAGATAAATAAAGAACATACGGCTCGTTTGGATCCTCAAATTTAGATTTGAGTTTGATGTGAGAATGATTATTTGGTCTATTGGAACTTGGTCGCTACTTTTAGAAAGGAGGTTGTGAGTTCAAATCTTATGAATGACGATTGTTAATTAATAAAATAAAGTTGTTATTAAGAGCTTACTATTGAAATTACGACTATAATAGGTTTTTCCAGCTCAAGAAAATGGCGAATTACCCTATAGAATTGAAACAGCCCAGACCTTGTTGGAATGATAACAAAATTCTAGACAGCAACATTATTCAACAAATATTCCTCTAAGTTTTTGACCAAAGCTAAAGTGGACATTGTTGTCTTTGATGGCATGTCATTATTGTCTTCCACTTCAGACTCATAGGTGATCTCAATGCTCACCAGGGTCTCCTTCTCATGAATTGAAGTAAGTTGGAATGTTGTTTTGTATGAAGAAAACCCAAAGTTCAGGTGTCCCCCTTCAATGACTTGCAGCCCAAATTTGTGTACAGACTCATCAAGCTCCACAATCTTTTCCTTTTGGTAACTCATCTTTGGTACATCTGAAATTGTTCCCAGAAGAAATATATATATATATAATTTAATCATTAGCATTTAACATCATATAATTTTGAAAAGAAACTTCACCATAAAAATGTCAATGATGATGGATGTGGGTTAGGCTAGTTGGTTAGAATGAAACATGACCTTTTTTGCCCAGTTCAAATTCTCTCTCCAAACTATTCTAATGAAAAATGATTTTCGCAAATCTTTTTTATCTTCATACTTATTTTCGCAAATCTTTTTTATCATCATACTTACTGTGGTAAAAAAAAAAAAAACCAAAAATGATTTGAATACATTTGCTTTATTCGATTTAAAATCTAAAAATAAACATGTGTATAAAAGAATAAGAAAGATGGTGGAAATCATTTCCATTAGAATGATTTAGATTATCGCCTTGTATAAAAAATTGTCATATGGTGGAGGGATTTCAAAGAAGCTGTTCATACTCAAACATTGAAGGCCGAGTTACATACCAGAGCCAAAACTGAAGAGAAGGACTGTTCCAATGCCACCATCCCCTTCTATCACTTCCACACTTTTGACCAAATTTGGGATGATTTTGGGAATCAAGATTCTCAAATCTTTTGCAAGAGCTTCCCACAAGGCTTCAATCCCTACACATACTTTTGCTTCAGTTTTAACTTCCTTGGCCATGGCTAGCTCTGATGCAGTTTTTGAGTGAGAGATAAGGGACTGATATAACCGAGGCCATAAATATAGACAAAAGTAATTTTGAAGTGGCAAGACAGCATCTTTTGCATACATGGAAATTCTGGCATTGCTAGATGCTGTGTTCTTTTACAACTGGCTGGTTTCTGTAAGGACAAAAGTTCATTTAAGTTTAATATGTCGACACGTTTGTTAGTACATGTCATTGACCACAAAAGAGGCTATTTAATATATGCTGTGGTGGTTTCCACTTGTTGTCGTGGGTACCACTTGTTTTACAATTCAATTTGGATAGGAAAAAGCATTAATCGGAAATTTAGAAATATGACCATTTTAAGAATCATTTAATGAAATATAGCTTATTGTTTCCGAATTTGAGAAAAATCAATTAAAAATTAAAGTGAAAAAGACTTAATTTCCTCCTCGGTGAGAGAAGAATACAATTAACAAGGTATTCCAAAGGTTATAGGATGGGTACTAGTTTAACCTAATGTATATGCATGCCGAACTTACCTGAGTGGATATCTCTGAAACACTTGTTATTTTTGTGATCGAAAGCATGAAAGACATACTTAGACTAAAACAATTACAATTGAAACATGCACTGGTCTAAGACATTACATACTCATGCGTTTTGTTTAAGAATTACCAATTTTACTGTAACATATTAAAACCCAAAGAATACGAATAAATTTGTTTCAATCGAACACATTTTTGTAGAACTTTGTTCTTACAAAACTGGTTTTCTATGTGTGACATATGAGGATTTTAGAGCATCTTCATCATTAATAAAACTTGAATAAGAATGAGAAAGATGGAAATCTTTATATGAAGGCAGCAGGGCACGTGAGAGATAAGAAGGCAGAGTGCTTTTCATTCAGAGATATTTTCTGATATTTATGGCTCAACACATAGGTCGACTGATAAGGAAATGGGTCGACTGATAAGGAAATGGGTCGACTGAAAAAGACAACAGTCAGCCATTTTACACAAATCTAAGCCATACATGTGGCAAAAAATCAGGGACCCAAAACATTACAAATTACATAAAAGGATTAACTTTAAAGCAAATGATTAACTTTAACAACATAGGAATTGTAACATTCCGCCACGCTTTCATATCCAATACCGTCGTCAACACATGAACGCTATAGACACTGGCTTGATAGCCAGAGGGAAGGTTTCCTTCCTTTGATTCCGATTATAATGAAGGGAAATCAAACCCTTGACCCAAGCTTAATGCCATTTTGACCCTTCTCTCCCAAGCCACCGGGATGTACGTTGAGAACCGTAAACGAACTTATCAACCCCCTCTCACACATCGGTGGAAGATTGATTTGTAATCGCTGTTTTCGAAGGAAGAAGAAACCTCAATTCGTTCCATCCCGTTAAGTATCCGCTCTCCACCGGACAAAGTAACGTGGCATTACGAGAAAAATGGGATGGCTACAACCACCTACCCATGAGGCCTCTTCATCAACACAGCAAATTGCAAACAAGCTATGGTCTAGGCTATGGAATGCAAATGTCCCACCAAAGGTGAAGGTGTGTTTATGGAGGGTTACCAATGACTTCATACCTGCCCGAGCACTCTTGGAAAAACGACATATAACTACGGACTTGGCTTATGTCTTATGCAACACTCACGGAGAGACCACCATCCACCTTATGAAGGAATGCCCATTTGCAAAGTGTGCCTGGCTGGCTTCAAGTCTTGGACCATTATTGAGGAATGTAGACCACCAAAACTTTCTGACATGGATATATGATGTGGCAAATTTAGTTTCAAAGCAAAATTTTGAGCTTTTCCTTATGATTTGCTGGTCGTTGTGGGGCGCAAGGAATGGCAAGCTATGAAATGACAGGACGGACCCTCCTGATGTTTGTGTCAATTGCGCTAATGTGGTGGCATGAGTTCGTTTGAACCTCGGTGCTAGGTCACGGTACTCAAGTACAAATTCTCTCCAAGTGGGTTGCTCCACCATCGGGGCGTCTCAAAATGAACATTGATGGGGCCTGGAACGGGGAACGAAATGTGGCCGGTTTTGGTGCCATTGTCTGCGATGAAACAGGTAATTTTGTGTCGGCAAAATGTGGCAGGGAAGAGGATGTTTTTTTCTACTCTCCAAGCAGAAGCAATGGCCTTAAGGGCAGGTTTGTCTTGGGCAGTTCACAGGGGTTTTCAATATAGTTCTTTTGAAAGCGATTCACGTCAGATTGTGGAAGCGTCGTGCGATTTCTCTTCAAATTTGTCATTCATTGGGCAAATTGTAAAAGATATCAAGGTGCTCCTCCGTTCAATCACCGAAGGTAAAATTACCCACACTCGTCGCCAAGCAAACTCGGTTGCTCATCGCCTTGCACGGGTTGGTCTCTCGGTGCAACAATATTGTATATGGGATGTTACTCCCCCAAGTATTGTCAGGATAATGTACTGCCATAACTGGCTCTGGATGTAACTCTTGTACCGCACCTTTTTTGAAGTAAATGAATCTACTACTGTATCTTTAAAAAAAAAAAAAAAAAAAAAGCTTAATGCCAACCCTTTTTTACGCGGAGATGGATTGTCTGCCCTCTCCTCTCCATACCCTCCACATACTCTCCTATTTTGTGTGATCACGGTTAAGCCACGTCAATATTTACTTTTTGTCTTATTATTTTTATAAAAAAATTAATATAAAATGTTGACGTGGCTTAACCGTGACCGTACAAAACAGAAGGGCATGAGGAGGGTATGGAAAGTGGAGGGCAGACAATCCATCTCCTTTTTACGCACCCTTATCACTTGGAATTTTGTCATGCTCCTTGGATAAAGCTACAACTTGACCTAATATGTTCTATTTTTTCGGTTTTCTAGTCATGCTCCTTGGAATTTTGACAACAATTCTATGATCAATTACGACCTGTTCTCCATTTACTCTCAACAGATTAGCAACTACCAGGAGACATCGTAGTATTCTTGTACTGTTTTAGATTTTTCTATACTAATATTGTTATGATTTCGGACTGCACATGGATTGTATTTGAAGTCTCCAGCCAAAAGACTCTCTTAACTGAAGACTTGAGGGACTCCTGTTGTATCATATATTGGACCTTAGTATTTGTGCCTCATGACTTAACCCATGATGTATGTAGGAGATGAAGGAAACCCTTATTCTATAAAAGGGATCATTCACCCTCACTTGAAGGGAGAGGGCAAAAAGAATAGCAAAGAGAGCAAACCCTAGCCTCTATCGCCATGTACATTGTAACCCTCAATTTACATAGTGAAACTGGATCGACACCAGTGTGGATGTAGCCCCAACTTGGGGTGAACCACAATATATCTGTGTTTCTTGTGCGTTTGTGTGATTTACGGTCAGATTTACGTTGGTCCAAGATTGACCCAATTTTGTGCATCAACAAATATCATATCTGAGAGCTTGCAATTTTACTATATAAAATAACTATCTTCTCCCTAATAAACAACACCAAATTATTTTTCATAGATAAAGAATACATAATCTTATTAGTTATCTTGTTTTTTTGACACACGGTAGCGTTAGTGGGTTAGTGGGTTAAATAGTTATTAGAGAGGAGAATCAGTGGAGATTAAACTCATACCAGGGTGCATAGACAATGATTGTTTTCCGCCACTGCGGTAAAATGTCATTTCCTATGAAAGACACATATACTTGATTGAGAGTCCACGAGCTAATCATGCTCTACTAACCTTAAATATTGGGAACTAAATCAAATATTTACCAACTTCACCAGTTGTAGTTTTCTCCATCATAACAAGCAAGTTTAAGGGTGAAAAATGTTATAACTCAAGTGGTTAATATTACTCTCTCTCTCTTGCACCAGAGGTCCTATATTCGAATTACTGCTTATATAAAAAAAATGGTAAGAACTAATCTGATATTGGTTCCTGGCCTGATCCCTTAAGCTGTTGACCTATAAAGTACCCAAAAAATATATGTAGATTTGATTCCATGAGGTGATTTACTCCCAGGTTCAGTTTATGCCTAATTGTCCCTTGATTCAAACCAATAGAAAGTAGTAGTATTCAAGTGAAGGCATGCATGTCGTGTGGTTGACTTCACGAAAATTCATTTTCTAGTGTGAAATTGGCCAATGGGGCAAGTTGCAAGAATATATATAACTCCATTGATGGTTGTAAAGCACTAGCAATTATCAAATAAATAAATAAGATGAAGGCACACAATGCAGTATTCACGGCCATTTTGTCGAGGGGAAAAATGGGTGCATTACATCACATGAATGAACCAAACAGTGTCTGTATCATGAGAGACCTTTTCCAGTTGATTTGGCTCGAAGGGCTTGCTACTGCTTAGGCACTTTTGACAACCCATTTTAATTCATTGCTTAGTTTATATTGAATCACTTAAAAAACTTGTTGCGTGACGGATCCTACAAGTGTCTACTACTACATTCAAACTATAAATTGATATTGTACCAACTTAGACTCCATACCCTAGTTAAAAATCAACTTTTCAATTCGAAGTTATTGCTGTACTCTTTCGATGTGAGATTCTTTGCATCTTTCTTTTAATCTTGCATAGAGCCAAACTTTACCAATAAAACTCATATATAATCAGATCGGAAAACAAAGGGAAAAGAAGAAAAAACTTGTATTGTCAATAGCTATTTCTCTAATTCACAATCACCAAACTCCAAAGCATTGACCAAGATATAACAATTCCGGAAAGCATTGAAGAGGAACACACGTTCATCTAACTAAACTTAGAATTTATACTACTAAAAGATAATACTAAACTCCCACTTGATAGATTCGGTAATTATATAACAAGAACAACCAGAAAAGGGGTAGCTAACCTGGCTATATATATATCAACATTTCATTTGTGAGGTATAAGGAGAAAGAAGCAATGGAGTTCTTAGGCAGCAAAAGTGTTTTGATCGTTCTGGTAATCCTTGTATCTGCTTCTGTTCTGGTACAAAGTAAGACAGATCTTAAGGTTTGCTACAGCAAGAAAAGCCCGTGCTTTCTCAAGCAGGTATATTGCCCTGCGGAATGCCCATCCTCTTCACCGACAGACAAAAAGGCTAAAATTTGCTATCTCAACTGTGACTCACCTATATGCAAAGCTGAGTGCAAAGGTAAGGTTACGACTTACTGTCATGTGTTCATAATGTTATCTCATGCATGTTAACGTTTCAGAGTTGGGCATGCAATCCACCACTAATTACATCAATATTGTCCCAACTTAACTACCTGCAACTCACAAAAGGCCTCGATATAGTAGCGGAACTATTCATTTATAAGTAGTAATATATTCTGTCAATCATCTGATGTGAGATTGCATTCTTCAACAATGCACTCCAATTTTTATTTTGTTTCGAACGTACATGCCTCGGTTAAAATCATTGCCGATGCTGACAAGGGTTTTTGTTTGTTGTTGCTGGTAATCGTAGGTCGCAAACCTAATTGTGAAGGCCCCGGATCAGCATGCATGGACCCTCGCTTCATCGGTGGAGATGACATTGTCTTTTACTTCCACGGGAAGAAAAATGAGTATTTCAGCTTAGTTTCTGACCCCAACCTCCAAATCAACGCCCGGTTCATTGGTCTCCGCCCTGAAGGCCGAACCAGGGACTACACTTGGATTCAGGCCCTTGGACTCCTCTTTGGCTCTAACAGCTTCTCCCTAGAGGCCAGCCAAGCATCGTCATGGGATGATGAAATAGACCACTTAAAATTCACTTACAATGGAGAGGAGCTAGTCATCCCAGAATCCCAACTCTCCGCATGGCAATCTCCGGAAAATGCCATTAGAGTAGAGAGAACATCTAGCAAGAACAGTGTTTTGGTCACTCTCCAGGAAGTTGCTGAAATTTCAGTAAATGTGGTGCCTGTGACAAAGGAAGATGATAGGATCCACAATTATCAGATACCATCAGATGACTGTTTTGCACATCTGGAAGTACAGTTCAGATTCTACGGCTTATCATCAAATGTTGAGGGAGTGCTTGGAAGGACTTACCAGCCAGATTTCAAGAACCCGGCAAAGCCAGGAGTAGCGATGCCAGTTGTGGGAGGGGAACACAAGTACAGAACAACATCACTGGTCTCCGCAGATTGCGCTGCTTGTGTTTTCACTGAATCCAGGAAGATGGATCAAACAGATTCAAGGGTGATGAATTACGGAAATATTGACTGCACCGGTAATTCCTTCAGTGGGAATGGAATCGTTTGCAGGAAGTAAATGATATTGCTACAAGCTCAGGGAATAAGTGTAAATTTAACTTCTCAGATGATAATCTAAAGATGTGTAATCAAGAGGTTTGAAAACCTTCTTGCACTCATATGTTAATTAATACACATAATGCTGATATAATCAGTAATGCCAATCTTCTTGCACTCGTAACATTTGACAACGCGTTTTCAAAACCTTGCGCCGAAGCTGGATGAAAGTCTCTGTATCCTTTTTCTCCGGCTACTAGCATTAACATCATCATAATGCAGCATTGCAATAATTTCACCACGCTTTCATACCCAAACCCGTTGTCAGCATATGCACTCTATTAACACTGGCTCAAGCCCCGTGGAAAGGCTTCAGTAAATTCACGTATTATACAAGTAGGTTCGTATTTTTTTAAAATACTTCATTTTTCATACATTGTCTTAATGATTCAAGAAATTGCATGTTAAAAGTCCAACATATCTTTCACGTTTAATACACGTTATTTAGGGACTTTTTCAATACTACACATAAAATTCACGTATTTTTAACTTATTATTGAAAAAAAAAAAAATTTAAATAAATATTAAAATTTAATAAAAATGGTCGAAGTTTTCAAAAGATATTTTTAAGAAAGTTGCCGAATAATACGTATTTTTCATATACTATACCCGTTTGGTATTTTACTAACTATGAAGGTAGCTTTCATTTGCTGCTCCCATAGCTCTCTTATTTATCAGTTATAATGAAAAGGTATCGAACCCTTGACCTGTTGGAAATTCAAATCAAAACAGGTTGTAAATGGCAGCTGCTAGCTGTTAGTTTCTTTACAGGTTGTATTCACACTTGCTGCAACTACAAAGACTAAAGTTTCTTCCATGTGCTAGCTGAAAGTTTGTGATTCCAACCTGGAATAATGCAATGCATGTGTGTGCCAACTATCCAAAGTTGCTGCATGTGTGTGAAAGGGTGTAAAGATGGTGAACACCATCATTCATTGCATGTTGTTGTATTGTTAATCAATTTCTGTTTTGTATAAATAGGCCTTCTTGCTAGGCTTTAGAACATCAATCCAATTCTCATTCTCATTTTCAGTTTGTGAGTTTAAGAGTTGTAAACTCTTCCTATATTTCAAAGTGTTTGTTATCACCAAGCTTGCTACTTCTTTCCTTTCGTTTGTCCAATTTTATTGAGAGTGCAAAGTGAGAGGTGTGATAGAGTTTGTAAACTTATCACCCACATATTTTGGTATTGAGTTAGTAAACTTTTCAATACCAACATGACCTAGGCGACAACACTTCTCTACCCACCCTTATCTGTTAGACTAACCCAAAGGCTCAAGCTTTCTTTGATGATGTTTCCAAGAGCTCATATACTAGCCTAAATTTTTCCGGTTTTCGTTTTGGATAATACTAAGGAAACCATCTATTTAAGTTAGATTTTTGAAAATCATATGATGTGGTTATCGATGATTGGATCATTATCTAAGTGTTAATTTACGTGCTTATTTCCTATTAGTGACCACATAATTTACAAATTTGATCTAAAAATTTATGACTCCCTTTTTTCCATCATTTACGACTTGTTCTCCATTTACTCTCAATTGATTAGCAGCCCCGAGGAGCTGCTAAATTTCTAATAAGCAACTACATCTACTTCCTAATAAACAGCAAACTTAATACTAGTAAACCCAATTTTAGCATTTAATTTAACTGGTTTCTCCCTAATAAATAACTTCATCTACTTCTTTTTTATAAATAACGAATAAAATACTTATATCTTTCTTGTTCATTCCACTCATTAATTTGTTTGTAAGAATTAAAGATATACTTAAATGAGACTCCACTCCACGACCTAAACAAATATTAGGAACTAAATAAACAATTAACCGACTTCGCTAGCTGTTCTTTCCATCAAAACAATGAAGTTTGAGCTAGAGTGCAAATATTGGGCATCTGCCTGCTACTTGTCGTGCTGCAAGGGATATTAAGCGTGGGCATGTGGTTAAGAAGGAAGGTGCAAGATCACGAATAGTGAAGCGCAATGAGAACAATCAGGATAACATTCGAGTTGAAACTGATATCCGCAATCAACCGGAAGGTAAGGTTCGTGTTAGTAATGTGTCCAACTCGAGTGTGAGAGATTTGGATGATGGTGATGTTTCGCCCATACATGTTGTGGATGGTTTAGAAAATAATGGGACAACCTCTGCATATGTTTCAGAAACTCCCGGTTCTCATGATCATGTGGTTAGTCAATTGGCTAAGGCTGGTTTGGTTAGTAAGAACTCTCTCTCTAGTGAGAGAGGTTTGGATGATGCTTCTCCCTCACATTTTGTGGAAGGTTTAGTTGATGATAATGATACAACTTGTGACCATGTTTCTGATACTCCGATGGATACTCCCCTTAGAGGTATTCCATTAAACTCTTCTCTTATGCTCTCTGAGAGATGTAATACTAATGACTCAGTTCAAGTTGTTTCTCAAGTTCATGACGCTAGTACTCCTTTATCTCCTCAAGTTCGCTCTGAAATTCAAAAGGTTAATGATTGGTACACTATGGTGGAGAAAGATGCTCTTCAAAATAATGTTGCAGGTAGAGAAAATAATGATTTAGATGATGCAAATAATGTTTCTGAGGATGACATGACTTTGGTTCTCTCAAAATCTCAGAAGAGAAGATTACGGAAAAAACAACGGGAATCTGGTTATCATACCTACGAGCGTGAGGCTATTCAAACTCGTGCTAGGGTTGCTGCTATGACTCCTCGTGATCCATGAAGACCATTTATTGGAATATCCGGGGCTTAGCAAATCGCCCCACTAGACGAGCTTTACGGAGCCTTGTCAGAAAACATTCTCCTGATTTTCTTTGTTTGGCAGAACCTATGACTTCTACAATGAAAATTCGTCCATTTTTTTGGAAATCTATTGGTATGCATTTTCTGGGAGTGAATGATAGAGATCAGAGATTGCCTAATATTTGGGTTTTTCACACAGATAATGTTTATCTCCTACGGTTTTATCTACTTCAAGTCAACATATTACTATTCTATTTTTAGTAGCTGGCACTACCCATTGTATTACTTTTGTTTATGCTGCTACAACAGTGGTGGAACGTCGACCACTTTGGCTTTCTATTGCTCAAGTTTGTGCCGGCTTTTCAGGTCCTTCACTTATTTTGGGTGATTTTAATGCGGTTCTTGGCGCGCATGAGAAAATGGGGGGTATTTTGCCTCGTCGAATAGCATGTGAGGAGTTTCAAGCTATGGTGGATACATGTGGTTTGGTTCCGATTGATGTTAAGGGCTCCCCTTTCACTTGGACTAATGGGCGTGGCATATCATCTCATATTGAAATGCTATTAGATCGGTGTTTTTGTTCTACTGCATGGCTGGATGCCTGGCCTATCACCAATTGCTCCACGTTGGTTCGTCATTCTTCGGATCATAATTCTCTTCTAGTTTCTTTTCAAAAGTTTGCAGCACAAGGTCCTACTCATTTTCGCTTTCATCGTCTGTGGTTAGATCATCCTGATTTTATTAATTTGGTTAAAAATTCATGGCAGTCTATTCAAGTTTATGGTTGTCCTATGTTTATTCTTCAACAAAAGCTCAAGTTGCTAAAGCCTATTCTAAGACATTGGAATGCTGATGTTTTTGGAAATGTCAATGTTGCCGTGGACAATGCTAGAAAGGCTTTAGAAAAAATTCAGTTAGACATCTCCACAGAGGGTTTTACTGATGAACGTCATGGGGCTGAATTACAAGCTCATTCTACTTTGTCTCATGCGCTGCTAGTTCAAGAAAAGTTTTGGCAGGATAAAACACGATCTAAATGGCTGCGAGATGGAGACCGTAATACGAGTTATTTTCATACTTTGGCAAAAATTCGCAGGACTCGTAATTTTATTTCTTCTTTGCGTATTGATTCGGAATTGGTTGAGGATGTTGAGATTTTGCGCAATCATGTGGTGGAGTATTTTTTTAATGCTTTTCATGATGATGGTCTTGCTATTGACACAGGTTTGGTTGCTCATTTTATTCCTCCTTTGGTTACTACACCTGAAAATGATACTTTATTGGCTATTCCCACATTGGAGGAGATTAAACAAACTGTATTTTCTATGAATCCGGATAGTGCTCCAGGTCCAGATGGTTTTGGTGGTTATTTTTTCCATGCTTGCTGGGATTTCGTTGGATTTGAGGTTTCTTTGGCTGTCCAAGATTTCTTCAAGACAGGTTATATTTTACCCAATTTGAATTCTAGTTTTGTGGCTCTAATTCCTAAAGTTCAAGAGGCAGATTCTATCTCTCAATTTCGGCCGATAGCCATGGCTAATTTTATATTCAAAGTCATTACAAAGATTCTTGCCGATAGGCTTGCTCTTGTGGCTACTCGAATTATTTTGCCGAATCAATACGCATTTCTTAAGGGCAGGCATATTTCAGATTGCATTTTGTTGGCCTCAGAGTGTGTTAATTTATTGGACAATAAGTGTTTTGGGGGTAATGTCGCTATTAAGTTTGATGTTGCTAAAGCTTTTGATACTCTCAATTAGGACTTTCTAGATCGAGTGCTTAGAGCTTTTGGTTTCCATGATACTTTTGTTCAATGGGTTCGTGTAATCCTTTCCTCAGCCCGGCTATCTATATTATTCAATGGTTCACCTGTTGGATTTTTTTGCTGTAGTAGGGGTGTTTGTCAGGGGGATCGTCTATCCCCTCTCCTTTTTTGTCTTGCTGAAGAGGTTTTTAGTCGAGGTCTAGTGGATCTTGTAAATTCTGGAAAGGTTAAACCCATCTCTTCCCCTCGGGGAGTGACTGCTCCTTCTCATATTCTCTATGCGGATGACATAATGGTTTTTTGCAGAGGTGACAAGCGCAGCCTTATGAACCTTATGCATTTTATTGAAGAATATGGTGTGAATTCTGGTCAATGTATTAGTAAAGTTAAATCTCGTATTTATATTGGGAAATCAGCTTCTATTCGTCGTTTGCGTATTTTATCTTGGCTCAATGTCTCTGAAGGTGAGCTTCCATTTACTTATTTGGGGGCTCCTATTTTTAAAGGCAAACCTAAGAGGGCATATTTTCAAGCATTAGCAGATAGAATACGTTCTCGGCTTTCTCAATGGCAAGGTCGCTCTCTCTCAATGGCTGGTCGAGTTACTTTGGTCAAGTCAGTTATGGTAAGCATGTTGTCTCATACTTTCTCAGTTTATTCTTGGCCACCAACGGTATTAAATCAAGTTCGTAGTTGGACTCGAAATTTCATTTGGACAAGTTGTGCTGATTCTTGTGGATTTTCTATTGTGGCATGGAAAAAATGTTGTGTTCCTTTAAATGAAGGAGGTCTTGGCATTCGTAATTTTTCAACTTTAAATAAGGCCTTTTTGTTGAAAAAGTTTTGGGATATTTTGATTACCTCTTCTATGGCTTCACGGTTTTTTCAAGGTAGGTTTTTTAATTGTCTTGGACAACCGTGTTCTACATACAAGTGTTCCTCCATTTGGCCTGGTTTACGCCCTCTTTATTCAGATATTTTTCATGGATCAAAATGGGTGATAGGTAATGGTCAAAATATTAATTTTTGGCATGCGAGATGGTTAGATTTTCCAATAGTCGATACGCTTGGTATTCCACCAGATTTATGCAAGGCTTTTCGAGCTAAAGTTTCTGATTTTATTGTGGATGGTTGTTGGATTCCCCCACCTACTTTACATTCATGGATATCGCCCATTTGGGATGATATTTCTTCCATTAGGCTTCCTTCAAAGGATGGGATTGATGACAAAATGGTTTGGTTGTCTGCTTCAAATGGTGACCTTTCTTTATCTTTGGCTTATGATTTTAAGCGTAATAAACAACCAGTGGTTCAATGGGATCGATGGGTTTGGCAATCTTGCTTTCGCCCTCGTAATTCGGTTACATTGTGGAAGTATTTACATGGTAAGATGTTAACTGACGATCTCTTGCAGCAAAGAGGTTTTGCTATAGCATCTATGTGCTCTCTTTGTTGTGAAGGTATGGAAACTGCTTCACATATTTTCTTTGAGTGCTCTTTTGCACGTCAAATTTGGTCTACTATTTTGGAATTATTCAGAGTTCAATACTTATTTCAAGATATTTTTAGCTTTTTCCATTATCCTTTACAACAAGATTTTGGTACCCAAGTGCAACTGCTTTGGTGGGGTATGATTGGAGTTGGTTTTTATTCTATTTGGCATGCTCGCAACACTGTTCGTTTTCATGAGGAGGTTGTTTCTATCAACTACGTTGTAAGGTCTATCAAATGTCAACTCCTTGAAATTGATTCTCTCAATTCCGGCTGTATGAAGAATTCGGTGGAAGAGCTTTGCATTCTTTATTCTATTGGTGTTCGTGGACGTCCTGCTAAGGCTCCAAAAATTATTGAGGTATTGTGGCGCCCACCTCTTCAGTCTTGGATCAAAGTGAATACTGATGGTGCTGCAAGAGGTTCCCCTGGTGTGGCTGCATTTGGTGGTATCTTTCGGAATTTTACAGGTAATTCTCTTGGTTGTTTTGCGGGTTCAATAGGCTTGGCATCTTCTTTGGATGCCGAACTACGCGCTGTTATTCATGTTGTATCTTTAGCTTGGGATAAAGGTTGGCATTCCTTATGGATTGAATGTGACTCATCACTGGTTGTTCATCTTCTTTCTTCATCCTCACCTTCCTCGACATCTATCCCTTGGAGGCTTTTGGTCAGTTGGCATAACTGTCGAGTTTTACTATCCTCCATACACGTTCAGATTTCTCATATTTTTAGAGAGGGTAATCAAGTTGCTGATTGTTTGGCCAATTATGGTGTTGATCACCACGGTGTCCATTGGTGGGATTCATGCCCTCCTTGTGCTGCAGCTGCTTATTCTCACAACCTTTTTAAGCTTCCTTGTTATAGGTTTTGCTGAAAAAGGTTTTGAATTGTTGTTATGAATTATTTATTGGTCTGGGTTTGGCCTCATGTCCCCCTGACATATTGTATTTTTCTTGTTTATCAATAAATTCTCATCAAAGTCTCTTCCCATGATAGCAATGCTGGAGTGGGACGGACTTTGCGGCCATTTAAAAAAAAAAAAATGTTACTACACTACTACAATATTAGCTTTAGGTGTCGGACGATTCTGGCGGTTAATAAGCCATTCTGACGGATAAAAGATAATCGACACATAATTTATTTACTGGCGGATTAAAGTTACTTTCTGTCGGATATATCCGACATAAATTCCTGGCGGATTTAACCCTCAGTTTATAACCGACAGAAATTGAGTATTTTATTATTTTAGTTTCTGGCGGTTATTATTTTATTATTCTGAGCGTTATAACCGACATAAATTGACTATTTTATATGTTAAACTGTTATATTGATTATAAATAAATAAACAAATGGTTTAAATATTTTTTTTTTCACTTACGGTCCCGTTACCTAATCTCTGAATGTTTTTTTTTTTACGACTTTTTACACATGCTATCTCAAAGTATATACAAACATATTTGACTGTTGGATCGTTGAAACTAGTTTCGTATAATGCATATCCTATCAAATTGATAGATTTAACAAACACTTAAGAGTTAATGTTATACTTCCATTAAGTATAAAAAATTATCCACTAGTGTAAATATTTTAAATTGAAGATCGAATTTGTTCAATGCATTCTTATAGGGTCGAGGAGTGTAGCTGTAAAAAAATCATCAAAATCGGAGCTAAAATAATCGTTAAATTGTGATTTTTTGTTTATAACCGTCGAAAACTTTTGTTTTGTTATCTAATCTCTGAATGTTTGTTTTTTGTGATTTTTTAGGTATGCGATCTTGGAGTATATACAAACATATTTGACGGTTGGATCATTGAAACTAGTTTCATATAATGCATATCCTATCAAATTGATAGATTTAACAAACACTTAAGAGTTAATGTTATACTTCCATTAAGTATACAAAATTATCCACTAGTGTAAATATTTTAAATTGAAGATTGAATTTTTTCAATGCATTCTTATAGGGTCGAGCAATGTAGCTGTAAAAAATCATCAAAATCGGAGCTAAAATAACCGTTAAATTATGATTTTTCGTTTATAACCGTCGAAAACTTTTGTTCTATTAGCTAATCTCTAAATGTTTGTTTTTTGTGATTTTTTAGGTATGCGATCTCGGAGTGTATACAAACATATTTGACGGTTGGATCGTTGAAACTAGTTTCGTAGAATGCATATCCTGTCAAATTGATAGATTTAACAAACACTTAAGAATTAATGTTATATTTCCATTAAGTATAAAAAATTATCCACTAGTGTAAATATTTTAAATTGAAGATTGAATTTTTTCAATGCATTCTTATAGGGTCGAGGAGTGTAGCTGTAAAAAAATCATCAAAATCGGAGCTAAAATAATCGTTAAATTGTGATTTTTCGTTTATAACCGTCGAAAACTTTTGTTTTGTTACCTAATCTCTGAATGTTTGTTTTTTGTGATTTTTTAGGTATGCGATCTTGAAGTATATACAAACATATTTGACGGTTGGATCGTTGAAACTAGTTTTGTAGAATGCATATCCTATCAAATTGATAGATTTAACAAACACTTAAGAGTTAATGTTATACTTTCACTAGTTTAAATATTTTAAATTGAAGATCGAATTTTTTCAATGCATTCTTATAGGGTCGAGGAGTGTAGCTGTAAAATATCATCAAAATTGGAGCTAAAATAACCGTTAAATTATGATTTTTCGTTTATAACCGTCGAAAACTTTTGTTCCGTTACCTAATCTCTGAACGTTTGTTTTTTGTGATTTTTTACGTATGTGATCTCGGAGTGTGTACAAACAAGTTTGACGGTTAGATTATTGAAAAAAGTTTCGTACAATGTGTATCACATCAAAACGGTAGATTAAATAAACACTTAAGACTTAATGTTATACTTCCATTAAGTATAAAGTAATATTTTGTGGTATCCAATAGTGTAAATATTTTAAATTGAAGATCAAATTTATTCATTGCATTCTTATAGGGTCGAGGAGTGTAGCAAAATTGAGTGGCGTTCTATTATTTATATAATTGATTAATTTTAGTAAGATAAGATTTCATTTTGTTGTTGTTGTATGGCAACAGTAGGGTGATTTCCAAACAGATTCCATAATAACTAAGGTTTTTTTTATTTCATTTTTAATTTAAAACATTTTGAAACTAACTTATCTTTCAGGTTGAAAATTTTGGATTTTCGGTTGCAATTTTTTTTTTGAAATTTTCAGATCATCATCATAATTTAAAATTTCTAAGTTTCGGATATTTGTACATCAATCTTTGTGCTTCTGTATATGCAATTCAATAATATTTGGTAAATATTTTATGTAGAATTATTATACATTTTGTAGTATATCAGTATATATATATATATATATATATATATATATATATATATATTAGACAAAAAAAATAGTATGTATGTTTATAATCATGGCAAAATATAACAAAGAACATGGCAAAATATAAAAAACGTTTACAAGATACACACAATTAGTAAATAACAGCAAAATGTTCAATTTTTTTTGGAATATTTTAATTGGATTATCCAAATTAACAATGAACATGACAAAAAAAAAGTTTACAAGATGTAGTTAATAGTTATCTATTAAACCAAACAATTATTTATTTTCGACGAAAAAGAACAATGATTTATTTAATTTTTAAAAACTTATTCTACTTAAATACATTTTATTTATTTATTTATTAAACCAAACAATTATTATTTTATTTTAAAATAGTAACAAAATTTTGGGGGGAATTTAAAATTTTGAGAGGGAATTTTGGGGGAGTATTGCCTCCATTTTTTGTACTGTCGGTTTTAACCGACAGTAATGAAAATTTTCCGTCGGTTTATATTTTAAAAAATGTTTCTGTCGATTTTAACCGACAGTAATGAATTTTTTTTTATACCCACATCCGGCCCCCACTCTTCTCCTTCATTTTTCTAAAACCACTCTAACTCTCGGCACTCTCCCTCTCTCTAAGCTCCGAGAAGAAACCCCCACCATTCCTTTCAATTCTGACCAAATCAACCCTAAAAAATCTGAACCTCGAACCCTTGGGACATGGGGAATCAACCTGCAGCGTTGCATGTATCGTCGATGCATCACCGTGTGCTCTGCCATTAACGCTGAGAGCTTCAAAGATCCGAGCTTGTTTCGGGTACGGAGCCGATGGCGGTAATGGCGCCGTGTTTGATTTTGGAAAGGACGGGTTGGCATCGATGCAGGTCAATCCTGGGCTCTCGGCGTACGCAGAGGATCCAGAATCGACAGGCGGGTCGTTGAGGGAGCTCCTGGAGTTTGGGAAGGGGAGGGTTCCGAAAGATCTCTGGGCGGAAACGGAGATTAGGCTTATGGCTAGGGCGGGGCTCCGATTGCTTGATTTGGGTGTTCAAAATCAGATTCTGAATTCTTGTAGGAAGGTGTTTCGGAGTTTCGGGTTTAAGTTTCGTGACGAGTGGGCTTCCGTCATTACAGGTACTGTTAATTGTGAATTCATGGTGGTTTTGGTATTAATTGCAATACAAATGAAGTGAACTTATCTCTCATATTTTATTAATTTCTTGTAAATTTTAGTGAAGTTTTATGTTAATCTTGTGATAATATGCAAATGATGAAGCCTGGTTGGAATTCAATGTATCTGTTCGGTTTCTGAACTGAATTCGAGTTTGATCCTATAGTTAAAAATTGGATGTGTTTTTTTGTTTCTGTGAATTTGTTAGGCACTTGTACTCAATTTGGCATGACTTTCCCTATCTGTTCAAATGCCCAATCAGTGTGGCTTTCCTCAGGTAATCTCTCATGGTGCAATTCTCACCTGCAAAATTTGTTGTTGTATATAGATTCATAGAATTGAAATCAATATCCCATATGTAAAGCAGGCAGATGAGCTTGAGAGCAGAAGCATTTCAGGTGTTGAGGAGAAAGCCAGTGCAGGTACTTTAATTCTTTCACGTAGTTCAAATTCAACTTTGTGATTTATATGGCTTGAAAAACTGAAGTAGGTGGAATTAACTTTACTTGAGGAGGAGTTGTTTTTCTATGGTAAAATGTAAATGGGAATTTTCATGGTTGTTTAGTCAATAGGACAGCATATTTTGTAGTTGAAGTCCCAAATCATAATCTTCGCCATTTCATCAATCAGTGGCCGGAGAGGGTCAACCAATTTGATCCTCATTGCTTTGTATTTTCAGGATGAACTGTAAGAAGTGAAGAATATGGTGTACCTTATTAGCTCAATCTGGTTTGCTCATTAGCTGCAGAATCTGGTTCAAGCATGTTGGGTCATTTCGAGCAGAAGAAGAATGCTCAACCAGAAGGAGAAGGAGAAGGGATAATGCTGTCATGTCCTTTTTATATTTTTTTATTATTAATCACCTTTATGTCGGTTTTATCCGACAGAAAATGGTCTTATTTATCATTAATATATTCCCAGTTCTGTCGGTTTTATCCGACAGAACATGGTCTGTTTTATTTTTAATATATTCCCTGTCGGTTATATCCGACAGAAAATGCTATTATTTATTCATTATTAATTTATTCTGTGTCGGTTATATCCGACACAATTTCTGTCGGTTTTAGACTATTTTTTGTCGGAAAATTCAATTCCTGACGCTGGCAATTCTGTCGCTTATTATATCCGTCACTGCATCCATTTTCTGTCGGATTTTGCTTAAAATCCGACAGTAATATACGTTTTTTGTCGCTTTTTAAACCGCCAGTTATAGTTAATTTTGTAGTAGTGCTATTTTGGTAGCATTTCAATTTTCAACTCTCTTAAGCCAAGTTGTGGGAATAGAAAATAGCACTCAAACTCACAGAAGAGGTGATGTTGCATACATAAAAAGAGTTTAAAAACTCTCTACAATATTGTTCATTAGTGAAACGGCCGGTGAGCAACATATACAACGAATTTGTAGCTCAAGTAGTTAACCGTGCTTACTTTTGTATCTAAAGTTTTGTGTTTGAATCAACTTTGAGTACAATGCCTTCCGCTGTGGGTTATCAACCCCTAGTACTGAAATGCGTACTTTACAAGAAAAGATTATTTCTATCAAAGAGGGGTCTATAACTTCTATTTAAGCAGTTTATGTGCCTGCGGACGATTTGACCGATCCTACACATGCATTTTCACATTTAGATGCTAGTACAGTACAATCAAGAGGATTAGCTGCCAAAGATATTTATCCAGAAAGATCCTTTACATTCAACATATATCAAAAAATGGTGAGCAACCTATGAATGTTAAGACATATTGGTTTCAGGCCTAATACCTCAGGCTTTTGACTTATAAAGTACAAAAAAAAAAAAAAAATTAAGCATGCTAGATTTGAATGTATGTCTTTTGCTGGACTTCATGAACAAATTATATTCTAGAAAGCATAGGGCCAATGAGGAAGTTCAAAGAATGTATATGAATCCGTCTCCACTGATATGGTTGTACACAGACAATGCAGTTTCCATGGCCAGTTTATCGGGTGCAAAATAGGTGATTACTTCACATGAGTGAACCAAACCATGTCATTGTTAATACTCTACAGAGACCTTTTCCACTTGACTTGGCTTGAAGCTTGTATGGCCATGCCTTGGGCAGTCCTCCACAATACACAACCCATTTATTTCAGGAGTTATTCATTAACTAAGAATCGTCTATCTATTTGTTACAATTGATTGATTAAACAATCTTGAGGTTTAATCGATTTTTTGGAGTTATTTATAATATGAAAAGTTTGGATTCTAAACATGAAGTTCTATGAATTGGCTCTTGAAATATTCCATATCGGCAGTATGAGGAAGAAAATAAGAGTATAAATATCCTAAAGCCCACTCCAACTAATACTGAAGCCTTTTGTAATAAAATCTCACACATGTCGGATTGTGCATGTAATTAACAAGTTGGGGACAATATTAGTGTTGTTGGAAGTAGGCGTTTGGCCTATCTCTCTAATAATTTAACATGGTATAGAGTCAGGGGGCAGGTTCGTATTGCTACGTGATGGGTGGGTCCCCTTGGCCCCGAGTGATGATGATGGGTCCCCTTGGCCCCGAGTGATGATGGTGGGTCCCCTTGGCCCCGAGTGATGATGGTGGGTCCCTTGGCCTCGCGTGTTGGGTGGGTCCTCTTGGCTCCATGTGGTTGCAGATGTGTGGATCTCCCACGTTTGACCCACTAAGTCAATTGAGGAGAAACTACTTAATCTTGAGGAGCCAAGTATTTTAATTTAATTCATAGCTTAGATCACATTCAATCACTATAAAACTTATTGTGTCACGGATTTTACAATTCAATACTAAGTTTAAACCACGCACCTAGAACCAGCATATGTAGATGGTGCTACCACACAGAACTCCGAAAGTTCATTTGGTGCATGTATATATTATATCAGTAGTATATTACTTATCCAATTAGCGGGTACAAAATAACAACTTGATAGTTTCCTTTTTCCTCTCAAAAACTTATTTTGTTGTCAGTTGAATATTATGCACTAATAGAAGAGAATTTAGTATAACAAGTAGCTGGTTTGATTGGTTTAGTTGTTTTAATTTGCACCACAGCCATATTATTTTGTATGCTTGTTTTCTTTCATTATTTGTTTTCCAAAACATCAAAAAAAATTCAAATGTTATGTTAAACTATACTTTATATGTAAAGATAATAAACTTCTAATTTGTTAACGGATTAAAGTTTGATTTTTATGTTTTCATATTTATGACCATGTCTTCCAGTGATTGACAAAACTAATTTTTTTTTTCCCTTCGTGCTTATATGTAGCCACTTTTTATCTCTACACACGTCTAAAACTCAGGACCGGTCCTGCTTGCACATATATTGTTCTCAAATTAACCATAAACCTCATATGTGAGGTTTTATCTTAAAACGCTTATGGAAAATTATTGAATAATTAAAATTGTGAAGTATTGTTGTGCAAATTGGATTTTGGATCATGCGCAATATTCCTTATGGATTGCATTGAGCCAAACTTCACCAGCAAAGCTTGCATCAAATTCAAAACAGTTCCGAAAACAAAAGGAAAAAGAAAAAGGAATCAAGAACTCATAATGTCATTAGCTATTTCTTTAATCCCAATAATATCACCAAACTTATCCAAAGCATCGAATTATATCAGCAAACTTAGAATGTATACGTGAAAAAGATAATACCAAAACCCCCACTTGATAGCCTTTGTAATTATAAACAAGAAAATCGTGCAGAAAAAGGTCAAGTTAATTGGGCTATATATATACACCAACCTTTCATTGCTGAGGCATTGAAGGGGAAAGAAAAGAAGCCATGGATTTCTTAGGCAGCAAAAGGGTTTTGATCGTTCTTGTAATCCTTGTATCTGCTGCTGTTCTGGTACAGAGTATGCAACCTCCAAATGGTAAGCAACCACCGAAACCTCCAAACGGTCAGCAACCTCCAAAACCTCCAAACGGTAAGCAACCTTTGAAACCTCCACACGGTGAGCATCCTCTGAAACCTCCACATGGTGGCCATCCTCCGCAACCACCAAACAGTAAGCAACCTCTGAAACCTCCAAACGGTGAGCATCCTCCGAAACCTCCAAATGGTGAGCATCCTCCGCAACCACCAAACAATAAGCAACCTCTGAAACCTCCAAGCGGCAACCAACCTCCGAAACCTCCAAATGGTAAGCAACCTCCGGAACCTCCAAATGGTAAGCAACCTCCGGAACCTCCAAATGGTAAGCAACCTCCAAAGCCTCCAAATGGTAAGCAACCTCCAAATATTAAAGTTTGCTATGACAAGAAAAGCCCGTGCTTTGGGAAGCAGGTACAATGCCCACAGGAATGTCCATCCGGTTCACCGACAGACAAAATGGCTAAAATGTGCTATCTCAACTGTGACTCTCCTATATGCAAAGCTGAGTGCAAAGGTAAGGCTACTAGACTTATCTTTTTACAATGTTTTCACTCTTTGTTTTCTTTTTATTTCAAACGTCCCTAGGTAACTTAAAATCCTTGCTGACAATGTTCTTTTATTGTTGATGGTAATCGTAGGTCCCAAGCCTAATTGTAATGGCCCTGGATCAGCATGTCAGGACCCTCGCTTCATTGGTGGAGACGGCATTGTCTTTTACTTCCACGGCAAGAAAAATGAGTACTTCAGCTTAGTTTCTGATCCCAACCTCCAAATCAATGCCCGCTTCATTGGCGTCCGCCCTGAAGGCCGAACCAAGGACAACACTTGGATTCAGGCCCTTGGACTCCTCTTTGACTCCAAAAGCTTCTCCCTAGAGGCCAGCAAAGCATCAACATGGGTTGATGAAATCAACCACTTGAAATTCACTTACAACGGAGAGGAGCTGATCATCGCTGAATCTCATCTCTCCACATGGGAATCTCCGGACAATGCCATTATAGTGGAGAGAACATCAAGCAAGAACAGTGTCTTGGTAATTCTACTGGGAGTTGCTGAAATTTCAGTAAATGTGGTGCCTGTGACAAAGGAAGATGATAGGATCCACAATTATCAGTTACCGTCAGATGACTGTTTTGCTCACCTGGAAGTACAGTTCAGATTCTACGACTTATCCTCAAACGTTGAAGGAGTGCTCGGAAGGACTTACCAGCCAGATTTCAAGAACCCGGCAAAGCCAGGAATAGCTATGCCAGTGTTGGGAGGTGAACACAAGTACAGAACAACATCACTCTTCTCTGCAGATTGCACTGCCTGTGTGTTCACTCAACTCAGTAAGCTGGATCAGACAGATTCAAGGGTGATGGATTATGGAATGCTTGACTGCACTGGTAATTCCTTCGGGGGGAATGGAATAGTTTGCAGGAAATAACTGATAAGTCACAAGCTCATGGAATAAGTGAAGGTTTTAAACCTCTCAGATGATAATTAAAGCTGTGTGGTCAAGAGGTTTGGGACATAATCCACCTCTTAGTGTTTTTCGTTTTCGTTTGTGTCAATTGTGAATTTCCAGACTTTCTTTCTTCAGACAATTTGGCTTTTAAATGTAGCCGTTTATTTTAAATTTTGTACTCATGTAAAAAATAAAAGTATGCAGTTTATAAAAAAAAATATAGTTTCATGCTTATCACAAGGAACTACCTTCAGAAAGCAAAAACTCACTTGCAATCTCATATTATGTATGCTAACTCAGATGTAGCAATGCAGATAACTCTAATTGTTTGGTTTAGAGTTATAAAGGCCTAAACACTATATAAACAAAGTCCTGCATGTCAAGGACTAAAACAAAATTGTTTGATTTATTTTCTTCCCTTTTTAGATCTGCTCAGCAAACCCAACAAACAAATTATTGTCCATTACATAACTAGAAGAATTTAACCAGATTTCCTAAAAGTTTTATGAGAGTATTCCAGATCGTTTTGTAGCCATTTCATAGATAATCTTTGAGGATGGTTTCAGTGTTTTCTCCAGGAACAAGACTCTGATAACAATGTGGAAATAAGTAACTGTATCAGAAATACTAATCGAAGGAAAGGAAATATTTATGAGGGTTGTAACTTGTAACTTGCAAGTAAGAAATACGCTACAGATGTCACAAACTCTGCTTATTTTTCTATTTCTTATGAACAATGAGATTGTATGTAAATACAATGACATCAATTATACTTTAGAAGCATGGGAAGCTCTGAAACCCAGATGCATTTATATATCAAGACAACAACCAAATCCTTTGGCACCTTAGCTGCAATTTTTTATGGATTTTGATTGGCACCCACCATAACTATATTACAAATAAATCGTGATACGAAAAATTGAGGTAATAAACTAGAATAATGAACTATGAAAAACCTTTTCTCTCGCTGTGGCCAGGATGACCAATATCTTTTAAGGGGGCATTAGGGAACAAGATTCATTTAGGCAAAGCCTCAAAAGGATCTGTCACCTCATCTTCCGCGAGGATTAACAAGCTGAGAAAACACAGCACTTGTGGCAGCATCTTCTGTGTCATCATCTGTGCCGGAGTGTCCCCCATCGATCATGCTCACACTGTTATCAAACGGCTCTCCTTGGGTTAATTGGATACCAGGTATGTGGTTTGTGCTGTTATCGTCAGGTTCCATGAGTGCAGATGATGTCTCCTCGAGCTGAAAAGCATATTCAAGATTCCACAAGACATCTCCCATTGATGGCCTGTCAACACCATACTCCGCGAGGCACTTCTCAGCTGTCTCCCCGAACTTCTTAAGAGAAGCTGGATTTACCTTCCCCGCCAGATTTGGGTCCATGATTTGGTCTAGCATGCCCTTCTTCTGCCATGTCATTGCCCATTCTGCTATGTTGACCTGCTCCCTTGGAAGAACAGGATTTAAAGCAGGTCTTGTGCACAGAACTTCCATTAGAACTACCCCGAACGAATACACATCAGATTTCTCAGTGAGTTGTTGCCTTCGGAAGTATTCAGGATCAAGGTAACCGAAACTACCCTTAACAGCTGTACTCACATGGGTCTGATCAAGAGCTGGTCCTGCTTTTGAGAGGCCAAAATCAGCAACTTTGGCTACAAAGTTCTCATCCAAGAGAATGTTGGTTGTCTTCACATCTCGGTGAATTATGCTTTGAGCTGCACCAGTGTGGAGATAATGGAGCCCTCTTGCAGCCCCAATGCAAATTTCAAGGCGTAGCTTCCACGAGAGCATTGGCAGGTCTGTTCCATACAAATGGCTCCTGAGGGGTCCATTGGCCATGTACTCGTAGACAAGAATCATTTCTGATCTTTCATCACAGTAGCCAATAAGAGACACAAGGTGGCGGTGGCGGAGCTTGGATAACATTTCAATCTCAGTTCGGAATTCAGCCAGACCTTGTTCGGATCTGGGATTTCCCCTTTTGACAGCTACTTTAGTCCCATCTTCAAGTGTTCCCTTGTAAACCCTGCCAAAACCACCAACGCCAAGAAGTAGGCTCTCATCAAACTTGTTGGTTGCATCCAGGATTTCCTGGAACATGAAGAATTTGCCAAGATTGGAGGAAGCTAATGAAATGCAGCTAGCTGTTCCACTCTTTTGTGAAGTTGTCGACATTTTTGTCATGGTCTGAGAATTTCCATACAAGGGCAAGGGCAGCCATGTCGCTTGGTTAGTTGTCTTTGACTTGCGGGATGCCAAGCAGCAATAAAGGAAACCAATAATTGCCACAACAGCAACAGATCCCACAACAGAGCCAACTATGATTCCTATATTATTCTTCTTTGAGGATGAACTAGGAAGAAAATTCCCCACGGATTGAGACCCATCCAAACTCCCCAACTCATTGCTGATCTTCATAATCTCCAACCCATTCAGAATTGCATTGGTGATATCAGCCATTGAATCTGGACCAACACTGACGGTCAAAGTATCTGCACCTTCTGTGGAGTTGGAAACAAAGTCTTTGTAATAAGGCACGCCCAAGTCACCAGTAATGGAAGAGAGGTCAAGACTCCCAAGCACATTGTCAGAATTTATGAAAACATTGAAAACGAGACTATTCAGAGCTTTGCTAACAATATCACAGAAATGTACCCGAACAAGATACATGAAATTTGGATCTACTGTAAAGACCCAAGTTATGTTGAAGTTCACATTGGGCACGTTTGCATTTCCCATGGCTTCAGCAGTGGCATAGACCCAGTTTGGGGCAATTTCGGGTGTGACAGCCTGTGGATATTTTATGTTTGCAGGGTTCACCGATACATTCACTGCAGAACTGTCCACATGGAGGTACTTCATGTCATTCTCCCAAGTTCTTCCAAGGGTATCATTTTGAGATGTGAGCAAAGGACCCCCCATGTTTAACCTGTAAACTGTTTGAAGGGCAAGTTCAGAAAGTCCACTAAAAGGAGCAGATGGATTCACAGCATATGCCTGGTCAGGAAGCAGTGCATCCGGGATAGAAACTACTTCAATTGCATTAACAAAAGCAACTGAATTGTTTGAAGGAACGAAGTTAAGAGTCAAGGTATCCAAAGTTACATTAATTGCATACTCCTTGAACAGATAAGAACCATTATAGTTCTTGAAGGTGAAGTTGTTCAAGAGTACAAAATTATCAGTAACTACAGTTATTTGAGCAGACTCCAAGTCTTGGCCAGGGCTTGTAAGAGGGAAAAAATAAAGGCGGACCCAATGTCGGCCTTCTTGCTGGATTTTGAATTTGTAAGAAGCTGCTCCCTTGAAAACTCGAGCAGATTGGTAAAGTGGAGAAGGGGCATTAGCATTGGGGCTAGCAACTAAGGAATTTGCACTTTTTAGTACAAGGGAAGATTGTTGTGTATCAGGAACAAAGGTTCGACCTTGGAATGTGACATTTTTCGAAGAACCACAGACAATTAGGTAGTTATCGACAGCCGTGAATGAAGCAGATGACCTATAACTCATGAACACAACAACAGCAAGAATCAAAGCTACCCAATTTACTAGTTTCATCTTTACCATACCTAACAAACCAGATCTTCAATGGCAAATGAGACTAAAACAATCAACTCAAGATTTTAAAACTCCAATCCCACAAAACCCAATTCACCAAAAACAAGTTCTTACAATCCCAAATGTCAAAACCCAAAACCCCAATCCTCCAACGAAACAAAACTCACAACCCAAAATTTCAACTACCCCAGATCTGTCCAACTCAAAACACAAAAACCCAATTGAAAACCAAGTAGTACGGTCCCAGCATTATCAAACTAGGCAAAAACATAAACATTGCTCATATCATATGCAGAGCAAAGTACCACTTTCCCCACCAACTTCACCAACACAAAAATACACAAAGATTTGAGCTTTTACCTCAATGGAAGTGAAAAATGGGAACAATATGCAGCAGAGTGAATTGGGTCAGCGCCAAAGAGAAAACCCAGTTGAGAGAGATACTACGTGAACCCCACCATGAAAACCCATCAAGCTTCTGCCTTTATAGTGCGGTTGAAACCATTAACCACGCTTTCCAGGCTGTTGATTAGGCTGTCATATGCAGTACCCAAATACAAAGAGGACCCCACAAAGAGGAAAAGGAATTGGATGTGAAAACTTGAAATTTTCAAAACTTTATGTTCCTCCACGAAACCAGCTGTTTTAATAGATAATTGTGGTTTGATATGATGCTCAGAACCTTAGGACAGTTTGGGATATAATGTAATAGAAAAAGCCATGGAAGTTCTATAACTGAGGGTGAGCGGAGGCTTGCTATTATTATTATTGTTCTATTTTTGTTTTTGTAGGGTTCATGAATATGGAAGGGATTTCATACCTATTTTCTATTTTGTTTTTTATTAACATAATATTCAATAAGATTTGAACAGAATGGTTGATGTGCTGGGACCAAAAGGCTCTGGGACCACCATTCTACCCGGCTTTGAGATGGAAGAGGTGGCGGTGTGTAGCGTTGATACAAGTCCACTCGACTGTTTGCAAAGCCTGCTTTTAAGGTCTTTTTTACAGGGATTTGAGTTTCGATTTAGCAGAGAGATTGGGAGTTTCGATTTAATTGAGCTATCGATGGTTCAAATTCAGTGAAATATTTGTGAAAGTTTTGAGTGCAAAGTATAAAATGATCGTGGTAATTTTTATCACTAAGGGCGTGTTTGGCATGCCGGATAACACACCGGATAATACTATTTAATACTATCCGGTGTTTGGTGTCATTCCGTATTAAATAAGCATCGGATTATTTATGCGGTCCGGCCTATTTTATAGGACGTACGCCGGATAACTTATACACTCCAAATCGTCGGTATTAATTAGTCGGGTCGCTGAAAACAAAATCAAGCTAGCTCTTTTTCCATCTCTCTTGCTAGTTTTAAATTGTGAAACTCAGTGTTATAAATGTTCTTCAATCTCCTTTTGAGGAAGTAAATGAATATGATAATCTTTGATGAATTGAGTTTTTAATCCGGTACTGCACCAAACGTCCGATTAAATAGTTAGTACGCTCGACTAAATAGTCAGTACTATCCGATGACAAATTATCCTATCCGACTGAAATAGTCAGTACAGTCCGAGCTGCCAAACGAGGCCTAATGGTATAAAGACAGGTTTGTTTGGAGAAGCCATTTTTGACGGACTTACTGAATGAATCTTCGAACAGAAGATATGCGTGGTTTAGTCCACATGAAGCCTCGATGTAATAGGGTGGAAGCCTCATCTATCAAGTTTTCATATCATACACGCCAAGCATGGCTAAAAAACTATTAACCCCTGTTTGAGATTGCTTGAAATGGCTAAAGGTATTTTCAAACTACATTTGACAGAAAAATTTAGAAATATATTTGAGATTGCTTGTCAAATGCTTTTTTAAGAAGCACTTTTAAGTATTCTCTACGAAGCATATAGATCCCAAAGAAGTGAATAGCCTAACCATGCCAATTAAGATTTAGGCTTGGCAATTTCTTGTGTGATCCGTAAACCTGACACGAAACGACACAAAAATAACATGTTTTGGGTCAACCTGTTAACGAATTGGGTTGTTATTAGGTCACCTGTTAAGAACCTATTAACGAGTATAGTCTTTATCGGGCCACCTGTTAAGGAAACGAGTATGACACGAAAAGCAACTCGTTTGCTAGGGTTATTGCATGACTCGTTAGCTAGGGTTCTTGCATGACTCGTTAATCCGATAGAAAACGACACGAAAATAACAGGTTCTGGATCAGCATATTAACGAGTCGGATCATTATCAGGTCACCTGTTAAGATAACGGATTTGGCATGACACGGTCCATTAAGATAACTGGTACAACAAGAAAACAACACGAACACAACAAACACAGCTTATTTGCCAAATCTAGGTTAAATTATGCAGGTTAGCTAAACAACCCATGTTTCATGGTCCATGGCTTGACCATGATACACAATCTAGTTAGGGACCGAAAACAATGACTTTTAGTTACCTCAATAACCACGTCTTCCGAAATCAAACGACTGATGTGATCAGTCGAAATATGTACAGTTAATATTAGAATCCTAACTTCTGATTGATAACGGTTAACACCTCAATAAACTATCATCCTGGTCATTGCTGCCCTGATAAAAGGAGATTACCTTCTACCATGGGAAGTAATTCTTCCTCTACCAGAAAACTTTAGCTATTGAATTCTCATTTTACTTGTCTTTTTTCTTGATTGCAGATTACAAGACATTCTAAAGCTTTTGTGAAATTCATTAATCATGACGAAAATTATATATAAAAGATAACAGATTCAGGAGATTTTAATTACCGCAAATACTTCAACAGTTGGAGAAATTTTTCAGTGTGCTGGGAACATAATTTGGTACATCAAGTGTAATAATGCAATGGTTGGAAACTTAAAAAAAAATTAAAAAAATTCCACCTAATTGTATTTTGACATTTGGTGTATCAGGCCGTGTTGCCGACCCACTGAAAAAGTTCTATAACAGTTCAACTCAATGCCAAACAAAAGCCAAATACCCCCCAAGAATTAGCCCAGAAACGCGTGGACTTCCCAAAGCCCACTCTCGACCCGATCACGCGCCCAACTCGCCCCACACGGGCTGAGGCCTTCAGCGCCAGACAGGATGGGACCCACTGTCAGGGCCGTTGTCGGCCACCATCATGAGCCCAACAGCTATTTTTATCATCCAACAGTTGAGATTTTTGAACCGTTGGTTGATCCAACAGTCCATAATCAAATTTTGTTTTTAAAAAAATGTAATTTTAAAATACATTGAATCCAACGGCTGAAATTGAATATAATCAAATCTAACGGTAAAAAAAGATCTAACGGCCCAAATTTAAATCCAACAGCTAAAATAATTAAAAAAAATATTTTACTCAAAATTCACCCAAAAACTCTATAAGTACCTATGTATTTGTTCAAACATCCACACAAAACTAAATTTCTCCTACAATTCTTCCAATTTTTCTTTCTACCATTTCTTCCCATTTCCAAATTTTTCAAGATGGCAAGAGATCATATTAGAGGTCGTAATTGGACATGTGAGGAAGATGTTGTTTTATGCTTGGCATGAGTTTCTGTTAGCGAATATGGTGCAGTTGGCACAGATCAAAATAAAAAGGTTTTGTGGGATAAAATCATTGAAAAGTACCATGAAAACTGTAACGGTGGCAGGAGGGAAGGTGGTGGTGTTTACGATCGGTGGAAGACTATCAACAAAGCATGCACTTTATGGAAGGGAGGCTTGGAGAAAGTCGTGGTTAGCATGGCTAGTGGAAGGAGCTTCGCAAAAATTGTGAGTTTTTTTGTTGATATTTTATTTGTCATGTACATAATATTATTTTGCAACTAATTGTTTTTATGTATTTTTTGCATAGTGTGACAAAGCAATGGAAATTTACAAGACAACAGTAACACCAAAAAATCAACCTTTTAAGTTGCATCATGTTTGGGACATCCTCAAGGATTGTCTGAGGTGGGGAACCGATGCGGACCAACAATGGGAAAGATTATTTCAACGTGAAGCCGCACTGACAACTGATGGAGATGAAGGTGTCAATGAAAGTGTCAATGAAATGACTCCAACTCCTTCTTTTGCAAGGCCCCCGGGAAGAGATAAGCAAAAGGAAGCAAAGAGAAAAGGGAAGTCCCAAGATTCGATGAGTGCACACATTGCTACCGAATTTGCAAGATTGAATGAAACTCATAGCGCTCGCCAAGAAGAAGTAGCCCGGATTCGTTTTGCAAATGAAGGAAGAAGGGGATAGGGAGCAAGATATGTTCGAAATTAATTTCATGATTAAGAACCTCAACAAATACACTCCAGAGAGGACGAAGTTCTTACGTGGTAAGCAAAAGAAAGTTTTGCGAAAGTATGCCACAAGGAGTATATTTTACGTAGAAGCCCTTTCAAGTTTTCACGATTTGACTTGCGGAGGTATGTGGCTCCATATATGGCTTCAATTGTCTTACAAAAGCGCTTCAGGTTCTCAACAGTAGTAGTCTTCGCAAGTCGGCAATATTCGTCAGTTGAGTCTATAGAGCACCCATTAGCTAGCATCTGAAATGCAAATGTGAGCTTCTGATGAGGTGACAGACTTTGTCGGCTTACGACATCTATCTTCCTTGCAAAGTAGTGGCCATGATTGACAATTGCATTTAAGATGCTTTCAAAAAGCTTTCTCCTCATCCGAAACTGTTTCCGAAAATCATGAGCAGGAAATCTCGGATGTTCGATGAAATAATCTTTCATCATTCAATCATGACGCTTTTCTCTATCACGCTGCACAAATGAACGCCCCGTGATAGAACCACGATAGCTAGATTCGACATGGTGCTCGTATTGCATAAAACGAGTTTGCACATTCAGCTTCTGTGTTGATCATTTTTGCATCCTCAATATTAAGGCTTGCTTGGTATTATGCCATCTGCATTGCCCTGCTACGCCTTCTTCTATCACTCATTGATGAGATATTGATGATTTTTAGGAAACAAAAACACTTTGAAAGTTGAAAGATTGGTGAATATGTTGTGTGATGGTTTGATATTCAACCTGTGTTTATATAGAAGATGATTGAAGGTTTCAGTTTCATGTGTGTAGCTTTGTGTTTCATGCGTTTCATGTGTTTTGTATGTATTTTGTATGTGTTTCATGTGTGTCATGTGTGTGCTTCATCTCTATCATGTGTTTTGTATGTGTTTTGTGTATGTCATGTGTTTCATATGTGTTTTGTGTGTGCTTCATCTCTATCATGTGTTTTGTATGTTATTCATATGTGTTCTCTATGTCTTGTGTATTTTATGTATTTTGTGTTTATACATCTCTATCATAATTTTCATATTCTTCCATAATGTTTCATAAGTTTCATGTATCGATTTAGTGATTTTTGAATATTTATTGGAATTTAAATATTTTTAGATTAAAATGTTAATAAAATTAATTTACGATAATCTGCATAATTTTTTTTTTAAAAAAGTAAATTTAAGAAAAAAATTAGCCTAAATTCATTCCTTAATAATCTAGAGCTAAAATTTTAGGCCATAAGACCAAACGCAACCCTGGCTAAATGCTATTTTTTAGGTTTTATTCCCCCCCTCCCCCAATCTCCAACCCTTGGGCTAAAACCTAAAATTTTTAGCCGAGAAAATTAAGGTTTTAGCCCAAAAACAACTTTTCCACAACCTTTTTGGCCTAAGTTTTTTAGCTTGAGATTATTAAAGACTAAATTTAGGCTAATTTTTTCTTTTAAAGTAATTTTAAAAAAAAATTATGTACACTATCATAATTTTATTTTATGAACATTTTCACTTAAAAATATTTAAATTCCGATAAATATTGAAAAATCATTAAATTTGGGTGAATTTTGAGTTAAATAATATTTTTAATTATTTTAGCTATTGGATTTAAATTTGTACCGTTATATCTTTTTTTACCATTAGATTTGATTATATTCGATCTGCCGTTAGATTCAATAAATCCTGGAAGACATGCCCATGTAGGTGTGGTCCCCCTGGTGGTGCCCACACCATTTTCTGGGTTAAATCCTGGGGGGAATTTTGCTTTTGTTTGGCTTTTAGCTTTTAGCTTTTAGCCACACATTTAGCATGTGTTGGGTTGGGTTGGGTTTGAAGGTGGATTAAAACCTAAAAAATAGCATTTAGCCCAGGCTTGAGTTTGGTCTACATGTGTGTGCTAAGAGCTAAAAGCCAAACAAAACCAAATTCCCCCCCCCCCCCCAGCATTTAGCCCAGAAAATGGTGTGGGCACCACCAGCAGAACCCTACCCACATGGGCATGACTCTCAGGATTTATTGAATCTAATGACTGTGATCGAATATAATCAAATCTAATGGTAAAAAAAAGATCTAACGGCCCAAATTTAAATCCAACAGCTAAAATAATTTTAAAAAAAATTATTTAATTCAAAATTCACCCAAATTTATTGATTTTTCAATATTTATCGGAATTTAAATATTTTTAGGTTAAAATGTTCATAAAATTAAATTATAATAGTGTACATAATTTTTTTTAAATTACTTTAAAAGAAAAAAATTAGCCTAAATTTATTCTTTAATAATCTTAGGTTAAAAAATTTTGGCTAAAAGGATTGGAGCAGAAAAGTTGTTTATGAGCTAAAAATTTTAGGTTTTAGCCAAAGGATTGGAGATGGTCTAAGGGTTGGAGCAAAAAAGCTATTTCTGAGTTAAAAGCTAAATTTCTAGGCAAAAAAAAAAGAAGGTTTTTTGCCCAAGGGTTGGAGATGATCTTAACCACAACGGGGTAGCCCAGTGGTTAGAAACGAATTTTATACCCATATTTCACACACCACGTCCTAAGTTCGATTCTTTGTGCTAGCGAATAACATGGTGATGGTCAGAGAAAGGCTGAAATACCTTGTGAGTCTTTTTGTGAGATCCCACATCGCCTAGGGGAGTGAATCATCTAAGCCTTATATGTATATTTCTATCTCTACCTAGCACGAGGCCTTTTGGGAGCTCACTGGCTTTGAGTTCCATCGGAATTCCGAAGTAAAGCGAGTTCGCGCGAGAGCAATCCCATGATGGGTGACCCACTGGGAAGTTCTACTCGCGTGAGTTCCTAGAAATAAAATCATGAGGGCGTGATCGGGGCCCAAAGCGGACAATATCGGGTTACGGCAGAATCGAGCCCGAGATGTGATATTTTTCGACCCTTAAAAAGATGGACTACCATAATAAAATCACCAGTTGGTTGTGTTAAGAAAAAAAATATCTCAAATGTCCCCTTGTCCTTTTTTGCTCCTTTATGACAATTTTTGGACTTCAAACTTTGTGTTTTTCTAGTCCAGTTATGTCACAGTTTTTATACGGTTTAGTTCCCAATTTATGTGATGGTCATCTTTCATTTTGATCTGTTAGTAGATTCAACTTTCAATTGTATGTAATATCATGGGTATTGCTCTTAAACTTTGGAATTTCAGTTAAATTTAAACTTTGTTTGAATACAAGTTTTTTGTTCTCTTTTTTTTTTTTTTTTTTTTTTTTGTCAAGTATTTAGATTAGCGGCCTAGACAAGTGGATGTTATTGTTGAGGGTGAATCTGACATTGATGGAAGAAGAGACCTTACATGGGCTTATAAATAAGTTGGGTTACTTCTCATATTCCCAATTGGTTTTATGGTGGAACCTCAACTACTTTCTTCATAGTATTAGAGTAGGTTGTCTCATGTGTGAAGTCCAACGGCCACAAATGTTCCATATTACCCAATTTGTGTTGTCCACGTGCTAGGTTTAAAAATTCACCATAGGTGAGGGGCATGTTGACAGTGAATCTCATATTGATAAGAAGAGGGCACTTGCATGTGTTTGTATGTAAGTTATGTTGTTAATTGGTTTTACGGT